>OY723266.1:575961-999287 GCA_963210315.1 Rhynchopus euleeides
TATTTGGACCGTGCAGGCTTTTGCAGGATTGGGGGTGGGATGAGAGATTCCTGGGCTGATACCATCCTAGTCCGTCGAGCCGAGGTCAGTTTCTGAGCAAAGATGTTCTGTAACCCCTTCCCAATAGGGAAACCCCTGCAGAAAAACTAAGGTCTTAGAATTAAGAGGTTAAAACGCGGAATCTCTTAATAAGGTCTGAATATATCCATGAAATTTAAAACGTTTAAAACGTAAAGTTTTAAATGGGGGCTAACAACAATGCCCCCCCCCCCCTGTGCTGTGGGAAACAATAAAAACGGGGCGGGATCACGGGGGAAGAGTCAGTGCTCTCGCTGGTCGCCACGATCTGACAAACGGCATGGCGAATTTTGAGGTCGAAAAAAAGAGGGGAAAAAAATTCCGCAGGCGCTTCCAGGGCTGTTCCTAACTGGGGGGCTTGTTCCCCACTTTCAGGATTCAGATCATTCTGAACTTTTTTTCTCAGAATTTGTAAGGCACCAAAAAAAAATTCGAAGAATTTTGCAGGCCTGGGCGGGGAACGAGCCCTTTTTCCAGGGTTTTTGAGTCGGGGAACCAGGTTTTTTCTAAGAATTTTTACAAGGGATTTTTTGCTCGCCCCCCCACAGTTTCCAGGCGCGTGCCCGTCAGGCGGGACTTTTTCTCTGATTTCTCTCCGCGTCATCATGTGACAGCTCTCGAGTGATGCCCAGAGATGCTTGCGGCAGAGAGTGTCCCTCATGCGCGTTACAGCTGAAAATGAATGAGGATCATCTGGCACTCGTTCTCATCGGGGGTTGTGCTCCGCAGGGACTCGGTACACCTTGGCACTCTCGCAGGGCTGGACATGCCAGCAGCTGGAGGACAGTTACAAAGCTGCCACTCCCCGACGCCACCCACCTGCTGGCCCCTTCAGGTCTGAAAGCCCAAAAGCTCCCGGGGATTTTTGCAGTGGTGCGCACCATATTCAGCGCAGTAGGGTGATCTCTCCGATTTTCCAAAACTGCTGGTTTACTGGTTTGGGGAACGGTCGTCGGCACCCCGTTGAAATGCCCGTGTTAGCAAGGCACACTCACGTTTCAGGTAGCGTGTCGCGTGTCACGCATGTCGCGAACGCGGCAAGTGTACCTCCCAGGTGGGGAAGCCCGACCTCCTGTCCGATGTCAGTCAGGCTTCGAAGAAGCGCTTCATGGATGCGGCGCTGACCTCCTACGCTGCACTGTACCCGGGGAAGTGAGATAGATGGACGGGCACACGCTACATGGGGGGTCTGGGGGGCGGAGCCCCCCAGCCGCCGGAGGCCACGGTAGCGAACACCTGTTCGTGTGGACGTACAGATTCTGTGCGAGTTGGCTGCGTCCTCAGAGGCGACTGGAGTGGTTGGACCCTGACCTGATGGGATTCGAAGGGCTTGAGTACGAGACGTACGCCACAGGGGGGTCTGGGGGGCGGAGCCCCCCAGCCGCCGGAGGCCACGGTAGTGAACGTCTGGCCCTCCAGTTGGCCAGCAAGGCGAACGGTACGGGGGACAGACTTCCCTTCCATCCTTGTGCGCGCCCTGTCGACTGGGGAAAACTTAGAAAAAGTTTTCTCCTCTGCGAAACAACCTTAGAAAAAAATCCCCCTAACAAAATTCTTAGAAAAAAACTTTTTTTCCCCTTACAAAAATTCTTAGAAAAAAAGTTCAGAATCCTGAAAGTGGGGAACAAGCCCCCCAGTTAGGAACAGCCCTGGAATTTTGTTAGGGGAATTTTTTTCTAAGGTTGTTTCGCAGAGGAAAAAACGAATCGATAAGCGAGTCGGAGGGGAGAGAAAAACAAGGGGAAGGTGTCGCCGTATTGAGGCACGGCAACCCATACGCACTGTGGAAAGAAACAGACACAGCACCAGTGTCTGCCTGCATGGACATGCGACGATTCCGAAGTAAACGAAATCAGCCAATCAGTGTTCTTCAAACGCTGAAAGATCCTTAAAAATGTTAAACGCAGAGTTAGCCTACCTTCACCCGTTCTGGCGGGCAGGCGGGGTGGGGTGGCACAGTCAAAGAGACATAGAAACGCGAGAGTTGACCTCCCTCCGCTGGAATATTCTAATTGTTCTGTCCGAGATCTGGTGCCATGCTCTTGTGACGGGGAGGGAGGCAGGGGATGGAGAGGTGATATCACCCGTTGAGCGCCAACATAGCCTTAAAAAATGTTCACCACACTAGTGTTGTCGAAAATGCTTCGCGGAATATACGCACGAAGTACGCATAAGTACGCACGCATTATGCCCGGTTCTTCTCTGAAGAGACGCGGCCGGGGGGAGGGGTGCGAAGAGTACGCGTCGAAACCGGTATCACGTCATGTAGGGAATCCTTCGGGGGTGCGATACTGAAGGGGAGGTGCTACTGCCTGCTGCTACCGCCTTAAAACTTGATAACCACACACACACCAACATCCACGCCCTCCTCGGAGTGGCACTGAGTTGGCCCCACACTCGAACCCGAGTGGGACATCCGCTGTGACGTAGGGGTGGGCGGGGAGTGGGCACAGATCCGCGCAGGGTTACCCACTTACATCACCACGCTCTAGGCACGTGGCTCTCGCGATAGACGAATACCTTCGGTCTACATATTCTCTTCAGATTTTCACCAAAACACAACTTTCGCCACAGGGATAAATCAGTGCAGCGAGGCCCTACGAGGTAGAGCTTTTCGAACATTGCACGAAACACACAGAAAATACTGACTGCAGAAGTCTTGCAGGCCTGCAAGCGCCTTGTTTGGGAGAAGCACTCAACACTTTCAACACAAGTCACGAGATACGGGGATACGGGAAGATAGAGGCTGCGGTGAAACGCACAGCCTCGACCTGTGGATGGAGGTGAGATGTGGCTCTGCACTGCAGCCTACTCCATCTGGCCTGAGGACAGCCAACCAGGAAACATGCCGAAGCAGCAGCCTCACTCCTCACCGAAGCGCCTGGTGTACTCGCTGCGACGCATGCGGTGCTTCGAGCTGGCGTGGCGCAGCACAGACTCTGCGGAAGGGAACGACTCGCCGGATGCCAACGCAACCGCCCCGCACACAGCACACGCATGGGTGCTGCCCGCAGGGTCCTCCTCATCGTCCTCACGCTTCCGCTTGCTGCTGCCGCTTCCTGGTGTTTCCCCCACAGCACCCTGTGCCGTCTCTGCTTCTGGTTCTGCTTCTGTACTGTCACTATCATCGTCACCATCACCTCCATCAAGGGCTTCATGCACGAGCGCCTGCACCGCCTTCGCACCCCGGCAGCTCAGGCCCGCTGCCACGGACACGCATGTCCTCCCGTCTGCAGCAGGCTTCGTCACGTCTGCCCCTCGTTCCAACAAGAGACGGCACACAGGCGCACTTGTCGCATTCACCGCAGCGAGCAGTGGAGGCACTGCACCGTCGTTGATACCAGCACCGTGGTCCAGCAGCAGGGTCACGACCTTGACGTCCCCCGTTGCCGCTGCATGCCCCAAGCACGTCCACCCGTCGTTGTCCTGCGCACTCACGTCCGCACCCTTCTCCAGCAGTGCCTTGCATTTTATCCTGTTTGAACATGCCACCCGCATCAGTGCTGTGCGCCCTTTGCTGTCGCACACGTTAAGGTCGATCCCCGGTGATGCCACCAACGTCCGGAACGGGAAGACGGGTTTAGGCACCAAAGTGTGCAGCAGCGGCACCCCTTCACTGTCGCACGTGTTGGGGCACGCACCCGCAGCAAGCAGTGCAGCGAATGCAATGTAACTCTTGTTTGCGACTGTCATGTGCAGAGCTGTCAGGCCGTCGTTAGCGCGGAGAGATGGGTCGGCACCCTGCGACGTGAGTGTCACAACAAGCTGCGCGCTCCTCTTGTCTTCCTCATCAAGCCCGAAGACGATCCCCTTGGAATCATACAAAGCATGCATGAGGCACGTCCATCCTTTGGAGTCCTTGAGGGTCACGTCGGCCGTGCGATGGTTTGCCTTCAAGTACGCGAGTATCTCCTCACAGGCAGTCACATTCTTAGCGGAGGCTGCGTGCATGAGGCACGTCATCCCGTCATTGTCCTGCACACCCACGTCAATATCCGCGTGTGCAAGGAGGGGTGCGATGTCCTCATTCACTAGCGCGGCTTCAATCAACGCTGTGCCGCCAGTGATTCTGTCCCTCACATTCACATCGACATCAGGTAGTGCGACGAACGCTTCGAGCTGGTTGCTTTTAAACATCAGGGAGTGGAGAAACGGGCCACCATCGTTATCGTAAACGTCCAGAGCGGCACCCCTTTGCACCAGCAGTAGAAGCACCTCCTTCGTGTCAGCGTACCACAGAGCCGTGCGACCATTGTCATCCCAAGTCTCCAGTTCTGCACCGCGGTCCAGCAGGAGCGACACAGTGGGGCAGTCCCCTTGCTTGCACATGTACATCAGGGCCGTCTTGCCGTTGGAATCCTGAGCATTCAGTTTCGCACCGTGGTCCAGCAGGAGCGGCACAAGGGGCAACTCACCATACTTGCACGCGTCCATCAGGCGCGTTCTCCCACCACTGTGGTCGATCCCTGCATGGACATCGGCACCGCGTGCCATGGCCAATGACATGATATCCGAGTTGGCAGGGTTCCATGAAAACTGCATCAAGGGAATGCACTTCCCACTTGCAAACATGATCTTGCACATTGGCAAGTCGCCATTGACCACAGCAGTGCGGAGTGCAGATGTGATGAGCGGCCGGCCCCACGAGTCACCCCATGCAAGGATCATGAGGCGCACTGTCTCAGTGTCCCCTCGCTCCACAGCCCGCTGGACGTGAGGTGTGTTGTCCGCAAGGTTGACACTCTCTTCCAGGATACGTCGGGCCATTGCACGATCAACAGGTATGACCTCGATGGTGCTGCCTGAGGACAGGGCAGCGACACTGCTGTCGTCGGACAGGAGCAGCCCCTCTGGCATCATCTTCATCCTGAATGTGGGGAAGGTCTCTTGATCCAGTTCGCACAGCGCCTTGTGCACCGCGGTGTGCAGTTCAGCCAGTTTCGGCTCACCGGCAAACTCACACATCACCTCATGCTTCCCGAGCACCACACGCAGCTCCATCGCAGGTGTTGTGTCTCCTGTAGGATTTGTGGTGGTGCAAACGCAGCAACCAAACACTGAAATCGTCGTTCCGACCGCCACACAACAGGCACAGTGCACAAAGGGACGGGGCATGCGAGGGAGCGTGGGGCCGCTGCTAACTTGGGGGAGCAATGCACTGCTTGCTCCTCTCTTTGATACTACCCCACCTCCCCGCGGATGGCTGCACACCCGCTTCGGGGAGGGGGGGGGGGGCGGGGGGGATACGGTGAATAAGAAGACGAGAGGAGGAACAGATCCGAGTCGAAAAGAACTATAAGGAGATGCTGTGCTAAAATATGCCTAGAGGGGGGGGGCATCCCCTCAGAGATGCGGGGTAGTGAGACAATAGTCGAGCCGGCCCCCACAGCACTGGCTGCAAAGCGGCACAGACACACAGCAGATTGGGTTGGAAGGGGGAAGGGGGGGAGGGAGGACCATGCTCGTTCCGGAGTGTTCGGAATCGTCCGGTCTCCCCAACCCAACCCAACCCCTCCCCACCCCCCACACACATATACATCCCTCCTCCCCCTCCACCTCCCCTTGCTGACTGTGTAGGGGTGCACCGTGCAGTGTGTGTGTGTAGTGATAGTGGTTTTAAGTGGGTAACCCTGCGCGGATCTGTGCCCACTCCCCGCCCACCCCTACGTCACAGCGGATGCCCCACTCGGGTTAGAGTGTGGGGCCAACTCAGTGCCACTCCGAGGAGGGCGTGAGGCATAGCCAGCGTGGTGCGTGCCGCAACAGTGTGTGAGTGATTTCGCACTGCTGTGGCAGTCCCCGCACCGGCCCATGCGATGCGTCTTGCAAAATTCCATGGTGACTTGCAAGCCGTCGTTCTTCCCGTGGTGGTCCCGGCAGCAGTCCTCTTCCGAGAGGCGCCGGCGCCGGCAGTCCACGCAGCGGGGTTTCCAGTGCAGAGCGCAGGTAAGCATCTTCGCGTTCCGTCTGGCTCCAGGGGGGGCAGTCCGGGGAGCAGCGCCCCGTCGTTCCCATGACCGTCCTGTCCGGGCGTTGGCTTGCCGGCTGCTGGCAGTCCATTGCTGGGCCGCTTGCTGCCACCCCTCTGGGTAGTGGGGCTGCGGTGCGAAGGTTGCGGCCCACGCCATGCCGCGGGAGTGGAAGGCTGTGTCCCGCTGGTTCAAGCCCGGGCCTGCCGTGTGCGCTTGGAGGCTGCGCATCACCGACTCGGTGGCTGGGCTGAGCTGGGCTCTCCTGGACAGGCCCCCTGCCACGGTTCCCCCGATCGCGGTGAGGACAGTGGAGCTCGCAGTGTGGCCACAGTGCCATGGTTGCTTGGAAGTCTTGCGCACCACCTCGCAGAGCTGCCTCAACGAGTGAGCCTTGCCCAGGATGCTCTTCTGGAAGGCTGCGAAGTCCTGCCGCAGCTGCTCCTGCGAGGTCTCCCCCTGCCTCTCAGCCTCGTCCATGGCGGCGTTGCTGAGGGCGTCCGCATCGACGTTGAGCTCCCTTTTCACGTGCTCATACGTAAGGGTGATCCGGGGCCCGAGGTCGGCAGCCAGCCGTGCCGTGCTGAGGAAGAGGGGACGGAGGGATTTATCGCGGCAAACCGCTTCCCCTTTTAGGTGTCGCAGCACCACCTGCGAGTCACCCCGCACCGTAACGTTCCCCTCAGGGGGCGGGTCGCCCCTTCTGAGCAGCCGTAGGCCCGCTCGAACCCCTTCGTACTCAGCGATGTTGTTGCTGCGTACGTTCAGCAGAGGGAGGATCTCTTCCGACACCTTGAGGCCGTCTCGGTAGAGCACCGCACCTGCACCCGCCAGGGCGAAGGGGGTGCCGTTGTCCCTTGCTCCGCCGTCGAAGTAGAGGGTGAGCCCCGGGGATGCGCCCTCGGAGTGTGTGTGTGTGTGTTATTCCTGAAGTGATCACACCGCGGCATCACAGGGCTCACCAGTTGAGCTTCTGCGCGACCTGAGAGGGACCCTCAGCCTCACTGTCCCACCCCACCCCACAGCCCCCCCTGTTCTGATATGCACCCACGTGCTGTGCGCCCGATCCGGGCAGAACAAAGGCGACCCCATGCAGCCTGATGAGGAGGTGGGTTACATATTTTGTAGCCCCAAAGCGCTGACCCGCTATCCCCTTTTTGACATTGCCAGGAGCCCTGCTGTGGTGTGAAGCAACCCCCCCCACAGCCACCCCCATGCAGGTGAACGGCTGCCCTTTTTTCGCTCCCAGTTTCGGGAGTGCGACAGCAGAGAGGAGGGAGGGAGAGAGAGAGAGAGAGCGGTGGTGGAGCCCCACCTCCACCATCCCAGGGAGAGAGGAGCGCACTGCCGAAGCGAGCGGGTCCAGGGACAACTGGTTGAACTGGGCTCATCCCATGGAACCGCCGGCAGTTCCCTTTGGAGGGAGGGTGGGGCAGGTGGGGCTTCCCCAGTTGGCTACGCCGACAACTGTCAAAAACAGCAGCCTCCTGACAGCTTCGGGGGGTCTGGGGATGGGGAGCACGTATTTCATCATAATACAGCACGGCGAGGTGTTCAACCAAACGTCTTGCAGGAAAGTTTGCAGAACGTGTTTTGTTGGTGGGGGGGGGGGGGGGGGGAGAGCCAGTGTTTTTTCCATGCCGGACGGGGGGGTACAAAGTACCCCCCCGGCGGGGCCAGGCCCCAAATGTACCCCCCCGGGGGGGTACATTTTTTTAAAACTTTTTCTGTACTGAGTAAGGGGCACTTTTTGGCACGTAGGCCGCCGAAAAAATATACTATGGCTTCGGGGAGCCCAGCTCTTTCAAATAACGACACTTTCTGGCGGAAAAAGTGTGGGTGGTGGGCCCGGGTGTGGGTCGGGAGGGTGGCCGACTACATCCAGCCTGAGGGTCCCTGTCTGAAGGGGACCCTTCTTTACCCCGCCCACCTGGCTGTATCAGATGGCCGAGCCGTTCAGCGCAAGCCTCATCTACACTACAATGCCACACACACGTGGGCAGAGAGTGAATGCAGGGACAGGTGTGCAGCCACGGGCCGGATCTCAGAGGCACTGTTGCACAAGCACCTCCAGACATCAGCTACCCGAAGTGCAATGATTTCAAGGACCGCAGGGAGTACGACGGGAGGGGGGTGGGCTAGCGCCAGCCACTTTTCTTCGGCAATTGCTGACCCCTTCGTGCCCAGTAAGACACAACCAAGCCAGCAACGTGACGTTCGCCTGTGACGACCAACCCCTCCAACTGACCTCGACCGGTATCGTACCATCACTGTATCAACATACAAAGCCCACAGGAAGACGTCTCATTGCGGTTTTCGGTGCCGGCGACGGGATAACTGTCACAGAGCTGGCACAGAAAGCCGCACAACGTCAGATTACTGCCAGAATACTGCAAATGAAGCCCTTTTCCGGACACACCATACACCTTAAAAAATGTACCCCCCCGAATCCCGATTTCCGGAATCCTGGAAAAAACACTGGAGAGCTGCAAGAAGAAAATACGCCAAGGCATGGTTTGACAGAATTCTTAAGAGAAAAAGCTCTTTTTTCGTAAGAATTCGGGAATTCTTAAGAATTTTCAAGAATTCTTAAGAATTCTTAAAATTCTTGAAAATTCTTAAGAATTCTTGGAAATTCTTAAGAATTCTGAAGAATTCCTGAAACTCCTGAAAATTCCTGAAAACTCCTGAGGCGTTTCTGAGGGGAGGATGGGCAAGTTTTTCAGTCATCGGGGGCTCCAGGTGCTAACTTCCACCCGGTGCGGCTCAGATCCTGAAAACCCGGCTTCGGCCAGTGTAGTTGGATGCACCGGTGGGCAATTCAAATTGCACAGCTGCTCCGACGAAAGGGGAATCAATCCCTCCGGATCCGGAACCCCTCCGCCGTGCCGGAGAGGATGCTGGGTTTGCAGTGGTGGCGCACGCATCGTGTTTTCCAGAAGTGCGTACGGCGCACGCGTGCAAGGACGGCGCGTCCGTGCGGCAAAATGTAGCACACACGGTGGACTCCAGCCACCCTAGTGCAGTGGTGGCAGCGTACGGCCGTACGGTCCGCGTACGCGTATGCCGTACGCACTTTCTGAAAACCGCGCTGCGTACGCGTACGCAGAATTTTCGTACGGCTGGTATTCTATATTAGTCAGGGAGTGGGAGTCTTTAGCCTAAAGTAGGGGGAAAATGGACTCCCGCTAGCACCAAAAACTCCGGCGAGACTCCCGACAAGGGTTACCCGACCACCGCTTGCGTCCACCGTGCAGGAGACGGCCATTCTTCTCGAATAATGGCTGATCCTGAACGGGCGTCATGGTCACTCTGTGTCGGAAGACATGCGACTCCTCTCCCGATATCCTGCTCGACTTCCCTGTTCGTGACTGTGGAAAGGACTACCCAACGTTCCAGAGGCTGTGTATCTTGGCATCCACGTTGACTCATACATCCGTCGAAGATGAAAGACTATTCAGTCGATTGCACCTGATCGGCCAGACACAGTTGATCCGTCTCTGTCTCGAGACCGCGGAAAGGGGGTTGCCACCCCCGCTTTTCGGGATACCAACCCCCTCTCGAACTATCTCCCATTATACCCCCACTCGATCGGCTGGAGTCCGTCGTGCAGGCACTGAGCACCCTGGGCGAACTTCCTGAAGGTCCCCAGAGGGCGCTCTATGCATACATGATGTAGCAAGCAACGAAATCACCCGCATCTGCGCCCCAGGGCACGCAGGACGATAGGGAATCCGGGAAGTGTACCCCTCCGCACGACCGGTGTATGCGAGCTGGTCTCGAACAGCAGTCTGCGAAAGACCACTTCACAAGCACCAAATGCATCATCTACTGCATGGCCTACAGCATCCCCACACAGACGTGGTCCTTCTGTTCTCCAATCGGGAGAAAGGCATGCATATATTCACCTCAGCTGCAGCAATGATGAAGAAGGCACAGGACGCACGAGAACCGGCAGGAAAGTGGATACCGTAGAAGGAATAGGAGGAAGGAAGTGAATCGTCCAGATCTGCCAACCTACCACGTGCAGCCAGAATAACCCAGAACAGGACCTTCTCACGTGGGGCTGCTGAGAGCATGGCAAAACTCATTCAAAATTGTTCAAACCTGCCTCCGGTGGATCTTCACCGGCGTAATCTGGGAGGAAATGACCTGGGCACAATGTCCTCCCCCTGGTTGTGCCGAGAGGGTGCAGGATCAGATTCCGTACCGGCACCCAGACTGAGCCTGGGACGGGATGGGAGACACCAGTATACTCAAGGGGCTCGCCTCCAACAGGTCGTGGATTTTGCCCAACGGCGAGATATTGGTGGCGCCAATGGACACCTCCACCCTCCTTGCAATACGTCACCCACGAGAAAGGGCTCCCAGACTCAGACCGTAACAGTGGAGCTACGTGTTCACGCACATTTTCATGTGCTTCAATCGCACACAAAGATGCCCACGCTCGCTAACACTGTGTTGGTAGAGTTTCCATCCCTGGCTTTATGTGCCGAACAAGCGTGCTCTTCAGGTAGGTTGAGGGTTTCCTCAAACTGCAAAGGCAGTTGCTGATCGATGGCTGCCTTTTTTGCGCTAACCAGGCTCCTGGTCTCGGCAGCAAAGAAGACTGTTGGCAGCGCATGTGTTCACCCATGTACCCCACAGGTAACGAACCAGCGCACAAACAAAAAACTACCGCTTGTGCGCAGTATGTCTACCCGCTCTCTCTTCAAGGCGAAGGAGATTGAGTGGGATTCGCTGAGCCTCTGCGCTCCGGAGGTCGCGAAGTGTGTGTTCCCGGAGTATGATGCTGAGCACGAGGGTGAAGGATGCCTCAACTGTCGTTCGTGCGGACACCGCGCGGCGGTTTCGTGCCTCGATACCTTTGTTCCCTCCTCCTGTAACGAGGAGTTCGTCAAGGGGATGGAGGACAAGGACTGGATGTGCCCGGTGTGTTGCTGGGTAGCCAGCCGGTAGCCAGTCTCCCAAGAAGGCGGAAATGCAGCGATGGATGGCTGTCCCAGCTGGCCAGAAACAGGTTTGAGGCCATTTTTGTGACTATTTTCCCTGGAAGAAGGCCCTGGAGGGGGTCATTTTGTGATTTTCACCTTCTCCCTCAGAAAACCTCCCAATAAGAACGTACATCCGTATGCTGTCAGGGGACCTCGTGCGTGCCCCTTTCAAGAAGTCCTAAGAATTCTTAAGAATTCTTCGGAGGATCCTTGAAATCGGTAGTGGACAGTAGCGGACAGGGCGGACATTTCCTTGTGGAAAAAGTGCCCGAAAAAAAAATTCGAAAAGGTCCCCCTTACAGAATTCGCCTTTTTTCAAAAAATCGGAAAATTTCGGACCGCAATTTGTACCCAAGAAAGTGCCGAATTTTCGGACTTGGTCCGATTTGAACGATTTCCGTGCCTCTTGCAACCCCCATGAGGGGGGGCTGCTGTTTCGGGTTCTTCCGGTGGTACATGCTGGGGTGTCAGGACAGGGAATCCTGCTCGCTGTACCCGGTGATCCCTGACGCAGCCAGGAAGTGGAGAGCCTTGGAACCCTGGTTGAGGCCTGTAACACCCGGCCTTCCTGCCACTTCTGGCATTGTGGAGTGGTGGAGTGATATGGAGAAGGTTCTCTCTCCGTCCGGTCGAGCACAACCGTCCTCTCCAGCCAGGGGCCATCTACTTTCCAAACAAGGGCCAGGAACATGCTCAAACAAACTAATTGATCAGAAAATCTGGCTAGCCGTGGAATCATTGAGCAAAATTTGGGGAGTGATTGGTGCCCCATTGCTGCATATGACATGTCCATTTTTGACGATTTTTGGGCAGAATTTGGTGCGTGGGACCTTTCGATTTTCATGAATTTTTCGGAATTTCGTGGGGACCGGTACCCCATTTGAGGGCCAAAAATCTCATTTCCGAGGCCTGGGAATGGTCGCAGTGGCCTCAGATGTCCAAAAACGTTCAATTGACCTCTCCTCGAAAAAAAATTCGAAAGGTCCCCCCTACTGGCACCCCGGATTAGGACATGTCTCTGGGGGTGTCCGGGGGGCATTTTTGGCCCATTTTTGGCTGGGGAAAATGGGCCATTTTTCACGATTTTTTCGGTTTTTTGTCCGGACCGGCACCGCATTTGAGGGGCCAAAATCTGATTTCCGAGGCCCGGGAATGGTCGCAGTGGCTTCATTTGGCCAAAAACGTTCAATTTACCCTTCTCCAAAAAAAAATTCGAAAGGGTCCCAGGCGTGTATCTATTTCACGGAATGAAAATAGGAATTTGGGGAAAAAATATTTTTTTGCACTATTTTTTTGCACTTTTTTGGGGGCCCTCGCTACCAAGTGTGACTGAGTGAGAAAAAGTGAGAAGTCAGCCATGTTTGGCTGAAAACTGACGACTCGTGACTCACAGTGACTCGTAGCGAGGGCCCCCTTTCCTTTGGATTTTATAGTGACCCTACTTGGTATTGGCCGAAAATTTTTATGTTCCCGGTCTTGGATGTGCTCAAACAGTCAAAAGAACACATTTTCCGGATGCAAAAAAAATTTGCACCTGGGGGTGGAGAGGGGGGTCGGAGGGCGGTGGTGTGAGAGGCTTGCTCTCGAGCTCAAACCAACAGATGTTCACTACCGTGGCCTCCGGCGGCTGGGGGGCGGAACCCCCCAGACCCCCCCATGCGACATGTGCTATCTGTCAGTTGTGTTGTACTTGAGCGTATGCGACTATGGAGCCAGCCCAACAGACGTTCGCTACCGTGGCCTCCGGCGGCTGGGGGGCTCCGCCCCCCAGACCCCCCTGTGGCTTGTGCCTGGTCTTGGAGCCAAGCTTGCGCGTACGGGGCTGGGCATATCGGTTCACACCTCGCGGGAGGCTGGGCCGAGCCTAATCTCTCAGAGACGAACACCTTGCGAATGCGATCGGGTTTGCGGGCTTGCGGCTATGACATCTCGAAAGGGTCGTCGGGGCCCGTGATATGTTTCGGGTTCACTTGGTGGGCATCCGTGGCGAGGAACCACGTGTATGTGTGCGAGGAAGCAAGGAGATACCACACCGGAGCCACACAGCACCAGGTCGACCTGGATCTGGTCGAGCTCAGGGGGAAGGAAGCACAGTCACCAAAGTGAGTCACCACCGCCGGCCTCAACCACCAAACTGCAACGCAGAGGTTCCGCTATTCTCACAAGGAAGGCGCCCTGGGATGTACAGTGATTTGTGTGCAGCATCAAGAGGCACTGACCGCCTTGAACAGAGAGGTAGTGTACAGGTGGCGAGCAGTGGGAGGGCGTGCTGTGTCCTTCCACTTCCCCATCTACCTCCATTCGTTCACCGTTGTTGATAGCGATTTTTTCGCCATTTTTTCGAATCGTATGCATCGGTCAGGCCGAGTGAATCAAAATAGCGCAAAACTCACACCAAAATCTGTGTCTGAGGCACAGAAATCGTGCAAAAAAGCACCCAAAAAAAAGTGCAAAAAAACCAAAATAGGATTTCGAAAATCGGCCAAAATACCCCCAAAATAGAGCCACACCTGAAGGGTCCCCCTACAAATCGCCGGTCTTAGGAGCAAAAAATTTGGGCACCCAGATTTCAAAAATTTTCAAACTATTTTCTGGACCAAAAATCAAACTATTGAGGTCCTGGCCGGACATGTCCGGGGGGGGGTCAAAATTGGATTTCCCGAATTTCCGGGTCCGGACATGTCCGCCCGGACATCCGGACACCAGAAAATGTCCGCCCGGACATGTCCGCCCTGTCCGGGGCGGACATTTCTGGATGTCCGGATGTCCGGGCGGGAAATTTGGGAAATGTCCGGGGGGGGGGGGGGGGGGGGTAGGGGGGGTCAAATGGGGGTGACAAACACGATTTTTCAAAAAACCGGCGCAGAGGCCCCAAAGCCCCCGTAAACCCTCCAAACCCCCCCAGATCGGTCCGGAAACCCATCGAACCCCACTTTTCCACCATTCCGGGCACCTCAGGTGCCCGAATTGGGGTACCTAAATTTTGTGCCACCGTTTGGTACCGTACAGTGCCACTGTGTGGGAGGTTGGAAAAGAAAATGCCCCAACACACCACATCTGAGGGTTGCAATGCATGTTGCTTGCCAACCACGTCATCCGGTGGGTGTCAGGCGCTATGTAGGTGGCATTAGCCAGGTCTTCGATGTGTTCTGGCTTGTATATATACCTCCCTGCCTGCGGCACAGGCACTGCCTTTGTCCCCCACACCAGCCACAGAGAGCGTATTGTACTCGGTCCACGGTTGCTGATTCATTGTGATGCGTTGTATCCTCGAGTGAACGTCACACACTAGTGGCACCACCACCCGCCATCCGAGAGCTGTATTGACTTTGCGCGCTTCCGTTGTATTCACCTCGCCACGCATATTGCACCGTTCAGTACCAGTGCTCTTGGGCCAGGCAAAGTAGACCGCAGCAACTACCAATTCTGGCACAATGGGTACCACGACAGCGCACTTCATGTGTTCCCGGAATGTACAGCTCGTGTTGCAACAGTCGTTGTCAACACATCCCGGTTGTGGAGCACTGCTGCACAGGAATCACACGACCATCTGGACTGTTCCGTACCTACAGGCAGCCTCCCGGTGCATGGTGGCAGGGAGGTATATATACAAGCCAGAACACATCGAAGACCTGGCTAATGCCACCTACATAGCGCCTGACACCCACCGGATGACGTGGTTGGCAAGCAACATGCATTGCAACCCTGAGATGTGGTGTGTTGGGGCATTTTCTTTTCCAACCTCCCACACAGTGGCACTGTACGGTACCAAACGGTGGCACAAAATTTAGGTACCCCAATTCGGGCACCTGAGGTGCCCGGAATGGTGGAAAAGTGGGGTTCGATGGGTTTCCGGACCGATCTGGGGGGGTTTGGAGGGTTTACGGGGGCTTTGGGGCCTCTGCGCCGGTTTTTTGAAAAATCGTGTTTGTCCACGTAAAAGGGTGGCATTTGACCCCCCCTACACGGTGGGATCTTGTAAATTTTACATGTATAACTACAAGTATATACATGTATTATACATGTATAATACTTGCATGTCAACTATTATACATGTATAATACATGTATATGTGGGGTAATCAGGCTGGGGAAAAAAACAACAAATCACAACAAATCACACCCGATCACAACAGATCACAACAAATCACAAGGCAAATGTTGTGATTTTTTGTGATTTTTTGCGACTAGGTGTGACGTGGTGTGATTTGTTGTGACCAGTTGTGACGACTTGTGACCCTTTTGTGATGAGTTGTGATGAGGTGTGATCTGTTGTGATCTGTTGTGATCGCGATCCAAAATTTTAAATTTTTGAAATTTTGGATCGCGATCACAACAGATCACAACAGATCACAACAGATCACACCTCATCACACCTCATCACAACTCATCACAAAAGGGTCACAAGTCGTCACAACTGGTCGCAACAAATCACAACTGGCCACAACAAATCGCAACAAATCGCAACAAATCACAACAAATCACAACCAGGCAGGGGACGAAGAGGATGAAGAAGCTGAGGAAGAGGAGGAGTGCGAGTACGAAGAGGAGGAGGACGAGGAGCAGGAAGACGCCGATCTTCTTGGTTCTCAGGATTCCTTCGACTGGGATATCGTGTCCAATCCGGCGGCGGAAGAGGCAGACGTGCGGGACCCCAAGCTGTGTGTACACTGCGATGGTGCGGACAGTGACACGCCTGATCACCTTTGGTGGGCATGCAGTGCGTTTGACTCCGTCAGGTCTCAACCTCAGTTCGAACCCCTGCTGCAGCTGGACCGCTCAGAGTGGCCCCCGTGCCTTGCGAGATACGGCGTGGTGCCAGAGGGATTCCAGGTAGACGAGACCTTGCTGCACACGCTGATGGGGCGCATCGTGCTGAAGCGGTGGGAGCTCGAGGCGAAGATGCGGCGCTCTGGACCCCTCGTGCACCCCTGGACGGCTGCTCTCTCCTGGCCAGCAGAGACTTTTGACTTCGACGTATCCAGTATCCCAGAGAAGCCAGCAGCGCGGCTGTGGCCGTATAGCGCTGCGTCTCTCAGGGCGATACTTGCGTGGCTCGCAGCGCTCCAATGGACGAAGCAAGGCACGGTGTCGAACATCGAGCTCGCCCTTGACTTCGAGGTCTTCACAGGGAAGGCGTTACAGCCCTCGGAGCGCTCGGCACGAACCTCCAACCCCGCGATGGCCGAGCGTGGCAACCTCCTCTGGACGATGATGGGCTGCCTGACGAGGCTATGCGACCAGCTAAGCCTTCCTACCCCGTGGCCTGCGCGACGCGAGGACCGGGTCGGCTCCCTCTGCTCGGTAGGCGCTGGAGAGGTCTGGGGCGGGATGACACCTCGGCCCGTGTTCGCAGGTGGGGCAGAGACGATCACGGCGTTAGAGGCGAGTGCAGAACAGGCATGTGCGGCCGCAGGCGTCGATGCAGACGGCAATATCGTGAGGTGGGGAACAAACGTGTTCCCAGACTACACTGGGATCCCCCGGACCACGCGAGCCTCACAATGGGATGGGCCACGCCCGCCCCCGCCGCGCAGCGCTATACCTGTACCAGTGCCGCGGTCGCTCGCGAGCACGTCTCTGGGCCCCCGGAAAGTGTGCAACGCGCATTCGAAACCGAAATGCGACGAGTGCGATACCGCCAAGCGGAATTACGCACTGACGATAGCTGCGTGTTGCCGCGTCCACCACCACCACGCGGACGGCCTGAAGGTGATGTGCTGTGAGACACACCACATGACGCGGTGCGGCACCTGCGCCAATGTGAAGACATGCTGCGCGGCCGACCACCATGGGCGCGCCCCCAGGGTCGACCAAGTTGCGAGCACGGATGACGACAGCAGCAGCTGCGATGACGATTCTGACAGCGAGGGAGAGGAGGGCAGCTCTGGTGCCACTGAGCATGATGGAGACGACGCTGATGATGCGGGCTCCACCAGCGAGGAAGTCCCTCCCTCGTCTGTGATGGATAGCGACACGACGGCTGCTGCTGCGGTAAAACGCACCGCCATCGTTCTGGACGCCTCCGACGAGGACTCGATGGGGCAGGATGCCGTGAAACGCACCGCCATTTGTTTAGATCACTCTGACGAGGGCCCGTCCCTCTGGGGGGCTGGGATAGTGTGTGTGCGACAGCCAGAGTGGGACATGTGTGCGTCTCTTCTTCTTCTTTGGCCGGGCGTGATTGAGCATTTGGCTCTTCACTGCCCCGACGATCAGCCCAGTGAGGGCGAGTTGGGTTCTTCTGCGGAGTCATCTGCGCTGACCCCACGCGAATTTCCTGGTTTTCTTTTCTCGCCTTCCCCTCGAATGAATACCCCTGCTTCCCCCACCCCACGTCAGATGGATGCGGAGCACGTTACGCTTGATGCGGATGAATCGTCGGGCTCCCAGCCTGATGATGCTCGTCTCGCTCCACCAGCAGACACAGCACCGCTTCCGGCGCCCTCTCCGGCTCCGGAGCTCGTGCTGCACACAGACCTGCTGGACGGGCTACAGACCCCGCAGACGGGCTCGCCGCCCCTCCCAGAGAGCGCCACGCAACGGAGATCTCCGAGCCCTTACGTGGGGCGCCGCCTTCCTTTCTCTCCCTCTCTCCCCTCTGAGTCCTCGGTACCCCGCGCGCAGAAGCGGGTAGCACCCATACAGGAGACAGGCGCATCTGCCCTGGGGCAACGCTCCTTTAACAAGAGAAGAGTAGAACCTCAACCCCCCGTGTCCCCTGGTTCACCGATTTCAGCGTCAAGCCTTCGGCCTGACGAGGATAGTATCATGCCCCCATCAGAACTTGCTTCCCCCCTTCCTCTCTCGCCTGCACCTTCCCTTGTTGTGGATGACTCGCCGGGCTTTCAGCCCGTCGACACTCGGCTTAGTCCCCCATCAGACACTGTGTCACCCCCACCACCCTCTCCATGTCAGGAGCCCCTAGTGCCTTTAGACCCTGCAACCCCCTCTCTTCCCGACTGGCAGGCAGAAACGCCGTCTCACCAGGGGAGCGACACGCTCTCCCACGAGTGCACGTCGCCGAGCCCTTGCGTGGGGCGTCGACTTCCTTTCTCCCCTTCCTCCCCTTCTGAGTCCTCGGTTCCCCGCGCGCAGAAACGTGTAGCGCACATGCGGGAGGCAGACGAATCTGCCCTGGAGCGATGCTCGTTTCATAACAACAGAGCAGGTTTTCCTTCCTCCCGCACGATCATCAGCACAGCTAGATCAGGCGTGCCTTCCCCTTTCCCACGGGCCTCACAAGCCTTGCGCTTCTTGGAGCGCAAGACACGTGCTGTCCGTCCTTCTCGTTCACGTTTCCTCCAGAAGCGGGTGTTGCGTGCGGTTCCGAAGCGCACCCGCTGCATCCCCTCTCCCACCATCTTTCGTTCGGCGGCTATTCCGCGCTCTTTTCAACGCGTCGTCGCGAAGATTGCGCCTCAGTATCAGCAGGCGCAATCTCCGGCTTCCAGTGTGTGTGTGTCCCCCCTCCTTTACAGCGCAACGAGGAGGAGAGCGAAACCGTGTGGTGTCACGTAGAGCAAGAGTAGGATAGCGGGCCCGGCTCCTCACGGTATGGTCCTTCGGGGCCAGGCTGCGATGCCAGCACGCTAACCCAAATTGCAATACGATTTGTTGTGATTTGTTGTGATTTGTTGTGATGATGTCATGTATTTTACTTGCATGCAAGTATTTTACTTGTCATGCAAGTATTATACATGTATTTTACTTGTCATGCAAGTATTTTACATGTATAATACTTGCATGGCAAGTACACGGTGGACTCCAGCGGCCCTAGCGGGAGTCTGGGAGCGGGAGTCTGAGCGGGTGTCAAAGACTCCCGCTAGCGGGAGTCCAGACTCCCGCTAGCGGGAGTCTATACTCCCGCTAGGGGGAGTCTGACTCCCCCTAGCGGGAGTCTTTTCACCTATTTTCATCCATTTTTCCCATGATATAGTTACAGTCTACTGGCGTGGGGGGTAAAATCATGGTGGAAGAGGGATGGGGAGGGGCTTGTTTTGCTTCTGTCAGTTTCCCCGGACTCTGGACTACCTACCTATCCTCCTGGTAGCGGCTGCACCTGCGGAGGTGAGCGGTTAGAATTTGAGGTGTCAAAGTGCGGCCATCGCCTGTCGTAGTTGTGTTACACCTTGGGCAAGACAAGCCATCCTGCAGGCCTCATCTTCTTCGTCAGAACTGTCATCCCCCTCCTGCTGTGCGCGTTGGTCAAGCGTGCTCAAAGTCGCCTCGGATGACACGAATGGTGTGAAAGTCGCCCCCAGCGGGATTGGCATTTTGCACAAGCAGAGCGATAATTTGCGGTGTCCTTCGGGGAACCGGGACAGGAAGTAGGGCGCGCTGATGGGTTCAACGAAGTCCTGTGTGTTGCAGTGCACAAACCCCTTCTGCAGCTGTGTCAACTGTGTGCAAAGAACATACACAGCCAATCTATGAGCGTGTCGGGTGTGCAGACACGGACACAGAATGACTTCTCTATACCCGAGGATCCCGTCCTGCGACAGGTGCGCAACCTTCCAAGGCATGCCCGATGCGCGCCGCTTCTCTTCTGCCATCGCAAGATCTCTCTCGTAAGTTGCGGAGCTGGCGATTGTAACGGCATCTTTCTTGCGATGTCCGTTCTCTGCTTCTTCAAATTCGTCGTTGTTCTGCAGAGGCACTGCATCTTCTGGAGCCCACCAATGATGGAGACTGTGTACGTAGGCATTGCGCGTTGATCCCTTTTCGGCATGCTCCATCAACCAGTGAAATATATGCCCTGAGATCCGAGCACGCAAGAAGGGAATCCGGGCTGACTCATCCTTGCATCCCCAGAAGTGCCAGGGGATGTCTGCATACCGGAAATGCATGAGGTCTGCAAGGGAGACAAAGAGGTAGCGGAACAAGCCCTTGTAGGTGTGTCCTGTGACAGGCAAGCACGACCTTCCGGAACTGAGCACCTGTCCCATTCTGCGACACATTCAGTGCAAGGTTTGTACAGGTCTTGTCGAATATTTTTTTGTTGTCTCATCCAGTACCCTGATCAGCCGCATGGCGAGCCCCTTGCAGTCATGGAGTGCTGGGGTGACGTAGCGGGCATTGGGAAGCACACCTGCCAAGAGGGAGGGGTAGCCAGCCTCTTTTATCTCAGAGAGAGTCAGGTGCGGGTATCGATGCACCTGTTGATACCAGCGTTCTTCTGGGATGTCGCACAGTGAGCATCGGTGCCCTCGCCCCCCGCATCGCCTCATTGTTGCCCACTGCTGATCTATACTCCCGCTAGCGGGAGTTGGACTCCCCCTAGTTGAGACTCCCGAAAAGGGTTAAACCCGGTAGTGGTACCCTACCCCCGCTGGAGTCCACCGTGCAAGGCCGGATCAGCCCACGGGTGGGTTTGAGGAAGAAATCTGGGGGGGCAAATTTTGCTGCGACTTCCGGTTTCACCCGGCCGAACTCCAGCATCTATCCAGACCCACGGTGCCAAGCCGTTCGCCCGTGTCGCGATCATTCGCGGCTTCAGGCTGCCCCCGACGACACGTTTGTATCCTGCACCTTGCCATACTTCGCCTCCACCTTGTATATGACGGAGAGCGCCCTCCTTCCGCATCGTTGCGACTTCCCTGACAGCGAACTTATCCATGTCAGGGAAGACATGGCGATGATTGCGTTGGCCACCTGGGTGCTGTGCTTGTGGAGCTCCTTGCTCAACACCGTTGCTAGGAGCCTTCTAATGGATCCCAGTGTCAGCACACTGCCCCCTTTTTTAACAGGGAAGGCCGTGCAAAAATCATGCACAATGTTCGTCGCCTCCGCAGCCTCGGGACTCTCTGCACTCTTCTTCTTCTTAATCGACTTTGCCGCCGGCTTCGCTGCCGGCTTCGCTGCCGGCTTCGTTGTCGTCTTCCCCATTTTTGTGAATCAGGTCTGCGAGCTGGGATGGGTGGAAACGTCCGTTTCGTTTGGTGTGGCTGTACTTCAGTGACGAGTGCCACATTGCATAGGTATCATGGGAAAAATGAGTGAAAATAGGTGAAAAGACTCCCGCTAGGGGGAGTCAGACTCCCGCTAGCGGGAGTATAGACTCCCGCTAGCGGGAGTCTATACTCCCGCTAGCGGGAGTTGGACTCCCCCTAGTTGAGACTCCCGAAAAGGGTTACCCTACCCCCGCTGGAGTCCACCGTGTATTATACATGTAAAATACATGTAAATGCCTGAGGAGGGTGTCCTAAATTTAGGAAATTTTTGAAAAATTTGGAAAAATTTGGGGGATTTTTTGAAAAAATGGCGAAAAAAAGGGTGTGGGGAGTTGGGTCCAGTTTAGCAAAGTCCGTGTATTTGGACGCGGCCCCTCAGATAAGGAAGCCGCGTCTCAGGTGCAGGATGTGGGGTGTTGTCGATTTTTCAGGGTTCGACATTCTCGGGCTGGACGGAGAGAAACGGTGGGTGCAACTCTGATCAGAAAAAACTTCAACCGAAAAAACGGGGTGTAGCTCCCTGACTGACGAGCAGCGGGAGGTGGCGAAGAGAAGCTCCTCATGCGTGGCGGCCTCCCTCGTTCGCGGCGGGAGAGGCATCCGGGGGTACGAGAGCGGCACCCGCCTGAGTTCTTTATGGAACCCACAAACCTGGGTGGTAGCCGGCCTCACGGATGTGAGGTTGGAAATGCTCCGGGAGACAGCCGATGGCGCCTCAACGCCACAGGCTATCGTTGCCGGCTTGGTGCCCATATGGTGCAAGATGAGCGGCGGAATCCGCGAACTTCGGGAACTATCAGGTAGTTTGAACGCTGAAGACTGCCCCGCCAGGCTGAATGGGAGTCACAACGCGATGAGGAACAAGGATCAGCAGCGCCCTTTCCGGCAAACACAGGGCAGCTCTCCCTGAGCAGCTGGGAATGAAACGGGACGGAACTAACGAGCAGCAGCGAAAATGTTGCAGAGCACCAGTAACCACAACGAGTCCATGACACAAGTGGAACTGCAGACACGGGGCAGCCAAGAACCGGACGCAGTCGCAGGAGACCACCTCCACTGTCAGAACGAGCAGAACTGAGAGACACTCAATGGGATGGAGCGGAATCACTGTAACGGGGACACACTGATGGCACACAGTACAGACAGACAGAAGTCAGAGTGAAACGGTTGTACAAAGGGCTCGGCTTCACCGACGTCCTTTGAAACGACGACGCCGCCGAAGGCGGCCAATCCGCCGCCCGAAGGGCGGCGGAAAAATTTTTGGGGTGTTTTTGGGTGAAAAACCGGGCAACCTGGGCCCTTTGGGACCACATAGGCCAGGAAAGGCCAAAATTTTCGATTTTTTTCGGAAATTTTTCGGTTTTTCAGAGTGTGGCAGTCCGCAGATACAGATTTTCGGGTCGGAAAAAAAAATTTTTTTTCGACCCAAAAAAATCGGATTTTTTCGGGGAGGGTCTCCGGTGGCCCCCCCTGGATTTCCTGATTTTTCCCGATTTTTCCTGATTTTCGGATTTTGCTCGAAATTTGCCCTTGTGTCAACCAGTGGCAAAATTTTCGGAAAATCGGGAAAAATCAGGAAAATCCGGAGAACCGGACACCCTCCTAGATTCTGGGGGGGTGAAACGGCGGAAAAAATTTTGGGGTGTTTTTGGGTGAAAAACCGGGCAACCTGGGCCCTTTGGGACCACATAGGCCAGGAAAGGCCAAAATTTTCGATTTTTTTCGGAAATTTTTCGGTTTTTCAGAGTGTGGCAGTCCGCAGATACAGATTTTCGGGTCGGAAAAAAAAATTTTTTTTCGACCCAAAAAAATCGGATTTTTTCGGGGAGGGTCTCCGGTGGCCCCCCCTGGATTTCCTGATTTTTCCCGATTTTTCCTGATTTTCGGATTTTGCTCGAAATTTGCCCTTGTGTCAACCAGTGGCAAAATTTTCGGAAAATCGGGAAAAATCAGGAAAATCCGGAGAACCGGACACCCTCCTGAAATATACATGTAAAATACATGTACCGTATACGTAAATATTTTGGAACGTAAATATTATGGAACGTAAATATTATGGAACGTAAATATTATGGAACGCTGGTGGGTTGGCGTTCCAGATTTTTTTCGTTCCATAATATTTACAGGGCTTTCTGCGACTCGGGGACTTGGACCAGGTGATCGGACGGCGTACAGAGTCCCTGACGGGACCTACTCGTGCACTTTTCGCGCGATTCCTGACGCAAGCCGTCCTCACCACCGAGTCCCCAACTGGCCCTGTAAATATTTTGGAACGTAAATATTATGGAACGGACCGGCCAAAAATGGGCCCGTTCCATAATATTTACGTTCCATAATATTTACGTATACGGTATATCAAGTAAAAATACATGTATAATAGTTGACATGCAAGTATTATACTTGTATTTTTACTTGATATACATGTATTTTACATGTATATTTCAGGCATATACCGTATACGTAAATATTATGGAACGTAAATATTATGGAACGGGCCCATTTTTGGCCGGTCCGTTCCATAATATTTACGTTCCATAATATTTACAGGGCCAGTTGGGGACTCGGTGGTGAGGACGGCTTGCGTCAGGAATCGCGCGAAAAGTGCACGAGTAGGTCCCGTCAGGGACTCTGTATGCCGTCCGATCACCTGGTCCAAGTCCCCGAGTCGCAGAAAGCCCTGTAAATATATGCATGGTTTTCAACAGATCTTTACGAAGATGTTGGCTGGAAAACGGCCTTTTTAAAGATCTTTGTAAAATTTTCAATTTTCCTAAGATCTTGGTATTTTTTACTAAGATCTTAGCTAAGATCTTAGTTTTTCCCCCATATTCCTTGTTGACTGACTGGAGATACACTCCCTGACGAGGCCCAGGACGATTTTTCCTGCCGGCAGCGTACGACACAATGCACGGCGTCAGCAAACATATACTGACTGAGAGCGGTTGCGGCTGAACGGTGTTGTGACTGCATTTCATAGCTTACCTTCTCCCCCACAAATCCCTCCTGATCGCAATCTGTGCCTGTTCCTGAGTGTGTCTTGCTGTCGCCGATGAGCTGCTTGCCGCAAACCCCACCCCAACATGCCTCGCCACAATCATCATCCACAAAGCCAGGGCCATCATGAGTGGGGCAGGTGATCATGACGTGGAAATGGACAGCCTGCCCCCGGCGGACCCCGCGCAGCCGGAGCCTGAACCCCAGCCTGCCCCCGCGGACGAGGAGCAGGAGGAGGAGCCAGCAGGGCCGCCCGCTCAGGCGGAGCCGCCTGCTCAGGTGGACACGCCTCTAACGCAAGCGGTGGACACGCTGTCCAAGCAGCTGGGGAAGAAGCGCAAGCCGGCGCTTGTCGACGAGGCTGTGGAGCTGGGCATCTACACGAGGCTTGCGAATGGGGAAGTGCAAGAAGAGGGCAGAAAGCTGAAGCGGTCAAAGGGGGAGGTGGCGGAGGCTGTGGCGAAGTTCCGGATCCGCAATCGACAGCAGGGGCCTGGGAGTGACACAGTGCCACAGACGCAGGGACGGCAGCCCCTTCCCTCCACAGTTGAGAGGCGTGCGGCATCGGCACGGATCGCTGAGAAGGGGGCTGCCGCCAACATTCCGGAGCAGGCGAAGGTGAAGGCCTACGACCTTGCTGCACCTCTGATAGATGTGATCGACGAGTTCGACACCTGCTCACAGGTGGAGCTCGGCAAGGCACCCGCAGGTTTCATCAACAGAGCGTCCCTTCTGAGGATGTTTGAAGAGGGGCAGATGGTTCCCGCCTGTCAGACGTGCTCCCGCCTGTGGAACCCCGGGTCCCAGGCCCTTGATGTGCGGGGCCACTTCACGGGGGGGAAGCACCTAGACAAGGTGGCGAAGGCGGCTGCCCAGGATGAGGCAGCGCAGAAGACCATCCCTGGGTTGGCTTCACGTCACACGTCTTGCTTCGAACTCAAGGCGACAAAGGCTGCGCTCTACGCAGGCATCACCCCCGCTGCGCTGCACACCGCCCTTGAGGTTCTCAATGGCATCACCATCCCGCGGTACGTTCCACGCCTTGGGCCCGTCGTGACGAGGAATAGTCCCAAGGTGATGGAGGAAAGTCGTGCGGCCATCACAGACCGACTCAAGGGGCGGAGGTGGTCAGTGCTGCACGACTGTGGATCGCTGCTGGGAACGCAGCTGATCTCGATGGTATGTTCAGCACGGAGCTTCAGTGCTGTGCTGGTGGTGCCCCTCACTGATGTGCCTGTAGCAACGGTCCTGAAGGAGGAGTGGGAGAAACTGGGCCTGAGCGCCCCAATGATGGTGCGTTCTGATCGCGGCGGGAGAAACGGGGCAGCAAGCAGGGAGGTCGACGCGGAACTCGGCATCCCGTGGGTGTCGTGCATCCCCCACATCGCCAACAACGCTGCGGATTCCGCTGATAAGTGGCTCAAGAAGCAGAAACTCGAGTTCTTGGCAAGAGTCGAACTTGGGGATTTCACAGACCCCGCCAGTGGCGTGCTGTCATACGTGCTCGTATCCCTGCTGGATGCCCTGTTTTCAGGGGAGGACTGCAAGAACAGGGCGCGTCGCTACGTTGAAGCGCAGCAGAAGGTGTTGGAGCCTGCCGGAGCTGACGTGCTGGCAGAACTGGTGGAGCGGATGAGCGGGATGGCTGCCGTCGCGAAGCCGCGGGAGAAGGAGGCGCTGTTTGCTGTCTACCGCAGCGAGGTCCCCCCGGGGCTGGCGGCCCTCACAGAGGCAGCGGACTTCGACGGGTTGCTCGCCGCCGCACGGGGTAAGCTCGCTGAGCTACAGGAGAAGATCCCCGAGAGCGCACCCCCCTGTGTCAGATGCCCCCTGCTCAGCGACACGCGGTACGAAGCGAGCCTGAAGTGCTACCTGCACTGCCGTGACAGGCTGGCGGCCCTCCACAGCTTCGCGGCTTTGGAGCTCAAGAACACGCAGAAGCCATGCAGCAGCTTAAATGTTCTGCGAAGCCTGCTGGACCGCTACAGCACTGCCACCCTCCACGCCGACCTCAAGATGATGTGTGACAACACGGCACCCCTGCTGCGCGTCTTTCGAAAGTACTCCGACCCCTCTGCCGAGCCGCATGCGCACCAGGTTTGGGGGGACATAGAGGACTGCATCCACGACCTCGACGAGGCCGGCGGGATAGCCAGGGGTGAGGCCGAAGAGGCCTACCTCCAGAGAGTCAACACCCACCCCGACCTCTCCGAGAGTGCTTCACCGGTGGCTGTCCTGCTGAGCGAGTCACTCAAGCGCCTCTGGTGGGGAAATAAAGGAGAGAGCGGGTACTGGTTCTGGCGTGGCGTGCGGCATTTGTGCCCACAGCAGGCCCTGCTGATGCAGACATGCAAAACCCTCCTTCCTTTTGAGCAGCTGCAACTTGCCCTCCCTCAGTTCTCAGCTGTTGTCACCGTGGAGGCATGGAGCACATACCTGGCTGGACTCGGAAAATTCGCGAAAGGCAAACCCACCGGCAAGGACAAGGCCTCAGCTGTCGGCTTCTGGGAGAAGTACACGTCTGCTGGCGAGGGGCTCCGGTGCCTTTCCCTGGACCTGCTGGCGGTGCCTGCAGCTACCACCGGCTGCGACTCGGTGTTCAGCGTAGGGAAAGATGCTCTTCCTGCCAACCGCAGCGCCGCAAAGCCTGACGTGATGGCAAGTATCGTGTTTCATCACTGCAACCAGGACCTGGCGGTCAGATACCCACAGAGCCATCTCAGGCATTCCTTCCCCAAGGTGAGGAACAACGGTGGTTGCCAGGAAGTTGACCTGTCGTGATGATCTCAGAAACGTCCTCAGTCCTGGGGTTTTCAACTCCGGGGATGGGTGTGTGTGTGTGTGTGTGTGTGTGTGGGGGGGGGGGGTAAAGAGTAGAAGAGTGTGGGGGGGGGGGGGGGCGGTCAGTTGCATGTATCAGAAATGTTCCAAGTCATGGGACGGGGTTTTCAACCCCGGGGTTGGGTGAGGCTGCTTAGCGAATGAAGGGGGGGAAATGAGGTTTCTAACCCTGTTGGTGAAACAGGAATGGGGTTTTCAACTCCTCCTGTACTGTTTGACGTGATCTATTTGTGCACCCCAAACGCTCTCCGTTCACGGGACAGCGAAGCCTGCACTCCTGACTGGGATGTGCCGTGTGTCTGTAGTATTCCAGCAAGAATACGAAAGGATATTTGCAAAAAAACTAAGATCTTACCTAAGATCTTCGAAAAAAATACTAAGATCTTAATTTTTGTGCTTTTTTTCACTAAGATCTTAACAGAAAAAAAATTACGACGACGAAGACATGCTCGACGGGTTTCGGGAAAAAAAGGGGGTAAGATCTGTTGATAACCATGTATATGGAACGAAAAAAATCTGGAACGCCAACCCACCAGCGTTCCAAAATATTTACGTTCCATAATATTTACGTTCCATAATATTTACGTTCCAAAATATTTACGTATACGGTACATGTATTATACATGTATAATAGTTGACATGCAAGTATTATACATGTATAATACATGTATTATACTTGTAGTTATACATGTAAAATTTACAAGATCCCACCGTGTAGGGGGGGGGGGGTGGGGGGGGGGGGTCAAAATTGGACCCGGACATCCGGACACCCGGATTTCCGGGTCCGGGCATGTCCGCCCTGTCCGCCCTGAAATCGCCTAAGGGGCCGGGGGAAATCCAGGAAATTCGGGAAATCCAGGAATATGAAGAATCCTCCTTCAAGAATCCTTGGAAATTCTTGGAAATTCTTGGAAATTCTTGGAAATTCTTAAGAATTCTTAAGAATTCTTGGTAAGAATTTCCAAGAATTCAAGAATTTTTAAGAATTGAAAAAGTAAGAATTCTTACTGGGGGGGGTCAAATTGTACTACCCCTTTAAATACAACTACCCCCTCAAATACAACTACCCCCCGGGTTTTTCAAAATAGATTGTTTTTCCAGTATATTAGTACTACCCCCCTTTTTGCTCATTTTTTCCCCTTTCTAAGACTGTTGCCCCTGTAGTAGGGGCATGCCGCTGAGAAAAATCGTTGCACCGAGCCTCCTGGCTGAGCTGGTAATCAACGCCACGCTCTGAAGAGCAGCACTGCCAACCACCGCGGACCATCGGATACATAAGAACCCGTCCAACCCGTTTCTCCCACACAACTCTCCCGAAATGTGACCCGTCATGACCTGGCGAACCTTGAAGCGATCGCAAGGAAGAGCTGCAGTACGCAGTAACCTGCATGGGGGCACTGGCTGTGGGGGAGGTTGTCTAGCGACAAACTGGCGTTAGCTAGTGAGTCCTCGTTTGGAGACACCAGTCAGGTGGGGAGTTTCGTTGGGGCGGCACACTCTGTTACACATTAACGCAGGTGTCCTAAGCAAGCTCAGTGAGAACAGAAATCTCACGTAGAGCATAAGGGTAAAAGCTTGCTCGATACATGATCTTCAGTACCGATCCTCGGTGTGAAAGCATGGCCTAACGATCCTTTGGTCTCGCTTGAGCCTCTGCAAGCAGGTCATCGACCTCAAGAGACGCCCCTTCCACCCCGCCGAGCGAGGTGGGGCCCTCTCGAGCACGGCGCGCGACACGTGATTCGCCGCCGTGTTGAACACCAGTGACGCGGGTGTTTACTGGGTGTCGGTAGTGTACCGGCGAAGGGATCTGCATGTGTATGATCCCCTTGGATCCCATTGAACCTCTGGAGGGTCTTTGGCCCGGAAGCCAACCCATAAACAAGGTTGAAATTAGGCAACTCACAACTGAAATGACCCCATCACAATCCGTACGGATTCCAAACATGCCGATAAACAGCGTTTTGGCGACCTGGGGGTCATAAAAGTGACTCATTCGCACCAATTGGGGGCCTTCGCTCAGAAATGCAGAGAAGTGAGGAATGATGAACTGCCTCACAAAACTGGCTGCAAAGTGACACAGTTTGACACACAGTGGCACAGAGCAAAGGCCCCCATTACCATTTATCTACATTTTCACAATTTAGGCAAGCGGTCCCGCCTATTAGTACTACCCGGTAGTACTATTTGACCCCCCCCAGTAAGAATTCTTACTAATTCTTAAAGAATTCTGTCAAACCATGGGGCCAAGGTAAGAAAAATGGGGTAACTTCACTTTTTGGACGGTTGCACTGCAGGGACTGGACGGCCGCATGACGTCACACATCCGGGCCCACAAAGGAAAGAGAGGGGGCGACGCTGCGCAACAAACACTGCAGAACAGAATTGTGCAGTGCCGTTGGGGTCGCCTTATGTTTCGATTGATAGGTATACACCGTCACCGCAACTGATGGGTGGGTGGGGCTCCACTTCAGACACTACACCTGAAGCCCGCCCCCTCCCACGCCGGGCCACAGTTGCAACGACAGCGTATCCCCCTGGTGTTCCAGATTCGGTGTTGACTGAGAAATAGAATTGGCACTGTTTAATTGCGCGCCAATAAAAAACCCCCCCTCCCGCGGGAAGAACAAATATAAACGCGATCAGGAAAAGCTAAAGCAGCCTCCCCCGCCACACCTCACACTCCCAACCTCCTCACTCCTGCTGCGAGTTTCACCGGGCTTCTTCGTTGCTGCGCAGCAGGCAACAGCCCTGTCATTCAAGAGGGCCGGAGCAGTGACATGGCACGTCCCTGCCATACGATTTGCCGGCAGGAATTATTCATTCAGCAAAATGGGAAGGTGTGTCGGGAGAAGGCTTGTGTGTTGGTGTGTTCTTCGTTTAGACGGACGTTGATTTTTGGGGCCTGCTCCTGCATTGTGCGCAGGGGCTGCCGAACGTTTGCCGCGAGTCTTTTTTGAATGCAAAGGACGCAGCAGTGGGGGTTTGCCGAGTCATCCCCCCGAGAGAGAGGGGGGGTGGCGGTGTGAAACAGAGAATTTTAGGACTGTAGGAGGACAGGCCGAGGACGCCCTCAGCACATCTGAATCTCTCAAAAATACACACTCGACCCAAGCCGCAAAAGAAAGGTGCACGGTGCCACCTCTGTGTTTGAACCGGCATGGGGTGGTCGGCCTTCATTGGTTCGGTTGCACGGTGGACTCCCGCCCCCTGGAGCAGGGGTCTGAGCGCGGCGTAGATTGACGTGCAGGAGACCACCGTGTGGCACACCGAAACGGCCGCTGAAGGAGCTGGGAGGGGGGCGGGGCGGGCTGGACGTCTGTGGTGCACTTTCACAACATATTCAGATTTTCTCGGGCATGGTTTTCCCTGTCTCCCTACTCGGCCTAGGGGGCGGCAGTGGAACAGGTGATTCTGGGGGTCACAAAGACAATAAAAGAGGTCGCAAAAAAAAACAGACAGGACTCACCGAAGAGAGGGTGGAACGGTACGATTCAACCACAAGACCAACCCTATACATAGCCCTGAAAGACATTGACTGAACAGTCGGACATAGTGTGGAAGCCGAACAGAAATGGCGGACAGAGACGAAGAAGAAGACAAATGAACGGGAGAGAAATGGGGGCTGAACGCAGGCGGGGGGAGGAGTGGGCGTCAGGCTGGGTCGGGGGGCGGGGGCGCGGTGGTGGGATGCATACGGCCAACCCCGCCTCCTCCCTCACCACGCACGCTTTACCTCCCGTACCCCACCCACCCCACCTGTTGTATTCACCGAGCGCGGATCTAAAGGGCAGAGATGTGAGCCAGCCCTATCCTAGATATGGATAGGGGGCACACACCCACAGCGGCAACCACTGCCTCACAGCTTGGCACTGGCACGGAGAGTTACCCACATCCCACCTGCCCCTGGTGAGGGGGGTTGACGTTTCGGGTTTGTCTGGCCGTATTTTTTCAGGGCTTTAGATGCAACAGGGGTCTGTCTTTTTATGGGAAAAATTGCCGACCCTGCAACGGCAGCGCCGCTCTCACAGGGGGAGGCATCTGAAGAGGGGATAACATTGATCAGGACAGTTCGGAGTAGCCAACGTGGAAAATTTTTCGCTGTGCGGCTCTCTTGCGAACACCTTCACACACACCCGGCAGTTCTGGATTCGCTCGAAAGGTTGGCTCCTGGCGTGGCCTCTCTGAGGGGGGCGGGGGCGGGGGGGGACACACACACAGTGTGACGGCATGCAGTTTCTAACTAAGCCATCCCACCGGAGGAGGGGGGGGGGGGCAATGTTGTTAGGGTGGGTTTAAACTCGGGTTTAAACTTGGGTTTAAACCGGGTTTTTATTGGGTTTTTATGGTTTTTATTCCTGAGATTTCTCGGGTTTAAACTCGGTTTTTTGGTGGGGGGTGGGAGAGGGGTTTTTTTTTACTCTACCACCTCTACCATTCCAGTGCAGACTCCGAAGCCAAGAAAAAATAGCTAGCGGCAGTGATCTGAGGGTACCGTACCCGGTACCCTCGGGGGGTAGTACCCCCTGGTGCCCCCAAAATGGTGGTTTTCAGTTTCGCGGAATTTGCATTTCCGGCGTTTTTCCGAACCGTGGTGGGGTCATTTTGCCAGGAGCACCAGCATCACCAGTAACGCCAGCAACGCCTGTGGAGGAGACCCCTCAGAAGTCAAAACCAGCTGCCAAACCAGCCAGGCAATGCAGGATTGTTGCGACCCCCCGACCCAACGAGACGGAGATGACGAGGATAGTGGATGCCTGGGCAGATTATGTACTGGCTGCCGGGCTCCCCCTCTCCATTATGGAGGATGAACATTTCCTCAAGGCCGTCGGGGTGACACGCCCCAGCATAGATGTCAAGCAGCTGCCGAGCAGGCACCAACTCGGGGGTAAACTTCTCGATGAGAAGTATGACGCGGTCATGAACGAAGACCTGTGAAAGTTGAACAAGTCGGACAGCCGCGTCCCTCCCTGGCCCCCCTCCCCTCCCGCAAACCAGCTCAGTGCACGTAACGTGTGCACCCCCTGCAGCTTCCTACTGGGTTTTTACTGGGTTTAAACTCGGTTTAAACCGAGTTTAAACCCGGTTTTTAGGCCAAATGAGGTCAGCTCCTGTGACGCTAAGTGACACTAAGTGACGGTAAGTGACGGTAAGTGACCGTAAGTGTTGGTAAGTGACCGTAAGTGTTGGTAAGTGACTGTAAGTGACGTTAAGTGACACTAAGTGACGGTAAATGACGCCAAAAATCCTGAATGCACACGCCTGGAGGGGGCCTGCAGGAGGTCCTCACGTCTCGGGCCCCAGTGCGTTCCTTTGACTCCGTGCTGACTGTAGTGGGGTAACTTGGACACCGACCGGCCGGTTGACCGGTCAGGAAGTAACCCGTTGACCGGCCATCTGACCGTTCACCGGCAGACCGGTGGCCGCCGGTTGACCGGCCATCTGCCCGCAAACCCGCACACAACGCGCTGTTTTCCACACCTCTACGAGGTTGCCCCGAAATTTCCACACCTCTGCGAGGTTGCCCCGACATTTTCCACACCTCTACGAGGTTGCCCCGATATTCTCCACACCTCTACGAGGTTGCCCCGATATTTTCCACACCTCTGCGAGGTTGCCCCGACATTTTCCACACCTCAGGGATCAGTTGGCACTTGGCCAGGTTCATGGTGTTTGCGCGAGCGCCAGACAGTGGCGTGGGTTCGGGGGGCAGGGGCAGCAGTTGGCACTTCGCCAGGTTCATGGTGTTTGCACGAGCGCCAGACAGTGGCGTGGGTTCGGGGATCAGTTGGCACTTGGCCAGGTTCATGCTGTTTGCGCGAGCGCCAGACAGTGGCGTGAGTTCAGGGATCAGTTGGCACTTGGCCAGGTTCACGGTGTTTGCACGAGCGCCAGACAGTGGCGTGGGGCGGGGGAATTGAAGTAGAAGGAAGCACAGGGTGGGATTGGGGGGGGTGGGGGGCAGCAGTTGTCGGGGTGGTCAGTGAGAGTGTGGGAGTGCGAATTATTCCCATAGCAATCGGGGCAACCTCGCAGAGGTGTGGAAAATGTCGGGGCAACCTCGCAGAGGTGTGGAAAATATCGGGGCAACCTCGCAGAGGTGTGGAAAATGTCGGGGCAACCTCGTAGAGGTGTGGAAAATATCGGGGCAACCTTGCAGAGGTGTGGAAAGTGTCGGGGCAACCTCGCAGAGGTGTGGAAAATATCGGGGCAACCTCGCAGAGGTGTGGAAAATATCGGGGCAACCTCGCAGAGGTGTGGAAAATATCGGGGCAACCTCGTAGAGGTGTGGAAAATATCGGGGCAACCTCGTAGAGGTGTGGAAAATGTCGGGGCAACCTCGCAGAGGTGTGGAAAATATCGGGGCAACCTCGTAGAGGTGTGGAAAATGTCGGGGCAACCTCGCAGAGGTGTGGAAAATATCGGGGCAACCTTGCAGAGGTGTGGAAAATATCGGGGCAACCTTGCAGAGGTGTGGAAAGTGTCGGGGCAACCTCGCAGAGGTGTGGAAAATATCGGGGCAACCTCGCAGAGGTGTGGAAAATATCGGGGCAACCTCGTAGAGGTGTGGAAAATGTCGGGGCAACCTCGCAGAGGTGTGGAAAATATCGGGGCAACCTTGCAGAGGTGTGGAAAATATCGGGGCAACCTCGTAGAGGTGTGGAAAATATCGGGGCAACCTTGCAGAGGTGTGGAAAGTGTCGGGGCAACCTCGCAGAGGTGTGGAAAATATCGGGGCAACCTCGCAGAGGTGTGGAAAATATCGGGGCAACCTCGTAGAGGTGTGGAAAATATCGGGGCACCGATCGTGATCGACAGCACTGTCGTTCACATGCTTGTCGGGTGGGAAATATGTCCCTTCTCAGCTCTCTCTGTGCATTCACGATCAGTCCTGCGGGATTCACATCGACCACGCTCGGTTTTCTGCCATTACGGGGCTTGGTCAGCTCAGAACACGAGAAAACCAACGACTCCCTGAGTGACTGTAAGTGACACTAAGTGACGGTAAGTGACTGTAAGTGACCGGTAAGTGACACTAAGTGACGCTAAGTGACCTTAAGTGACGCTAAGTGACGCTCTGTGACTGTAAGTGACGTGCGGTGACTGTAAGTGAAGCTAAGTGACCGTAAGTGACAGTAAGTGACGACAAAAAAGCGGAAAAAATGGGACAGTCACCTGACCTCAGTTGGCCTAGTTTTAGAGTTTAAACCCGGTTTTTTGGGTTTTTTGGGGTTTTTATTCTGGGACCCGGGTTTTTAACAACATTGGGGGGGGGGGGGGGGGGAATACGCTCAGAAGTATAGGGGGTCTTCGCTACGGGGTGATCGTCAGTGCATTTCCTTTCCGTTCCGAAACTGTCGAAGTTTGTCGAAGTTTGTCGACCAGCGAAGACCCCCATAGATAAGCGAGTTGTCTCACAGGACAGGTGCCGAACTGACTGAGTTCGGCACAGTGCAAAGGGATCTACCCTCGAACCCCCCAAAACTCCCAAAAACCGCGTCGAAAATGCAGAGAAGTGGTTCGCATTTTTTTTGACACAGTTCAACACAGAGCAACTGGATGGCGGTGCCCAGTATTAGCTTTTCTCTCCATATTTCACACAACTCGCTCACAACATGCACCCCCTTTGAGCACCGTCCGGGGACAGCTAGTCAAAAATATGTGGCATCACTCTTGCTGCAGGTAGCTTGTACATCCGAGATCTGATGGGGTGGGGTGGGGTAGTGGGGGGGGGGGGGTTCTGTGAGTCTCCTGCAGAAGGTGTCAGAGAAAACCGGAAGAACTAAAAAAAACATATCTTTTCCCGGAGAACGGAAAAAATGAACGAAGAGGAGGGTGGGAGGGGGGTATGGGGGGTATGGGGGATGATCAAATCCCCCCCCAAAAGTAAAGTACAACGTCAAGCATGTGGGTCCCTGTGTCACCGGATTCGCGCTGCACAGTTCAAAAATAATGTCCCCATATTCCCCCCCCTGGGCACACAACAAGCCGAAAGATCGAACACAAGAATTTGGAGTAATGTAAGTTGTGGGGGGGGATGGGAGGGGGCACGGAACAACATGAATCAGCGGTGCAGGACCCGAGACACGCTTGCCATATTAAGACACAAGAAGAACACGGCCCACCGCAAGGTTTCTTTGCGGGATACCCTGGAACATTTCCACCCCCTCCCCATATTCTATTCTTGGCATCGACGGCTTCCAGCCTGTCCTACGATACGACCAGACTGAGACATCCACAAATCCCATAGTTCTTCTTGGCATCGACGCACAACCCCCTGACATGAATGACGGCCAGACAGTGACATACACGATGACCCCTCTCCGCTCTCCGTTTCGACCACCACCACCCTGACGTGCAGGACAGCCAAAACAGAGACGTTGATTGGAGGAGCGGGGGTGCTGTGATTTGCTTTATTTATTCTCCAGCGCCGTTTATTTCGATACGGCGCATGAAAGAGCGAGAGAGAGAGAGGAGAAGAGAGAGAGAGACTCGGGGTGTGTGACTCGAGGCCCAGAGGGCTTCCGGAAGGCTGGGGCTGAAGGTGGATTCACCAAGCCCCCCCCCCCCCTCCGCACACGCGTGAGTCACTTTTTGCGGCAGTGGATTGCACACCGATCTCCCTACTCTCGGTGCGATCCCCACTGTCGACACTGTATGATCATAACTGTTCAGCGCAGGGTACATCAAGTCTCCTCTGGTGCAACACATGCACTAGCGTGTCGTGGCAAACTGCTCCGGAGTGTTGACCCTCCGGATGACGTGCAGATTTCTCAAGAGGCCAAAGGTTGGCACACACACTATAGACTTTGCCACAAGCTTGGAGTATCCCCGATTGATTTATAAGTCGCTTTATTTTTGGTAGCAACGAGCAACGAACTCCGGTCGGACGACACAGTGGCGTGATGCGACCGGGAAGTGACGAGGTGCTGCACCGAAAGCATAGATTGCCAGATGAGAGAGGTCAGATTTGAGTTGGGGGATTTTTTTTTGAAACTGTTGATCTGGGATAGCAGTTTCCCGTGGTGGTATAATATATATTATTAGCGTTAAATACTGCGGCCTTAATTTACGACCAGGGGTCAGGACCCCGAGTGGGTGTATTTCACGAGCGAAGCGAGTGAAATACACCCAAACGAGGGGTCCTGACCCCTGGGAGTAGATTAACCCGCAGTATTTAAATCCAATACCTGGGACCCCCCGTGTTTAAGTCCCCCCCCTGGAGGCGATTTTCGGCCGGGGGGGACTTAAACACGGGGGGGGCGGACCTAAACACAGGGGGGGCTTAAACACGGGGGTGGCACAGTGGAGACCAAGAAGACCTCTTCCTCTGCTGTCGTAGGGGGGTAATTCCGGTCCGGATGGACTTTTGGCACCCCACTTTTCGACTCTGACAGCACCTGGAGGGCCTAGGGGCCACCTGATGACCCTCCAGACCAGCCCACCCCCGTGTTTAGGTCCCCCTGTGTTTAAGTCCCCCCCCTGCCAGACCCCCAGGGGGGGACTTAAACACGGGGGTAAGGGGGGGGGACTTATACACGGGGGGTCCCAGGTACATGTTTTTATCGTACGTATCGAGGATTATGCAAGGCGGGTGGGCTGGGGCGGGTGGGGATGGGCTGCAGCAATTTTTCATCCTGCGGGTGGTCACGAGTGGGGGGCTGCAATCTGGCATTTTTCACACACTTTTTCGAGACAAAGAGATTTTGCCGAAAATTTTGGGCGGATTTTTCAGGTGGTCGGAATTCAACCTGGCGGTGAAAAATCGCGGGATACGGCCGATCCACGGTCATTCCGTGGGGTTCTGGTCGAAAAAGTGCCTGTTTGGGAGGTGGCCCGAGAGGCCGACCGACCGGTCGGGTTGGTCACCTTGTCATACCAGGCTCTGGGCTGTACTACAAGTCCAGGTGCTCAGCAGCCACCTTCGGGGTGGGCCTCATGTGGGTCCCGAGGACGCTCTTGTGCCAGCCCCTCGACCCCCAGGGTGGTGGCGGAAAATAAATGCGTAAATTAATCCGAAAATTATTTTACGCCGTAAATTAATCCAAAAATACTTCACGGGAGTTTAGGTGGGTTTTCTGTTTAGGGGCCTTAAATAATTCTCGATCAGTACGATAAAAAATACACCTGGAACAAACTGCCCCTTACAACTCGGATGGTGTTGGGTGGGCATTGCTGCGCGGGGCCAGACTGTTTGAGAAAACAAATATCAGCGGGGTCGACAGCGGGGGGGGGTCCCTTTGGGTGATCCGGCACAACCACGGCTATCTATAGAGAGAGTGATTGGGCCGGCCTCCGAACCTCGTCGTATCGCTGCTATAGCTGAAGAAACACAGGCATAACTACAGGCGCAACATTGCCAACCGGGGTAAAGGAGTGGAAAGCAGGTTGCTTGGCCGGCGGACCAAGAAAGGCATTGAACGCAAGGCAGGGGAAATGGGGCAGCCGTCACAACGGCAGCCCCACAGGGGATGGCGGGGGGGGAGCGATGCAGACAACGCAAATAGAGGCCAGAAATCAGCAGTCTCAAAACACACGCACACACCCTCCAACCCCCTAATCACCTTTCGCACCACCCGATCCCTCCTGCGGAGGGGAGGGGTGACGACGGTAACTCCTGCAGAGAGCCACCAACAACCAACCAACACCAACACCACCACCACACCAACGATTCACCCATCGCACGTACCCGGGTGGGTCTTGATAAAGCACAAATCACCAGCGTGTGTGCCGAGAGACCCGACATGTGGATGGAGGAGTGAAGGATAAGGGAAGCACTACCCCCGCCATTCCCAGTAGAAAGCGGCACCCGCTTCGGAAGGAGGGAGAAGTTGCCCAACAGAGAGAGGGCCTTTGAAGAGCCTCCCGAAAGATGGCCACCGCCACACCCCCTCGCCCTTCCTTGCATGCACCCTCCCTGTATGCGGCAGATATGTTCACCCGCGACAGGGGGGGCGGGTATGGGAAGACGGGTCGCCCATACGCCCACACCCACAGATGTGTGAGTGAGTCTGGCCGTGCCGCAAAGGCACATACCCCCCTGGGATGGGCGCCAGCGTGGCGCACCTCTTTGTCACACAGAAGGGGGGTGGGGGGGGGTGGGTGATGAAACTCTCTGGGGTTCAACCAGACACACAGCAGGCACACAGCACGCCCTCCGCGTCAGCAGAGGGCGCGCTGTGTCAGCAGAGCATCTGTGCGCGCCCCCCGCTCCCCACCACCACCACACCTCACGCCCACTCATCAGACGGGCTGCCCTGCCCGCTCTGCGGGCTGCCATGCGGGCCCTTCGACGCCGCTGTCAGGGAGGCCATCTTATCCGACACGAGCTGCTGCGCGAGAGTCTCATAGTGGTTGCGATACACATCCGGCCCCCCGCGCTGCTGCTCCCTCGTGTGCAGCGTCGGCGCCACGCTGCCCGGGGACCCCGGGGAGCCTGGTGACGAGGCTGTGTCGCGGAACAAGCTGGACCGCGGCTTGGCGGGCTGCGCCCGCCGCGACGGCAGGAGCTCCGACACGCTGTCCATCTCCGCAGAGCTGTTGGAGTAGACACTCCCCCGCCCCACCACCTTGACAGGCTGCGCCGCCGGCTTCTGCCTCCGCTGCCTGGAGCTCACGCCAGGCGCTGCAGGCGGCAGCCCAGCCGACCCCACCAGGGGCCGCGCCGCATCGGGCTCATCGCTGTAGTCACTCGCCCCCTCCGCCGCCAGCAGGCGGTTCACCTCCTCCGCGCTGTACCCGCTGCCCGCAGGGCTGCCGCCGTGCTGCGGCAGCCCCAGCATCTCTATGTCATCCGCGTCGGCCAGGCCTTCGCCGTGGCGGCGCTGCTGCTCGATCAACCCCTGCGTCCTGGCAACCTCCGTCACCAGCTCCTGCTCCCGGAGACGCTCGCGGGACCTCAGAGCAGCCTCGCGGTAGGCGATGCTCGTCTGCAGGGCGTGGCTCGCCTTGTTGCGGCTGCGCCACAGGGTGGTCGCACGGTCCCTCGCTTCTTGGTCCATCTCACGCTCCAGGCGGCGCTTCTTACGCTCCACCTCGTCCGCCTCCTCGCGCTGCACTTTCTGGATCTTCTGCTGTGCTGCGCGGAGGCGGAGGCGGGCAAGCTGATCGCTGAGCTCGCCTGCGCGTGATGTGGCATAGGCTGACTCGCTCTGGTCGTCCTCCTCGTCTGTCTCGTCTGCATCCTGCGGGCCGGTGTGCCCCCTCGCCCTGGCGAGCGACGGTGCAGGGGCCACCTCCTTCTTCATGTCCTGCATCATGTCGGCGCTGTGTCCCACGATGCGGCGCATCTCGCCCAGCTGGTTTTCCGACGAGAGGAGGTCCTGCTGCATCTTCTCCTCGCGCAGGCGGTGCTCCTCCTTGCGTGCCACGCGCTTGCGGAGGCGGGTGGCGAGGTACATCACGCAGGTCACCGTGAGGCAGAGCACCACGGCGATGAGGATCAGCCACCCCAGCAGCTTCGAGTTGTCGTCTGCCGTGCCCTCGTGGGTGCAGTAGGCGGGGGCCAGGGGGTAGGGCAGGCTGCGGAGCGGGAGTGTCCCGCCGGCGTTGTCCTCCCAGCGGCACTCCTGTGCGGCCTGGCATTCGGCGGGGGTTGTGAACTTGCCGCAGCGCCTGCGGACGCATGCCCGTGTCTGGATGTCGACCTCACAGATGGGGTCGAGTCCGCAGGCGTCTTCGCGCTGTGCGCAGTAGCGGATGATGCAGATGGAGCGGTCGTGTGCCCAGTCGCATTGGGAGTCACCAACGCACTGATCGATGTCGGTGTAGGAGCATCCAGCGCCCGGTGGGAGGGAGGCGGCGGGGCGGCAGGTAGCGATGCCGTTGGTCTGTGAGCCGGCGAGGCTGCCCACGCAGAAGCAGTCGTAGTCGGTGGTGGCGGAGGAGTTGCAGGCCTGTCCTGCGGCGCTGCAGGTGTCGGCGTTGCCTCCTGCGCAGGATCCGGTGTGCTGGCACTGCGCGGCTGCGGCGGTTGCCTCGGTGCTGCTGGAGCCCACGCACCTGCACTTCCAGTCGCCGGTGGAGGCGTAAGTCTGCTGGGGGTCGGTGCACTCCTGCCCCACTGCCTCGCAGGTGGCGGCGTTGGCGACGCATTCGTCGAGCTTGCCGATGGGGGCCAGTGTGGGGGTGTCGCCGCAGATCGCCGGCTTGCCCGTTGCGGTTGCGTTATTGCCGCCGATGCAGATGCACTGCCAATCGTCGCTTGTCGCCGTGTCGGGGTCGAGGCACGCCTGCTTCTCACGTGCACATGTTGCGAAGCTCGAGGCGCACTCGCCGCTCCACACACACGTCGCAGGGCCGCCCACAGCCATGCCTGTGCCGCTGCCCTGGCAGAGGCACGTCCAGTCGCCCAACACACCTTGGTTCTGGTCAAGGCATGTCTGGCCCTGTGCCGTGCATGCTGACCCCTGTGTCTCGCACTCGTCCACCGCAGAGGTGCACGTTGCAGGCATGGCGACGCCGGAGCCTGTGTCAGGGGCACGGCAGGTGCACTGCCAGTCACCTGTTGCCGTCTGGTCGGGGTCGGAACAGTCCTGCCCTGCGAGCGTGCACACGTTGCCGTTGGCTGCGCATTCGTCGACGGTGTCGGTGCAGTTTGCCACGCCACCCACCACTGGCATGCCGGCGGCAGGCGACACGCACGAGCAGACCCAGTCGCCGGTGGCGGCGGGGTCAGGGTCGCTGCAGGTCTGCCCCGCTGCTGTGCACACGCCACCCTGCACAGCGCACTCATCAGTGCTGCCGCAGGTGGCGGCACCCATCATCCCACTCCCCGTGTCAGGGGCAATACACTCGCACCTCCAGTCGCCGTCCACCATTGGATCAGGGTCGTTGCAGCTCTGGTTGGCTGCATGGCAGGTGCTAGCGTGCATCACGCACTCACCCACCTCGTCGCACAGCGCAGGCGCACCGACCACGGGACCGCCCATCGCCATCGCTGGGAGGATGCAATCGCAGGTCCAATCATCTGCCTTCGACGTGTCGGGGTCCTGGCAGGTCTGCCCATACGTCGCACACACAGCACCCTTTGTGGCACACTCGCCGGGATCCGTGCAGACGGCAGCTGCCATGGAGGCCTGCCCCACGGAAGGGGCGTTGCACACACACACCCAGTTCATGGGACCCGGCATGTCCTGGCAGGTCTGCGTCGCACCGCATGTGGCCTTGGCTGCATCGTTGCATTCGTTGTCGCACACAGCAGGCATCCCCACCGCACTGCCTGCGGCAGCGTCGGGGCAGACGCACACCCAATTGTTGGACAGGCTGGTGTCGGGGTCGTCGCACGTCTGCCCTGCCGTGGCGCACGTGTCGTTGTTTGCAACACACTCGTCCACCATGCTGCAGGTGGCGACCTGCGCTGTGGCAGGCATGCCTGTGGATGGAGCGATGCACGAGCACTCCCAGTCGTCGAGGGCTGTGGGCTGCGTGTCGCGGTCAGTGCACAACTGCCCTGCAGTGGCGCACACGGTGCCCTTTGTGATGCATTCGTCCTGCAGGCAGATGGCGGCACCGCCCGTCTTGTTGCCCTCGAGGGGGGCATCGCAGGTGCACATCCAGTCGTTGTCGGTTGCCGGGTCGGGGTCCGCGCAAGTCTGGCCAGCAGGGCACTGCATGGCGTTTGCGGCGCACTCATCGACAGAGCATGTGGCAACGCCCCCAGTAGCCTTCCCTGACTGCGGAGGGGAGCACACGCACTCCCAGTCGCCTGTCGACACCAGGTCCGGGTTCGGGTCGTTGCACGTCTGCCCTGCCATCGTACACACATTGTTGTTACGACATTCACCCAGATCGACGCATGTTGCGGCACCACCCACCACGGGCATGCCCTCCGCCGGCATCCTGCAGGAGCACACGTAGTCACCAGTCATCTGCATGTCTGGGTCGTTGCAGTCTTGCCCTGCGGTTGCACACACCATTGTTGATGCGCATTCATCGAGCACGCATGTTGCAGCGCCCATCGTAGCGGTGCCCATATTGGGTGCATCACACACACAGGTCCAGTCGTTCTGCACCGTCATGTCAGCATCCTGACACGTTTGCCCTGCCGGGCATGCAGTGTTGCCCTGGCACTCATCGAGGGTGCACACTGCCGCCATGGCTGTGCCTGTGCCGATGAAGGGCGCAGCACAGTTGCAGGTCCAGTCGCCTGTTGACACCAGGTCCGGGTTTGGGTCGTTGCAGGTCTGCCCGACCATCGTACACACTGCATCGTTCATCCGGCATTCACCCCTATCGACGCACGTCGCGGCACCACCCACCACGGGCATGCCCTCCGCCGGCATCCTGCAGGAGCACACGTAGTCACCAGTCATCTGCATGTCTGGGTCGTTACAGTCTTGCCCTGCGGTTGCACACACCATGGTTGATGCGCATTCATCAAGTATACATGTTGCAGCGCCCATCGTGGCGGTGCCCATATTGGGTGCATCACACACACAGGTCCAGTCGTTCTGCACCGTCATGTCAGCATCCTGGCAGGTTTGCCCTGCCGGGCATGCAGTATTGCCCTGGCACTCATCGAGGGTGCACACTGCCGCCATGGCTGTGCCTGTGCCGGTGAAGGGCGCAGCACAGTTGCAGGTCCAGTCGCCTGTTGCCGTCGGAAGTGGGTCAGGGTCGTTGCAGGTCTGCCCGACCATCGTACACACTGCATCGTTCATCCGGCATTCACCCCTATCGACGCACGTTGCGGCACCACCCACCACGGGCATGCCCTCCGCCGGCATCCTGCAGGAGCACACGTAGTCACCAGTCATCTGCATGTCTGGGTCGTTGCAGTCTTGCCCTGCGGTTGCACACACCATTGTTGATGCGCATTCATCGAGCACGCATGTTGCAGCGCCCATCGTGGCGGTACCCATGTTGGGTGCATCACACACACAGGTCCAGTCGTTCTGCACCGTCATGTCAGCATCCTGACACGTTTGCCCTGCCGGGCATGCAGTGTTGCCCTGGCACTCATCGAGGGTGCACACTGCCGCCATGGCTGTGCCTGTGCCGGTGAAGGGCGCAACACAGTTGCAGGTCCAGTCGCCTGTTGCCGTTGGAAGTGGGTCAGGGTCGTTGCAGGTCTGCATTGCTGCAGTGCATGTCGGGGCATTGGTGGCACACTCACCGCACACAGCAGGGGCGGCTATGCCCTGTGTGCCAGTGATAGGTGCCGGACAGTTGCAGGTCCAGTCACCTGTGGACATGGGATCCGTGTTGGGGTCGCTGCAGGTCTGATGGGGTGGGCTGCATGTCGCCTTGTTGTCGATACACTCATCCAGCGTGCACACCGCAGCAGCCATGGTCGCGCTTCCGACAAGAGGCGCCACGCAGTTGCAGGTCCAGTCGTTGTCGGTGGTGGGGCTGGGGTCGACGCACTGCTGTGCACCGCATGTCACCGCGTTGGTGACGCACTCATCCCTCGAGCACGTTGCCACACCCCCGGTCTGGGTGCCGGTGTACATTGCGGGGCAGCGGCACAGCCAGTCGTTGTCGACCATCTGGTCGGGGTCCTCACACGTCTGCCCTGCTGCGGTACACACCGTCACGGTGTCGCACTCGTTCTCCTTGCACGGGGCAACAGCGTTGGGGGCTTTGCCTGTGCGGGGCGCGATACAGACACATTCGTAGTTGCCGTCCATAGTCATGTCAGGGTCGTTGCATGACTGCCCTGCGGCAGTGCACGTTGCGCCGTTCGCGATGCAGTCGCCCACCTCTGCACAGTGCGCAGGTGCGGAGGCGGCAGAGCCTGTGGCGGGAGCGACGCAGTTGCACAGCCAGTCGCCCACCTTGCTGGCGGCCTGGTCGGGGTCACTGCATGTCTGGCCAGCAGCCTCGCACGTCTGCTTGTTTGCGGTGATGGCGCACTCATCGAGGGTGCAGGTTGCCGCTGCAGCAGTGGCGGAGCCTGTCTGCGGAGCACTGCACTGGCACTTCCAGTCACCTGTCTTGGTCTTGTCTGCGTCGACGCACGTCTGGCCTGCGCCTGTGCACGTGACACCACTGACGGTGCACTCATCAAATTCGCAGGTTGCAGCGGCTGCAGTTGCGGTCCCGCTCTGTGGCAGGTTGCACGAACACTGCCAGTCGCCTGTCGTTGTCTGGCTGGGGTCGGTGCAGGTCTGGCCAGACGACGTGCACACATTCCCGTTGGTGATGCACTCGTCGGCGGCACATGTGGCGACACCTCCCACCTGCTCGCCCGTGGCAGGTGCTGGGCAGACGCACTTCCAGTCGTTGTCTGTTGTTGTGCTGGGGTCGACGCACTCCTGGCCCTGCGCACGGCAAGTGACTGCCTGTGCCATACACTCGCCCTCCGTTGCACACACCGCTGCGGCCTGGTTCCCTGGCGTCACTGTCGTACCGACGCATGTGCATGTCCAGTCGTTCAATGATGTAGGTGCCTTGTTCGGGTCAACACACTGCTGACCCGCAGCTGTGCACACAGCAGAGTTGGCGACACATTCGTCAGTCTCACACGTTGCCTGTGCAGCCGTTGCCGTGCCTGTCAGCGGTGCGGCACATGAACATGTCCAGTCACCAGCCTTGCCCCAATCGGGATCGCTGCAGGTCTGGGCCCCACACGTGGCGCTGTTAGCGACACACTCATCCTCATTGCAGGTCGCCAGGGCACCCACCTGAGAACCTGTGCCACCTGCACAGTGGCACTGCCAGTCGTTGAGGCTGCTGGCCTTCGTGTTGGGATCAGTGCACGTCTGCCCGCCTGTAGTGCATGTCATGGCGTTGGCGGTGCACTCATCCAGGACGCAGTACCAGTCGTTGAGGGTGAAGGGTGAGGGGTTGGGGTCGACGCAGGTCTGCCCAGCTGCCGTGCACACGCTACCACTGCCGGTGTCGGCGCACGTGACGCATTGCACAGTGCACTCGTCAAGCACACACACCGCAGGGCCGCCAGCCTGTGGGGTGCCTGTGCTGGGGGTGGGGCAGATGCACATGATCCCCATCGCTGCAGGGACACACAGCTGCGCCTGGTCGGTGCACAGCGTGCCCTTGGTGGCGCACTCCCCGAGGCTGGTGCATTTGGCGGCACTCGCCACCGCAGCATCCCCTGTGGACGGCGGGATGCATTGGCACTCGTAGTCATTCACAGCCGTGGGCGAGGTGTTGGGATCGCTGCAGCGTTGGGCCGCCTTCGCGCAGATGGCAGCCTTCGTCGCCTCAGTGCACTCATCCAGGATGCACGTCGCCGCCATCCCTGTAGCAGACCCTGTGGCAGGGGCATCGCACCCACAGGTCCAGTCCATCAGAGACGTGGTTGCGTCATTCGGGTCGTTGCACGTCTGCCCAGCGGTACACGTGGCGCCGTTGGCAACGCATTCGTCGAGGTAGCACTCCCAGTCCCCGAGGCTCTGTGACCCGGTGTTCTTGTCCCTGCACGCATGCCCCTTCGAGGTGCACTTCAGGGCAGCACACGTCGGGCACGTGGCTGTGCATTCATCGAGAACACAGGCAGCCACCCCCCCCTGCTTCGCCGCACCTGTCGCAGGGCTGAGGCAGGTGCACTGCCAGTCCCCCGCCGCCGCCGAGGGGTCGCTGCAAGCCTGCCCCGATGCCTCGCACGTCGGGGCATTCGCGACACACTCACCCGACGCCACACACGCAGCCGCACTCGCAACCCCGGTTGCCCCTGTCGCAGGGCAGACGCAGGTCCAGTCCCCGAACGTATTCTTCCCCGGGTCGTTGCAGGTTTGCGAAGCGAGCCGGCAGACATCGGAATATGCAGCAACGAGGCATTCATCCAGCTCACACACCGCCGCATTCACCATGTCGCCCTGCGTCACTGTGCGCTGGGGCGGGGGGCAGATGCAGTACGCGTTGCTGTTGGACATCGTGTCGGGGTCCTCGCACGACTCGGCCCGGCGGGAGCAGAAGATGCTCATGATGCCGCAGTCACCCTCCCACACACACGTCGCTGGCGCAGCTGTCGCACTCCCCGTCGACGACCCTGTGCACTGGCAGGTCCAGTCATTTGCGACAGTCGTATCGGGGTCAACACACTGCTGCCCCCTTGCCGAGCAGGTGGCACTGTTCGCCCCACACTCATCACCCGGCGCCCCAGCAGCCGGGCTAGGCCCCAAGGCAATCAGGACGCCCAGGATAGCTACTGCGCCCCTCGCGCATAGCGCGGACGGCATCCAGAGGCACGCCTGAAGAAGGATGGGTTGGTGGGGTGCGTGGGGGTGCGGTGAGGGTGCGGTGGCTCCTTGCATGCACAACAAACTCATCACACACACACACACACCACACAACGCAGTGCCGCATGGCCCCGCCTGATGCAACACGGCTGGCCTAAAGATGGGAGTGGGGGGTGGTGGTGCGGGGGCTGGGGAGGGCTGCTCCGAACCCACATCGTTGCTTCGATATCCGTTCACTCTATGCGGGATGAGCGCAGGGGGGTGTTGGGGGGTGGGTGGGTAGTGGAGGTGGGGGCTGCCGGGCGTGTCGTGCGACACGCCGCAGAGGAACTGTACCCCCCTTTTTCGATTTTATGGCCTGAGACACCCCTGCCCAAGAGGCTGGAGAAACAAACACAGTCTCTCCGGGACTACTTTTCGTTGAGCGCACAAAACCAGACAAATGAATCGCCCAACTGAATCGTGCTAGCTAAACTCCGGAAAGAAGTGTCTTTTTTCGTTGAACGCAGCCAAACATAAGGCCTAACCTGTTTTGGCGCACGGGTGTGATGACAAAAGGGAAAAGTGCTAGCACGAACATGATGTTGGTCTTCTGGTTATGTCTGGTTTCTTAGAACACTTAACGTGTATGCAACAAAAAAAAGATGCAAAATGTGAGGGTGCGTGGGGACTCGGGGGAAGTGGGGGAGAAAGCAACCTCTCTCTCACGAAGCCCCTGCTTTTGATTGGCGCGAGCGTCGACTGGAGCTTCAAGCAGTTGAGAGCAAGAGAGAGAGAGAGTACCATTTGCTTTGGCTGGTGCTTCAGGGGAAGCAGGCACGCCAGCGGCATACTGTTAAAGCACTTGAGAGAGAGATGGAGAGAGAGAAGAAGAACTGAACGAGATGAGATATCTAATGGGGTGGTGAGGGCGTTGTGGGGCGGGGGTGGGCGGGATGGTTGGGTTGCGTCTGCTTCGTATTAAGTTAAAGTTTTAAAGTCAGCAGCAGCCTCCAGCAGCCTCCAGCAGCCTCCCCCCCCCCCTGCTCCTCCTGCACGGCAATCTAGCCACCGAGGAGGGCCCAACACCCAACCGCCTCATGGGCTGCCAACCCGACTGCCCAAAACCAGGTAGCGACGGCAACAAATCTTAGCCTTAGAAAGATACCTGCCACCGCCACCGCCACCCCCACCCCCTTCTAACAATACCGACGGGATGGGGGAGAACGAGATGACAACAGAGACACCGCCATCAGCCCAGCAGTGAGAACTGCTCGGCTGTGCCTCCTCCTCCTCCCCCCACCCAACACACCCCCTCCCCAGGCCCTCCCTCCCCATCCGCCCTGCCCTTTACAGTTCCCCGGCCTCGTCCCCTCTCCCCGGGGAGGTCGGTTCGGAAAGGATAGTTGAGTCGAACAGATTGACTGCAACCCGGTCCACGTCGTCGTAGGTCACCTCCGCATGGCTGGTATCCGGATGGCGCGGCTGGGGCTGGCGAGAGACACGCGCGTTGCCCCCGCGCAGCCCTCTGCTGACAAAGGCGTGGTGCGGCTGGCCTGCGCTGCTGAGGCGGGACGCGCCAGGCGGCTTGAGTGGCACCGACTGCACCGAATGGTTCCTGTGCCTGCTGTGCAGATCTCGGAGGTAGCTCTGCCGGTCCGCCTCCTTCTGCCGCATCAGGAACTGGTGCCGCAGCTGCTCCGCCTGATCGCGCTTCTCCCGCTCCAGCTTCGCCTGGTGCGCCCGGCGCGCCACAATCTCCTGCCGTGCCCTCTCCCGGTCCTGCTCCATGTCCCCAATCCCCTCCTTCGCACAGAAGGCATCCACACGCACCTTCGCCTTCTGCAGGAGCCCTTGCGTCTTCTCCACCCGCTGCCTCTGCGACTGCGAGCGTGCCTGCGCCAGCGCTTTGTAACCCTGTGACGCACGTCGCCTCTCAGCTGCAGTCGGCTGGCTGGCGGTGTAAAACACAGCCCCTCCCGCACCACCCCCGCGCCCCCTGCTGCGGGCGCTGGTGTTGCTGTGTGCGCTGTGCGACCGGAGGCCCGACGACCCCGCTGCCGACGCGCCCCGCCGCTGGGGCGTCTGCCGGCGCTGCGGTGCGGGGGCTGCCGCAGCAGGCTGCCGCCCCCGCTCCCCACGGCTGGGGGTGCGGCGCCGGGGCTCCGCCCCGCCCCACCGCGCAGGGTGCACGGGCCGCTGTGTGTGTGGCACCACGCCGGCAGGGGAGGCGGCAGCGGTGGTGGCGGTGCCCCTGCCGGAGGCGCTGGCGGTGCGGCGCGCTGCAGCGTGTGGTGCGGTGTTCTGCCGCCGTGCGGCGGTGGTGGCGGAGGTGGCGGTGTCACGCTGCACGTGGGGCGCGGCGGACGGCTCCACAGCCTGGAGGCGTGCGGACCCCGGCGTGGGCGTGTCCTGTGGGCCAGGCGATGCGGATGTCGATGCGGACCGCACAGACCCCCCGCTGTCGCTCTGCCCTCGGGGCGACGCTGCCTTGCGCGGGATGCCGCCCCTCTGCTGCAGGATGCGCATCGCCCGGGCACGCAGCAGATCTCGATCAACGCCGCTGCTCCCGCTGCCGCTGCCACTCCCGGTGCTGCTGCCCCCCGGCGTGGGCCCAGGGTCAGCATGCCGCACCGCAGGCGTCGGTGTGGGAACAGGCTCCGCAGTGGGTTCCGGTGTATCCTCCTCAATCCACAGCGTCGCACTGGTGTCGGGCGGCAGACACACCTCCTGTGTGGGCGTGGGCACCACACGCTGCGGGGGCGGTGTGGATGCCGCAGTGCGGGTGCTGTGGAGCAGCCCATCGATCTCCTGGTGCACGCCCTGAACGCGGCGCAGGCGCTCCTCCTGCTCACGCTTCGACCGCTCCTCCATGCGGGCACGCGCCCTCTGCTGCGTGCCCTGCAGCTCGTCCTCCAGGCTGCCCACACTCGACAGCAGCAGGTCGCGCCGTGCCCGCTCCTCCTCCAGGGAGCGGCGCAACTCCGCGAGCTGCATTGTCCCTGCGAGGGTGGGTGTGGGTCACACCCCGCTGCCTTGCTGAACCCCAGGGGGCATGCGCAACAAAAACTGCGGTGGGGGGGAGGGAGGGGGTGGGGGTGGGGTGCGTCCTGCAGTTTCGCCGGCCAAGCCGGCAGCATCGGTGTGAACAGTTACAATACGGCCAGGGGAACTGAAGAAGGGGGGGTTGGGAGGGGGGGGGGGGGGTGGGAGAGGAGAGGGTGGCTATGCAATGCATGCGGGGGGGGGGGGGGGATTTTTGTCATTGCTGCCACAGCATGGCGTGCATATAAAATACACCTCCCCCCTCTCCCCCAAGCCCCCCCCCCCCCCCTCCTGCGGCCGTTCTACTTCCGACAACTCTGTAAAAAAAAATCACTCCCTTTTTTGTTTTGGGAGAAACTCCTTCGTTGCCCCCTCACACCGGGGGGGCAAAATATAAACCACGCACGATTCTTCACCACAGCCAATTCGCAATTTGCATTCCTCCCTTTGACCCCCCCCCCCTCCCGCCGCCTGTTTTGTTTCCCCCTTTTTTTTGCAGAGCGTCGAAGAGCAGTGGCGCTGCCCCCCCCCCCCCCAAGCTCTGTATCTCTAGGCAGGTTTCTCCTTTGTTTGTACACACCACATAAAAAAAACGTCCTCTTCGGCTTTCAACAAACGAATAAACAAAAAGGGGTTACATCGGGGGGTGGGTGGGTGGGATAGTCGGGATGGAGAAGGGGCGGGGGAGCGGTGCAGGGGGGGTTTGATCGTCGAGAGTGAATGGGAAAAAGTAAGTCTCCCAGCACCTTCTTGCAATAGGGGGGGGCAGCCATGGGGGTTGGAGGTAGCAGGAGGGGGGGGTGCGCGATACCTTCGCTTGCTCGGTGTGCTCAAAATGTTGGCTCGTGTGCTGGTGTGCAGGAAACCTGCACCCCACACTCCCCACTCGTAGAGCGAAGGCCACACCCCCACCCCGCGAGAGAGGCGATAAAAAAGAATCCAAACAAAACGGGGGAGAGGGGGGAGGGTGTGGGCGGAGTCGGGAACATTCGCACAATATTTTTTTTTCACGGCAAGGTTTCCGGAAACTGGAAACCCCCCCCCCCCCCCCTGCCATCTCCCCCTCCCTCTCTCACCCCAATTCCACCCCCCAAAAAAAAATCAAAACAATCTACTGTGAGGGGCTGCGGTGGTGAGGTGGGGGATGGTGAGGTGGTGAGGTGACGGCGACGACTCACTCACTCCCTTCTCACGGGATGGGAATGCCCTGGAAGGCACTGCATCCAGCTCTTTCTCAAGGCATGTGGGTGGGTCACCTTCTTTCTCTCAACTGCTTGACAGCATGCAGCTGTGAGGGGGCTGCAAATCAGAGAGAGAGAGAGAGAGAGAGAGAGAACGATAGGTGGTTGTGTTGCGTGTGGTGGTAAGGGCGGGGCAGTCTACCGCCTGTGTGTGACACTATTGTTCGCTGAGGGGAGAAGTTTTCACAACGACAGCAGCTTCTTCCTGGGGTGCAAGAGAACAGCAGAACCCGTGGGGGGGAAAACCCCATCTGGCCCTCCCCCCCTCCCCTCCGCTGGAAAACGAGCAACGCCGGAATATCAAAACAAAATTAACGCCCAGGGCCATGTGCAGGAAACCTGGGCAGGAAAGGAGACTCGGATATTCAGACATTCAGGCGGTGCCAGTTGGTTTCTTTTTGTTGATGGGGAGGCAGGGGAGGCATGGGGTTCTCTCAGAAGAAGCACGGAAAGGCGAGCATTTGTCCTCAGCAATCAACCAATCTGGCGACACACCGACACAGTTCTGATCTCGAGTGGAGGCCGCTCTCCCTGCACTACCGGCCTTGTGCCCAAACCAGACACACACAAACCTGCCCCAACCCTTTAGGGTAGCCAAAAGGCACCTATCGAGCTGTCCGTTCTCCGCGTGACATGGTATGGATCCTGTCTGACTTCCCCTTCCCCCAGGCACTTCCTTTGGCCTGGGCAAGGTGATACAGCAGTTCTTTCCATCAGGGTGCTGGCCCGACCCTACTGCCAGCGGACGGGGGAAACCCTGTTGGGCCCGCCTGCGGGTGTGGGCGGCTGGAGGTGCATCGTAGGCGTGTGCGTGGCGTAATTCGCAGGGGTGTGCGGGGCAGACGCAGGCTCCATCGAAGGCATCAGGCGGGTGAACTGGCCGACGGAGTGGCCGCAGTTGCGGCAGGGGACACCCGGCATGAACCCCTCCGTCGCGCACAGGGGACACGCCAGCTTCACATGCGCCGGCGATGCATGCCCGTAGTCATCAGGCTCTGCAGGCCAGTGCATGCGCATCGACGGCGTTGGGTTGGGCGCACCCGGTGTGGGCGCCACACCTGGCGTAGGCGCAATCCCCGGAGTCGGCTGCGGCAGGGCGGGCTGCGATTGCGGCTGCGGCTGCGGCGTCGGGTGCAGCTGCGGGGGCACGGGCTGCGCGCTCGCCGGCGGCGGCGGCGGCGGCGCTGCCGCCAAAGCCCTGGCGCGCTCCTCCAGCACCGCGTTGGCGGCCTTGAGGTTCGACACCTCCTCCTGCAGGGCACTGCACTTATCCTGCAGGTCTTGGTACTGCAGGCGCTGCTCTTCGATCTGCCGCTGCAGCTGCTGGTTCAGCTCCGAATTCTCACTCTCGCCCCGCGTGTTCTTGTCACGCAGGTTCGCCACCTCGCGCTCGAGATCTGCATTCTGCCTCTCCAGCTGCAGGCCGTAGTCACGGATGCCGATCATCTCCTGCGACAGCTTGCGCAGGTCTTCCTCCAGCTGCTGCGCACGGTCCTGCGTGGCGGCGTCCTGGTCTGAGAGGCGCTGGATCGTGAGGCGTGCCTGCTCCAGCTCGTTCTGCAGGCGGCGCAGCTCGCTGCTCACAGAGTCCGCCTGGTCGACCGCCTCCATCTTCTCGCGGCGCATCCTGTCCAGCTCCTCCTCGAGCTGTGCGATGCGCTGCTCGTAGCGCTCCTTGGTGTGCGCCAGCATCTCCTCCTCTCGCACGAGGTCCTCCTGCTTGCGGCGCAGCTGGTGCTCCAGCGCCTCCTTGTCGAGCTTGAGAGACTCGACCTGCTGGCGGAGGGTGTGGAAGCCGTTGGGGTCGTAGTCGCCCTCGCCGGTGCCTGCGGGCTGTGTCATCTTGCGGCACGACGCCTGCAGGCTGTTGACAGCCTCGTGGAGGTGGAACAGCGCGTCGCGTGCCGTCTGGCGCTCCATCACCTCAGGGGCGTCGATGTCCTCAAATGCGATCATATCAGCGTCGTCGAATGCGCCGAGGGCATCCAGGTTCTTCTCCCCGCAGAAGCGGTCCACGATGCTCTTGAGCTGCAGCATGCGCCGCCGCATGCGGCGTGCCTGGGTTGCCACCTCGTGGAAGTTCCGCCGGTCCTCCTCTGCCGCCACCTCCAGCTCGCGGATGCGTGCCTGCAGGGCTTGCCTGTGGGTGGGTGGGTGGGTGGGGTGGTGTGGGGTGGGGTGTCCGACCCAACGTCGGAACTCTGAATCGAGCGGCCACTCGATGATTTCACCGGACGCGGGGTTTGGCGGTAACGTTATTATATTTCTCAGGACATGCAGAGGCAGCAGCAAGGCGTCGAAAAAGACCCATGTGTCTGTGGTTGTGGCTGTGAGGCATACATGGCTGCGACAGCCGCTTCCTTCTCGCCACGCTCATGATCGCGCTCCATCTCTGCTGTGGCAAGACGGCGTGCCATGTCGGCATCAGACCGCTGGATCGCACCGCGCGACTCCCTGGGGGTGTGGTGGTGCAATGTTGTGGCGGTGCGACGTGGGTTATGACAAATCCCCTCCCTCTCACACAGCCCCTCCAGGGCCCACACACGCCGCTCGGCGGGACAAACCAATAGGAGCATACATGATCTCATTTTTCAGCCGCTCGTTCTCCTCTGCAACACGCCGGCACTCCTCCACACCCTGGTCGAGCCAGTCTTTGAGGTTTTTATTCTCATTCGCGAGGCGCGTATTCTCTTCGATCTGCTGGTGCAGCTCATCGGTCTTCCCATGCAGCTCCTGCCCTGTCCGGATGAAGTGCTGGTTGATCCTGTCCTTCTCCAGGTTGAAAGCCTCACGCTGCTCTTCAATCTTCGACGCCAGCAGCTTTGCATGCTCCTCTTTATACAACTCGAACTGCACCTCAAGCTGCTTCAACACCTGGTCCTTGTGCGCCAGCTCCTCCTGCAACCGCCTGCAACAGTCACTCCCGAACCCATCGCCCTGCCCCGGGTGATGCCCGAACCCCTGCTGCGGCACGGTGTGCTGCGGCGGCGGCGGCCCCGGCGGCTGCGATAGCCGCCGGGGGCTTGTGCGTCGGAGATGCTCGTGCTGCGGGAGCATCACGCCACCCGCGTGTGTGTGGCCCGACACCCTTCCGCGGGGGTGACCTGGCAGGCCTGGTGTGTGCGTGTGTGGTGTGCTGGGTAGAGAGAGAGGGCGGAGGGGTGAGTGGGGCGATAGCAGCCACATGGTGTATGATGTGAATAGTGTCACGGGAGGCAGTGCGCTGCCCTTGGCTGGTACGTTCGTGGGGCGGGGGAGGGCGGGGCGGGGTTGCAATGTGTATGAGCAATATAGGCACGAGGTTGGTGTTGCAAGGAATGGCTTGTCGCGCCAGCCCCTGCATCTAATGGGGATCTAAGCCGTACAGCGATACACACGTGAATGAATTATGTGCAGCAGCGCCCACCGTTTTGATGCGATACTCGCTGTGTGTACACAGGTGTACGCCCCGACCCCTCCCTACACCCTGGCGGAGCTGCTCTCACCAGCCCACCCCCATCTGCTGTCCCTTCAGGGGTCTTTCATGACACATGCAGCTTGCGGGACCGGCGGTGCAGCACGGACCGCGCTCCTAACAGACAGGCAACTGCAACGAGCACCTGTGTGTTAGTGGGTGGGGACGTGATTCTGGCCAATCTTTCGAGGCAACTCAGACAGACAAACTGTGTGATCTACAACTCAAAGAAACCCCCCTTTCAGATATGTGATTGATGACCGAAAGCGCGGTTCCACCCGTTGTGACTTGCACATCCACTCCAAGGTGATGCCCGAGACCCATACCGCCATCACCCAAGGCCACGGGAGGTACAGACGGGCGACGGAGAACACCGCCCCTGCCAGCAGCACTGCGCGCAGCAGAAACTGGATCCAACAGTTCGACCTCAGGGGGAAGACGAGCGCGTCGTTGGAATCTAAGTTCAGCGGTGCCTGGTCCTCCTCTACACATGCCTCCGTGTCACGCCTTCGCCGTGCGGCTGGCGGGGCGGACTCCATGTGCCCCCACACAGCTGCTGAGCCGACAGGGGTGGGGCGGGTTGGAAACGGGGAGGAGGGCAAGCGGAGCAAGTCAACTTTTCCGGATCACTTGCCTTGAGTGGGGTGGGGCAACATGCATGCAGAGACAAACTCATTATGCATGAGCATGACACCGCAGGGTGTGTGGCTGACTGGGGCAGCAGAACAACGGAGTGGGGACAGCGGCGGGGGTGGGGGGGTGTCTTAGCTGGTTATTCCTTCCTGTTTATTTCTAATACACACGCTCTCTCTCACCCCACCCCATCCCTTCTGAGAATTGACAAAACCCTGTGCCTGGAATTTTGACCGAGTTAGATAAAATTTTCAGTGCAATCCTTCAGCACCTCCCCCCTAGATTTTTAGGTTTTCTTGACCCAATGGTCGAAATCTGCGACATAGTGGAAATCCCGGGGACATGTCGAATTCGAAAATTTTGGGTCAAAAAACCCCAGGGGGGACCCTTTGGTTTCACCCCCTGCTGGGGGGCCTGGTGGGCGTTCAGGTGTGCTGAGACCCTTCGGGTTCTGACAGAGTGCAGCAATGGTAATCAACCGTCGTGAACGTACTTTCGTGCCGGCATGGCTATCCAGGGGCACCGTGGCATGTCGCCGCATCCGTCCCGATCAACAAGTGCCAGAGGTAAAGTCCTGGTCCAGTGCAGGCACCTGCGCTGCAGATACCCAAGGGACTGTTGTGCACAAAAATGCACACGCAAGGACATCAACTGACCGAGGCAATGCACCTCGCAGCCTATCGATTCGATTCGGGGCACCAAGCCTCACGAGCTGGTCACGCGATACCAGGTTACTCTGCGTGGCATATTCCGTGCAGCCGAAATGGCTTGGGCAGCAGTGCACAGGAACTTCTGCTGCACTGCGACAGGACAACCCAAGCACGTGCCGCGTACATCCGGAGGTGAAGTTGGATGAGGAAGATCGGTGGCTTCTGGGAGGAAGAGGGCCACCGCGTCCACGTCGCGGATAGCACACTCAGCACACGAGCGGGCGTTGCATGAAATCCCCCATGTGTAAACAGGGGAAATCGGCCTTTTAGGGGATCCTGGTCAGGAATAAAAATTTCCACACATATTTTTCGACTTCCTGAGGCCAAAAACCGGTGTTCCTGGACCCAGATGTGACATCTGGATGACATAATAAAAATCCAGAGTGCCTTAGAGGCGCGCGGGACATTTTTTTGGGGTTCGTGGCTGGGGACCCCCTATTTTGGGGGATTTCCCGTAGGTGGAAAATGTCGATTTCCAATTTTAAATCACACTGGGGGCACCTGCGGGGCCATATTTTGCATTTTCAGACAGGGGACCTATACCCTACAAACCCGATTTTCGGGTTTTTTGACCATTTTTTGCCTTGTGCGAAAACGTGATATTTTTTGGACAAAATTCCAGGCACAGGGTTCAAAGAAAATATTGGCATCTATGGGCATTACAGCAAAGAAAAATCAACGTGGCGAAGAGAAGAAAGAGGGAATAGTCAAAGGTTCGGAATCACAGGGCTAGAGGTGTATGTTTTTAACACATGCAGTGAAAGGGTAGGAGGTCCCTCGCTCAGAATCGGCAACTTTTTTTATTGGGGGCCCTCGCTACCAAGTGTGACTGAGTGAGAAAAAGTGAGAAGTCAGCCATGTTTGGCTGAAAACTGACGACTCGTGACTCACAGTGACTGGTAGCGAGGGCCCCCATTGGGCAATCTTTTTTTGTTTGGCAGTTGGAAGACTTTTGCCCACACACACACACAAAAGAAAGACCCCCGGCACGAAAAGACCTCCTGAAATGAATCGGAAGAAGAGGGGGCCACACAGGGATGACAACACTGCACCAAAGGCACAGTGGGGCAGCTACACCAACACGGGATGTCCCCTCCAAGGTCAAGGCACTTCCGAGAGGCGTTTTACATGAGGTGCCTGCATGCGGGAGTGTGAGGAGGACTGCGAGGACGTCATGGCCTTCCCATAAGAGGTTGCTCGTGATGTGACGGAGCGGCGCGAGTGGGACCGCACAGACCGCCCCGACTGCGAGCGCGGGCTCATGGCGTACTGCATCTGCTGCTGGTGCTGCTGCATCAGGTTCTGCTGCTGCTGGTCGTGCTTCTGCTGCTGCTGCGCCTCGAGGCACGACTGCTGGTGCGCCAGCCACCCGAGCCGCGCGCGGTACTCACACTGCATGTCACCCAGCTTCCCTTCGTACTCCTGCCGCATCACACCCAGGTCCTGCACCATGCCCCGCTCCAGCTCGTAGACACGCTGGCGCTCCTTCTCCTTCCCCTCATGGAACACCCCGCTCTGCTGCATCTTCGCAAGGCCTTCCACGCCGCGCAGTCCTTCAGTCCTGTAGGAGGGAGTGTGGGGATGGTGCAGTGGGTCGCATCGAGGGGAAGAGGGGTGCCCTTCCTCCCCTCCTCCCCATCGAGGAGGGGAGGGGTGGCGATGGCGATGGCGATGCCCTTTCCCGGTTGGTCGGTGTGTTCTGGTGGTTTGTGCAGGGGGTATTAATGGAGAAGACGCAAAGAGCCCGGGTTTTGTTTGTGTGCACGAGAGGCAGTGTGCTGTGGACCCCCCTGCGAAGGGCGTTGCTGTGAATAAGTGGTTTTGTGTTGCTCTCTCAAAACACCCACTGGGGGTCTTCGCTCCGGGTCAATTTGGGTCAACTTGGGTCAATTTCACCCTGTCACCCTGGCACCCTGTCACCCTGTCACCCTGTCACCCTGGGGTTTTTCACCTTAGGAAAATGGGGGGCTTCGCTCCGGGTCAATCTGGGTCAGCTTGGGTCAGTGACCCGGAGCGAAGCCCCGCAAACCCGCAAACCCCCCCTTAGGTGACCAAAAATAGGTGAAAATTTTTGCCTATTTTCCCTTGTGTCAAACTTGGAGTCTGACCCAAAAATCGGAATCTGTGACCCATGGTTTATATGGGCAAACCTGAAAATTTCCGACTTTTTCCTCAATTTTTCCCACTTCCTGGCCATACCTTTCCCGACCCAAAATCAAACAAATGCAGCGGAAAATGGCCAAAAATAGGCCAAAAAACCCCAAATTTTTTTCCGGGGGGCTTCGCCCCCCGGACCCCACGCCACACGCACCTCCCGGCCGGTGGCCGGTTCGGTCGTCGTCGGCTGCGCTCAAAGGGCGTGCGGTAGCCGACGCCCTTTTGTGCTCGCCTCCTCCTCCCACACTTCAGTGTGTCGTTTCAGGTGACTCCGTGTTCCTGCTTTGTTCTTCTGTCGACTGGGACGGGCCAGTCCTCGTGGGTTGCCGCCCGGTGTGTCCTCCCCTGGGACCCCCTCCTCCTCCCACCACTTGCATCTGGTTCAGCTTCAGTGAGAGCTGAGCGGGAGCCATACTTGCTCTCTTGGACCAATTGTCCGCAGTCCTGCATCATGACGAGTTAGGTATTGCCCAGTCGCAGCCATCCCCCGTCCCAGGTGTTCTGCCGTGGGCCAGCTCACCATCTGCAGGTCACCCCGTCACACACCAGTGGGCAGGCCCTGTCAACGAAATCGATGTGACTGCTCTTGCCGCAGGGCAACGGATGTGGGCCTGCATTGCATCCTGTTGCCGCTCAGTTCTGTTCCCACCGGAGCTTCTTCTTGCGCCGCAGATCGAACAGCCTTTCGTGTGGTCGGCGCCGATCTTGTATAGAACGTAGGCAGTAGGCTGCTGTGGGTGACCTGCAGGTTACCCGTCCCTTTCGTGTAGGCAGCGCGAGAGGTGCGATGTTTTTGTGGGAGCACGGCAGCTGCCCCACACTCCATGCTGCTCTCTTGTCTGCTGTTTATGTTGAACAAGGTCTGGCTGCCAGTGATCTCGCTGGGGGTCGGGCAAACCAAAAAAGAGGTCGGGCACAGGGTGGCCGAGCTTGCGAGAAAAAAAGTGCAGCCCAACCCCGCCCCGACTTCCCGTGGTATGATGCAAACAGGATCGAATGCACGGCCACAGAACATTTTCACCCAATTCGAGAGGCACCGGATGTTGCTGCCTTTGGTCGTCCTGCTGGATCAAAAATCAGGAATCCAGCCCCCCAGCCGCCGGAGGCCACGGTAGTGAACATCCTGAAAGTCTTCGAAGGCTAGTCCCCACACCGGTTGGTGCTGTTGCACATTCCAGGCGGGGATGGTCCTTCGCTTGGGGCATGATGAGGTGCGCTTCGATGAACACCATCAAGCCCCCAGCATGCCGTTGGGTTTTCATACGCTGCGGCGCATGAAAACTCGGCCACAAGGCCGAACCCAAAAGCCCCAAAATCTGACCCGGGAGGTAGGGCCGAGGGTAGGGCCATGCCACCCCTGGCGGCCCACCCTCCCAAACAATTACAGAAAAAGGGAGGTGGGGCCGCGGCCCCCTGCCAGCCCTGGCACGGGATCACTGCTGGCGGGTAGTTCAGGCTCGTGGCCCTCCTCGTTCCGATAGCCCCTCGGACATCCAAATGATTCACGTGCAGCAGCCCATGCGCAGAGAACGGTGTGCCGTCTTGTACAGCAACTGTTGGACAACTGTTGAAATCGTTTTTCACCAAAAAAAAATCACTCTGCGGGCCAAGTCGAAGATTTCTCTGGGGACTTTTGGTGTCCCCAATTTTTCAATTTTCGAAAAATAAGCTCACTTTGCTAAACTGGACCCAACTCCCCACACTCTTTTTTTCCGACTTTTTCACGGGCTTTTTCCGGGTTTTTTTGGTTTTTTTTGGCGGATGGAGCGAAGACCCCCACTGACTGATCGCTGTGACAAGCAAGCATACTGGAAGGTGTGTATCAGCTGTGCAAGATTCTCCGACTTCACCTTGTAGATCTCGCTGTCGAAGTTGCAGCGCTGCTTCTCCACTGCGGGGGGTGGTGGTGGTGGCGGTGGCGTGGGTGCGGCAAACAACAGATGTGACTGAGGGGGGGGGACTGCAGCCACACTCCCGCAATCGTGCCCGTGCTTCCAAATATTGCATCACTGCCCCATCACAGACTGCCAGTCACCTGACCGTAATTCAGAAAATCGGAAAAGATCAAGAACGTTCGCGGCCGATAAAGGTAGGAAAGAAGCGACTCTTGGGGAGCCTTGCGAGGGAAGGACGCCCTCGATGCGAATTCTACTGACTTGCGACCCAAGAGACGACGGCATGGGCCCAATGCCCCACCCCACGCTCCGGGTACTACACCTGTATTTTTCCTGATGGCGATGGCTACTTGTTGCATGACGATTCAGGCGAAGATGGTCAGGGAGTGACACATCGTGAAATACGACCGTGCACCGCGGGGGAACACTGCTCCCGTGCCTGTCCTGGATGAGGAGATTCTCAGGAGCGTCTGGTACCCGGAATCCCGCCGGTAACGCCCCCCTTCAAGGGCTACGTCCGAGTCCGTCGATGACTTGTGCCGTGCATCACCACAACCCACCTCCCACAACAGACGTCCCCCTCCCCCACTTAGATTCCAGAAGGATGCCCACCTCTCCGAAAAGCGCCTCAGCCCCCCACCCCCATGCCGAATGAGAAGTGATTGCTGATCTAGGAGCAGTGTGCTATTTCAGTGCGCTTTGCTATATATCGATGCCTCCGCAAACTCTCATGACACACACAAGGCTACATACGCTCTGCATTCAGCAAGCGGATATCTGTGTGTGCACGCTGCAGCTGCTCGTCCTTCTCCATCAGCTCTTGCCGGATCAGCGACAGCTGCTGCTGCAGGTAATGCTTATCGTCTGGCCAGGCATCGTACACAGCCTGCCGCTGCTGGCTTGCATCGATGTTATGACGCTGTGGAGAGCGGTGTGTGAAGAGGGATGTGTCCCAAAAGTAAAGCCGGTCGGACCACCCCAACAAGGCCGCCACCCGCACCCTCCATACCTGCATGTGTTTCTGCCGCGCGGTGGAGGCGTTCTCTGCCATGTCAGCCAGCTGGACAGACGTCGGCGGGGCGTTGGGCACGAAGGCATTCCCATGCGGAACGGGCGACTCCGTCAGCACAGTGCTCACACGAGGCATGGACAGGGCAAGCGAGGGGACGCTCTGCAGCACACCTGCTGAAGCTGCGCTTGCATGCCTACCAACGGTCCGCATGCTCTGCTGCTTCGCCAGCTTGCGGGCCATCATATGGTCACCCTGCGAACCGGATGCGTCCATTGTGCACGGCTGCCCAAAGGCACGGCATGCAACCCTGTTGGGTGTATGTAGGGATCACAGATGGCGAACACACTGGAGGTTGCTTGCAAGTCTTGACAACGCGTTGCAGCATGACGGTGCTGCCATGGGAAAACGCTAATGCTCCGCGCGAGAAAGGGGCTTGCTTTCCTGCCGAAGGCTGAAGGGCACCCACAGACATCAGAAGCATCTCCGGGGTGCTTCATGGAAATGAAAACATCCTGCGACACCGCCGAGCCGCACAAAAAACCACAACAAAACACCGCACCCTCCCTCCTTCACGGCCTGGAAAGGCTTTGAACAGAGGATGGGGGGAAAGCGTTGCTACAACACATACACACACGCGACCCCCCCGTTGCCCCCCCACCCCCCTGTTTCTCTCGTTGTAAGTTGCACCGAGCGAACCCCCACGGCACCCTCCACTGCAGTTTGTGTACACACACGAAAGAAACACATAGCCCTACTGTTCTACAGGCCAAACGCCACACAGCGGGGCCAAACAACAGCAACACACCCCCGCCCGCCATCCCTCCCTCCCCGCCACAGATTCTTTTGCTCCCCGCAACGCCCCTCACCCCCCCCACCCCCACCCCTACTTCATCCACAAAGGCCTGGGGTACAGCTCTGTGATCTGAGGCGGGACGCTGTCAATCGGCTTCAGCGAGTTGAGCAGCCCCCCCTGCGGCCTCCCCATGCGCGGATACCTCCCGACGGGGCTGGGCGCGCAGCCCTCCGTCAGCATCACGTTGCCCCGCGAGCTCTCTAGGGGCGCCATCACGCGGGCCGCCCAGCGGACGTAGTCCCCTGATATGGGGCGCACGCCCTGCAGCTTACCGCGGGGCGCGCCTGGGGGGAAAACCCCCCGGGCGATCATCTCCGACCGCTGCCCCTCGGCATGCAAGCCGCTGTTCTTTGTGTTCTTCCGCCAGACCTGCGTGTGCCCCATCCTCACCGCAGGCTTGTCGGAGTTGATGACACGGCTCGCCGTCACAACCTTCTTCCCTGCCGCGGCGGGCCCGCCCGCGCCCGGCCGCTCCCCCCCTATGGCATGCAGCATCTGCCGCAAATCCTGCACCGACGCGGGCCCCCCACCCACCCTAAAGCTACCCAACTGCCCACCACCACCACCACCACCACCACGCTGCAGAGGCGACCCCATCTGACTCCCCCCTCCACCAACACCACCCCTGTCGAGCGTTGGGAAGGAGCGTGCCCCAGGGAGGCCGTCGTGTACGAGGCCGCCAACACCGCCAACGCCTGGGGGGTGGATGCCTATCACACCACCTCCGTCGGTGGATGGGTCTGCGTTGGTCGACCGGGAGGGTTTCTTCTGCGACCCTGCCGTGCTGCCGCCGCCAGGCGCAGGGGAGTGGAGCCCCTGCGGGGCGAGGTGGTGGGCCGAGGCGGCGGAGGAGAGGTGCTGCTGCCCCGGCGCCCCCTCCTGCGACTCGAGTGCCTCGCAGAGCCTGGAGAAGTCCTCCCTGCTGAGCACCGCGTCGCGCTTCCCGGCGATGCCCATCGTGCTCAGCTCCTCCGGGACATTGAAGAGAAGCCCGAAGCTGGACACAACCTTCTGCAGGGTCGCCTTCTGGATCAAACTCCCCGACCTCTGCACCCGGCCCTCCTCCTCCAGAACAGACGCGGAGAACGAAGTGCTGCGGAGATACCTCGGGGAGACAGGGGGTGACTGGGTCTCCGGTTGCGCCGTGCTGTCCGCCAGGTCGGGCTCCGTGGGGGAGGCGGCTATATAGTCAAACACATCGGTCTGATCGGGGGTGCCGCTGCACGGAGGGCTGGTTGGCTTCCGCACGGAGGTTGAGGAAAAACTGCTGTTTGTCGCGATAAGAGTGAGGAGCTGTTCGAAGGTGAGGGGGGAGGCCAGCCCCTCAGGGAGGCAGGATTGCATGGCAGCTTCGAGGCGGTCTGCCCCGGTGTCCTCTCCGCACTGCTGCATGACACAGCGGACCTTGCCTAGGGTGTCGATGTCCCCGATGACTGCGTGCACATTCTCATAAACACTCTCATACCTCCGCGCATCCCCTTCCGGCACCCTCAACCGGGGATTGCCTGCCTGCTGCATCGCAGGGCTGTAGTCACAACAACGCACACCTCAGGGGGGAGGGGGGGGAATAGCGAGTGTGCTGAAGCAGATGGGGGGCCTTCGCTCAGAAATGCAGAGAAGTGAGAAATGGTGAACCGCCTCACAACACCTGGCTGCAAAGTGACACAGTTTGACACACACAGTGGCACAGAGCGAAGGCACCCGATAGATAAATAAGATGCACAAAAGAGACAAGACACCACCCTCACAGTGGGGGTGTGGGGATGGAGTGGGGATGGAGTGAGGTTGGGAGTGGCACAGGCGGGCGAGGGGGGGAGGCGGCCTGTGCGTATCCCCTCCCCCGGACGGGAGGGCGGGGCGTGCGTCACCAAGGCCAGGCCAGTAGGTGGTGGGCCATGTAATAAAAAAAGGTGCCTCTCCGTGTGTTGGTGTGTGTCGGGGAGGGGGGGAGGGGAGTTTTTTTTTGAGGTCTACCCTTCCCTGCCCTCCGCACCTTGACACCGGCCCCCCCTGTGGTGGTGGGGTGTGTGGGGGTGGGGGGATGGCATAGCAAGGGAGGGGGAGTCGTGATACCGGCAGGCACGACACAGACGTAGCAGTGTAGAGTGCCAGCTGTGTGGCTCCACATTGTGTGCTGCGGACTGCACATCGGCAACTCGGGAGGGGCGGGGGGGTGTGGGGGGGGGGGGGGGGGGGGGGGTGGGGTGGGGGGGGGAAGGTGCCTCTTGGAGTCTTGGAGTGTGTGGGCAACGGCACTGCATTGCCTCCTGCTTGCGAGTCTTGGGGGGCATGGGGGGGGGGGGGGGGGGAGGGGGGAGGAGACAAGGGACAGAGCGAGAAGCGGGTGTTTCAGTTCCATCCTCAGGGGAGGGGGGGGGGGGTATTTTTTCGACACTGCTTCGAGAGAAGAAACCACCAGGGCAGGGGTGGGTGTGTGTGTGTGTGTGTGTGGGGGGGCGTTTGCCTTCCTTGAGTTTGGCGCCTCTGCACAAAAAATATATAGAGCTCGGGGGTGCTTGCGTTCTTTGATTTGTCACGAACGGTGCCTATTTCTGCGTTGTGTGCAGGAGCTACCGGACCCGATGCCCTGCGAACGGCAAACCGCTCTGCCAAAAACAAACCAAACCCGCGTTGTTTTTGTGGCATTCGGGATTTGCTTGTGTGCTGTTTCATCACCTGTCACGGGGCATATGAGCAAACACACGCGCTGCCAACAGTGTTTTTTGTTCTTTGCTAGAAATACCTCCGCTTCCTTCCAAGACACGCCACCATCCCCCTACCAGGCGCCATCGACAACCCTCACCCCTGATCGCTGCCACCAACAAGGGGGGACAGCTAGCTGAGGAAGGTGTGCATAGTTAGAACAGAAACACGCAGCCCACACATTGGGGGTGGCGTGTCGTTCTGATGGCGTGCAGGACGGGGCAGGGCGGGATTTTGTTCGTGTCCCGCACTTCCTTGGATGTCGACGGCAATCAGCTTGGCGATCCTGCGATCGGCACCAGGCAGTGACGCGCATAGTATCGTTTGATGGGTCCTCTAATACTTGCACCTGGTATGGTGCGTTGACGATTGTACACACTCACAAACCCTCTGTTGAGGAGAAGATGGTGTGCAGAGCACAGTTATCAAAAAAATCGAATTGTCTCTTTCCGTGCAAAAGTCGTGCGCGTATGAGGTTGGTGGTGAAAAAAATACCCGCCCCCAGCCCAGGGCTGTTCCTAACTGGGGGGCTTGTTCCCCACTTTCAGGATTCTGAACTTTTTTTCTAAGAATTTTTGTAAGGGGAAAAAAAGTTTTTTTCTAAGAATTTTGTTAGGGAAATTTTTTTCTAAGGTTGTTTCGCAGAGGAAAAAACTTTTTCTAAGTTTTCCCCAGTCGACAGGGCGCGCACAAGGATGGAAGGGAAGTCTGTCCCACGTACCGTTCGCCTTGCTGGCCAACTGGAGAGCCAGACGTTCACTACCGTGGCCTCCGGCGGCTGGGGGGCTCCGCCCCCCAGACCCCCCTGTGGCGTACGTCTCGTACTCAAGTCCTTCGAATCCCATCAAGTCGGGGTCCAACCACTCCAGTCGCCTCTGAGGACGCAGCCAACTCGCACAGAATCTGTACGCCCACACGAACAGATGTTCGCTACCGTGGCCTCCGGCGGCTGGGGGGCACCGCCCCCCAGACCCCCCATGTAGCGTGTGCCCGTCCATCTATCTCACTTCCCCGGGTCAGCGCCGCATCCATGAAGCGCTTCTTCGAAGCCTGACTGACATCGGACAGGAGGTCGGGCTTCCCCACCTGGGAGGTACACTTGCCGCGTTCGCGACATGCGTGACACGCGACACGCTACCTGAAACGTGAGTGTGCCTTGCTAACACGGGCATTTCAACGGTCTGCCGACGACCGTTCCCCAAACCCGTAAACCAGCAGTTTTGGAAAATCGGAGAGATCACCCTGCGCTGAATATGGTGCGCACCACTGCAAAATCCCCGGGAGCTTTTGGGCTTTCAGACCTGAAGGGGCCAGCAGGTGGGTGGCGTCGGGGGCAGCTTTGTAACTGTCCTCCAGCTGCTGGCATGTCCAGCCCTGCGAGAGTGCCAAGGTGTATTGAGTCCCTGCGGAGCACAACCCCCGATGAGAACGAGTGCCAGATGATCCTCATTCATTTTCAGCTGTAACGCGCATGAGGGGCACTCTCTGCCGCAAGCATCTCTGGGCATCACTCGAGAGCTGTCAATGATGACGCGGAGAGAAATCAGAGAAAAAGTCCCGCCTGACGGGCACGCGCCTGGAAACTGTGGGGGGGCGAGCAAAAATTCCCTTGTAAAAATTCTTAGAAAAAACCTGGTTCCCCGACCCAAAAAACCTGGAAAAAGGGCTCGTTCCCCGCCCAGGCCTGCCCCAGCCCCCAAGGGAGATTGGGGGCGGGCGGGTGTATAGAAAATGTGAAAAAAAAATGAAGCGTAAAGACCAGAAATCCCTCCTTCACTCAACAAAGCAGGGCTGTATGCCCGACGTAAGCGCACACAACTTGTTGGCGGGAAGTTGAATTTCCTCTGCCGAGGCAGGCTTGGGTCCAGAGCATGACGAAGCATCGAAAGGGTGTCGCAATATTTTCCCTTCTTCTTCTTCTTCTTCATTCTGCAAAACACACTATCCAGAAATGCTAAGGAAGGGGCAATTCCCCGATAATTAGGTTCGTTTGGTTTGCGATGGGTTCACGTTGGGGGACATGCAGCTTCCCCGCCGTGGTTTGAATTGGGTTGGCTGATGTATTATTCATTTTAAAAGTACGTTTTGGTCGCTGTTTTTCCGAGAGTGTCTGTCTCAGTGTTTAAGATACTGTTATGAAAAACGGGGCTTAGCCCCGGTTTTCGAGATTTTGCCCCGAAAAACCGGGGGTGCCTCTTTTTTTTTTCACCGGGATTTTTCTGAGATTCTGTCCGGGTACTATTCCAGGGTACTTTTTGGCCAGAGGAGGCCGGGGCCAAGAGCACAGTGCCCTGCCCCAGGCGTTCGCCCGATGAACCTGTTGAGCACAAGGTGCACGTTGACGACATGCGGCGTGCGACTATGGAGCAGAATCAGCTGTTCACTACCGTGGCCTCCGGCGGCTGGGGGGCTCCGCCCCCCAGACCCCCCTGTGGCCTGTGCATGTCCAGAACCAAGTCTGCAAGGGCAACCTGCGGTGCTTTCAACACCACCACGCTCTCAAGAACGCCTTCCTCATCGACTGGCTCCTTCGCGTTGACGACAAGAAGGAGCGCGCTCCTCTCGGACCTGGCAGCGGCGGCGAAGTCAGTCCCCTGCAGACTCTCCACCCTGCCCATCCCAGTTGAGGAGTGGCGTGGGGTGGTGTGTTGTGGGAAGGGAAAGCCCTTCCATTTAGGGAAATGGCCGAAATTTTACCCCCGATTACCCCCGGTTTTCGGCGCGCAGCCCGGAACCCTATCTTTTACCCTGGTCTGTCTGTTTTCCCTTTTTTCTGCGCAGACGGTCATAGATGCAGAAGGCGAAGCTATCATCGGTAACCTGACTTGCCACCCCCCCCCCCCTCCCACGTTTGTTTCCAATCATTACAGCTGACAGGCCTCGGCAGGACATCCGCACGATAGCATTGCCGTGCACTCTTCCACACACTCTCGGTCTGAAAGATACGTTCCTCAGCTTATCGGGACGATTCTGCCGAGAACAGCAGAAGCGTGCACTCGATTTTCTCCTTTGTCTGGATGGCATCATCTGTCCAGAGCCAGCCGAGTTGTGACACTGGCTGATTGCTCAAGACATACACCGACAATCACGTGCACACCAGCTGATTCTGTTTTTTTTTTGTGAAGGGTCTACCCCAGGGATATATTTAAATCATGATTGAGATTGAGGATTTCGGCCCCAGGAAAAAAACCCCTGTTTTTTCTTGGGGGTTTTTCCCCCCTTTTTTGGGGGTCCCAGTCTCGGGAAATCTGCAGAGAAAGAAAAACTGTGAGGATGGGAACTACCTTGGTGTGAATAAAGAAGAAAATGAGAGACCTGCTGCGCTAGCCCCACCAAGCAGCCACAGCACGACAGGACTTTCTAGTCTTTTCCCCATCACCCACCAGCCCCACGCACAACTCACAACAGTTGAAACAGCAAAACCCCACCCACGACAGGAAAGGCCTCACAAATGAGAGTCTCGGCAAAAGTCGAAGGCACATTCTGGTGCCACCTTGCTTTTGGGGTACCCACGCAAACCCGCAAACCCGGGTTTCCACCCCCCATAAAAACGCGTCGATCAGTTTTACTGGGTCGACGATTGGTAAGCCCCGACAAAGCGTCAACCCGGCTACACTGGTTCGACGGTCGACGTCGAAGAGAGTATGGTTTTGCAGGAACATATGCTCACTACCGTGGCCTCCGGCGGCTGGGGGGCTCCGCCCCCCAGACCCATCAGGTCAGGGAGTCCAACCACTCCAGTAGCCTCAGGCCTCAGGAGGACGCAGCCAACTCGCACAGAAGCTACGCCCACAATGAACAGATGTTCACTACCGTGGCCTCCGGCGGCTGGGGGGCTCTGCCCCCCAGACCCCCCAGCTAGCGTGCGCCCATGGCCACCCACCAGCCACGGCACCAAAAAGGTGGCCAATCGTCGACACTTTGACGCACAGTAAATGGCCCCCAATGACTCAAAAAAAATTGAGTAGGGTCACCGTGAAGAGAGTTTGATCCGTTGATGCCAAAAACAACCCTCTCGTGTGGTAGAACGACGCTGTGCCACCCCCATTTTAGGGGGGGAAAAACGGGGTTTTTTTACGATTGAGAATCTGAAAATCTGCCGAAAACCCCATGATTTAAAGACATCCCTGGTCTACCCAGATCGAATCCGAGCCAGGGGCAGATCTTACCGACACAAACACGCCGACAAAAATCCCAGAAAAAACTGCGCGGTGCAAAACACAAGATTGGCTCTTGGGGCCAAAACATAGCTGCGCCACGGCCAGGCTTGACAACGGGCGCCCAAACCGGCCTCCCAAAATTGCTACGTTCTTTTCGGAACCCACCGCATTGTGGGAGGGAAGGGGGGTTGTATGTGCAGAGTCGACATTACCTTCCAATCAAAATGCAGGGTGGTGTGTCCGAGTGACGCGGCAAGAGGTGCACCGGCGTTTGAGGTATGTGTGTGGACAGTGAAGATCACACCAAGAACAGCTGCTCGGTGTGATTTGCACAACTATAAAAAGATTCTCGTGTGTGTGTGTGTGGTTATAAAGTTTTAAGGCGGTGTCGCCCTGCACGGGCAGTAGCACCTCCCCTTCAGTATCGCACTCCCGAAGGATTCCCCAACACGGCGTGACACCGGTTTCGACGCGTACTCTTCGTACCCCTCCCCCCGGCCGCGTCTCTTCAGCGAAGAACCGGGGATAATCGGACCAGGGCTAGCTAAACCCTGGTGGTGTCACGGGTGGGGTGTGTGTGTGTGTGTGTGTGTGTGTGTGTGGTGACCACGTTTTGTGTGGGGAGATCCTGCGCGGATCATTGCCCACCCATGTGTGTGTGTGTGTGGGGGTGGGGGGTGGGAAGGGCGGTGGAAATCACGGCCAGCTCAGGAAGGCAACTCTACGATACAGGAAAACAATGAGAGCTCGGAGGTGAGACACCTCGAGTAGCAGAGACCTTTGCAGCTCGTAAAAATCCCTGCATGAATGGGGAGGGGCGGGGGGGGAAGTGGGCTGGGGGGGGGGGGGGGCTGGAAGGGGTGCTTTTTTGGATGCCGGGTGGTGGTGATATTGTGCCAGATTCTGATCAGGTTGTCATCGCTTTCCGTGGATCAGCCTCGGCCGTATAATGAACACCGCGCCGCAACACACACCCCTTGTCTAGAAGAAAAGGGCGATAATGCGATTTTTTTTGGGCGGGGGACGGGGGACGGGGGGTGCTGTTGGTAACGTTGCTTTTGGTTTGGGTGAATTCGTTCATACCTTTCAATTGTCTTACCCACCCCCCCTCCCCCCTCTCCCCCGATTTTTGAACCCGATGATCGGGCGACCGGTTCCCAGTTTTGGCTTGGCAATTGGTTTCGTCTCCCGGAGATCACCAGGGTACATCAGGTATGAGCTGGACCTTTTTTGGACGATTTGTGGCCGTGATCTTACCACTTCTGTATTCTGGGTATCGCCCCTTTGATGGCCCGCCCCCACCGGATTGCCACAGACCGATCGACCCAAACAACACATCGTGATGTACAGCATCGGAGTGCATCCAGCATGTGTGCCAGATTGCACAGCGATTCGGTGCCTCTTCCACGGTTTCATTATTCCGACTTCATTGTTCCGAAAACGAAAACGAAAAACTATCCGACGTGCGGAGACAGTCAGCTCTGACGCACGCCCCTGCCTAGCCAAAAGACAAGCAACTGGGTGGCCTCGCTGTGCCAAACCGGCCAAAGCTGTGCCAGCGTGACACCTAGAATGCGAGCGGCTCGCTCGCTGTTCTGCAATTCTGTGCAAAGGCCCCCCTGCCCCCCTTTTCTCACTTCTCGACAACGTGTTGCGGCAGGGCAGGACGAATACCGCCTTTCTCACCCCTTGCTTTCTTTGTGCTGGGAGGTGCCAATTTTCTTCAGTGATTCGGGAATTTCAGAAAAAAAAAGTCAACAACAACAACACCAACAGCAGCCCCAGGCTTGGCGCCAGCCGGGGCGGTGGAATGCCCGCGAAGCGCCAGGTGTGATGTTGAACCACACCGTGTTGGCCTGACGAGGAGGAGGCGCAACGTCTGTTGATTTGCCACTTTCCACCATTTGCCTGAAGACAGTGATTCCGGCAGGCAGCACGGCAACGGTTCAATGGCAGAGGCTGGTCTGGGCGATCTGGTGATGACTCATGGGACAAACGGGTGGCAGAGAGTAACCTTGGTAACATGGTTCGAATATTCGTTCCTCAGTCGCTGGCCACAAGCGAGATGGGCCGATTGTTGAGACGTGGGGGTGGTTGTGGGGCAAATTTTCAAGTTGTTTCAGCCTTGAATTCTTGCCAATGTACCACAGCGTGGCCAGCACGCACACATGTGGCATGTGGTTTGGAGTATTTTTTTTTGCTGAAAAGCAGTGCATCACCGTGGGGCGGGTTCGACAAAAATCTGCCACAACTGCCACGATTACCGCTTGCATGCTTGGAGTCAAGCAACCGTCAGTGACGTTGTGGGGTGTGATGATCGAGAAAGTGCGAAAAGTGGGCCACAAACCACCTGCAAGCAGTAAACCTACAGCGAGTGGTGGGGGGACACACAAACAACCAAACACCACAACAGGACCAAATGAGTACGGGGGTGCATGCGAGAGCTCGAGCACCCAATGAGCATCAGCATGAGCTGCTCAGCCACCTAGATGGCTGGGACCGCAGCAGCGTGCGGTTCCTTTCCTTTTCCGGTTGATTTTGCATGCAGCGATGATTGGCAGACTCATTAAAAACCCTACACCAAGAACAACCCTGGGGCCTGAATCACACACACGGCAGTGGCTATTGCCTTGCATAGGACAACACGACCAGGCCTGATCAATACACACGAAGCGGGCCACCCCTACACAAGGGACCACGCTCAGTCCAAGCTGGGCAGGGCACGCAGTGGGCTGCATCGTCCGGGAAGCTTTGCCTGCCCAGAGTATGGGTACTCCACACAGGCTTGCTCAGTGCCACACACACGTGAGTCTTTTTGAAGGAGTGTATGCAGAACACACGGAGCACCCTGACCTTGATGCGATCACCGCTGCACACACACACACGCGCCTGATAGAGTATGACAACCGAACTAATCTGCATGCAAAATCCGCTTTCCAATAAACAGCCAGACGTTTATTATTCCAGCGAACACACAGCAACGTCGTGTATTGGCGAAGGGATGTAGGCACAACCTGCATTGGCTGATGATGGCACAGCCGAAATGCGGAAGCCTGAGCCTGAAGGGTTTCATAGATGCGTGCTCATGTGTGTGGCGGGGGAGGGGGGGTGGGAGGGGGGTGGAGGGTGGAAGCGAAGCGACAGTTCACCGAAGCCTGTCATCCGGCCTGTCCCCCGCTTGCTGCAAGCGGAATTGAGGGGAATGCCCTTTCAGAGTAGAGACGATGGACCGTCTCTCGAGCTCAGCAAGTGTATCACAGAACAGGCAAGCGGCGAAATTATCTTCTTTGCAAGCTTCTCTTGTGTGGAACGCACCGAGAAGGGCAAAAAAAACAGCCGGGTGAGGGGGGGGGGGGATCTGGCTTCGGAACAAAACAAAAGAAATGCGCAGCTCGGGACGGGGGCATTGCGGTTGGGTCTGTGGAAGTGAGACACTCCCTCACTCACTCACTCTCTCTCTCGATCTCCTCAGGATCTGAACCTGACCCCTCTGGGAACGAAACTGACCGGAAGACACACCAGAAACCTGGGAACGTCGGGAGAACGAACACAACGAAACACACCTCCACGGGAGAGGGAAGGAGGCACCTGCATGGGATGTGTGTGTGAGGGAGGGAACAACCAACACACCACACCCGCCGAACACGGAACGCAACGTGCAACAGCGGAATGGCGCACGCTTCTTTTGGCCAGAACTAAAGAAGGCGCCGTAAAGTAGAGAATGGCAAGGTGCTGAACGAGAGAGAGAGAGAGAGAGAGAGAGAGAGAGAGAGAGAGAGAGAGAGAGAGAGAGAGAGAGAGAGAGAGAGAGAGAGAGAGAGAGAGAGAGAGAGAGAGAGAGAGAGAGAGAGAGAGAGAGAGAGAGAGAGAGAGAGAGAGAGAGAGAGAGAGAGAGAGAGGGCCATAGAAAGAGTCGCCATCCCTTCACTCACATAAAAGCAGGCGGTGTGTCTAAGATCCAGCATCGGCCTGTGTTGGGCGGGAGAGGGGGGTGGGGGGGTGGGGTTGTAGGGGGCGGTGGGGTGGGCGGTGGTGGTGTACACATTTACACACACAAAATAAAGACAAAAAGCTGAGAAGAATAAGAGAGACGAGAGGCAAGACCGGGCAACCCATGGGGGCCTGTCAGAACTGACACAACTTGTCACAACGAGCACACACATATGTTGGACCCCCTCCCCCTCCCCCCGCTCTCTCGCTCAGGAGATTGACAGTGTGCCGCTGGCGGGCTGCTCCCCTGAAGTTCCAAACCCGCTCTTCTGTGCACACCACTCCCCCAGTCTGGCGAAGTGGTGTGGAGAGCTGGGTCGCAAGATCTGGCTATAGACGCAGAGGTTCCCCAGATTGGATCTGCCGGGCTATCAAAAGAAAGGAAACCCGTGGGTGAATGGGGGGGGGGGGGGGGCAGAGCGGTATTTTTTTTGTTGCGCCGAGCAGGGTGTTCGCTATCTCCCACCTTCCTCAGAGACAGTGGGAGAAAGGGGTAAAATTACCGCCCCAAATTTTTTTTCGCGCGCGCTTCGCGCGCGCGAAATCATGCAACATCGGCCCCTCAGACAAATTGCCTCAAGGTCCAGACCAGGGTACTGGTCTGGGGGGTCTGGGGGGGCGGAGCCCCCCAGCCGCCGGAGGCCACGGTAGTAAACATTTGTCAGCCTCGTCCCCGAGCCCGCTTCATAGTCGAACACCACATACAGACAACGTGCACCTTGAGACAGCATGCTCAAGAGGTACATCGGCCTGGTGCCTGTGGCAGGCTACTATGCTCTTGGCTTCGGCCTCCTCTGGCTTTGACCGTGCTGATGCTGGCAATAGCTCCGACGGTCCCCAGCAGGTTCAGATCTCGCTTCTTTGGGATATTTCCGCTCCGTGCGAAGCGTGGTGGTATCAATTTGTACGAGAGGGTGCTGCCCTTCTCCTTCAAAACCCCTTCCCACCTGAGGCCAAAACTTCCGAGAAACTTTTTTTATTTAATTTCTCCCCCTTGGGAGAAATGCCGGGGAGAGAGGTGGGAGAAGGGTTTTCCCAGAATCATTTTTTTAACGAAATAGGCCCCTATTTCTCCCCGAGCGAACGCCCTGGCGCCGAGCAAAGCCGCGGCATACATAATCGTTTTGGCGGTGTTCCCCCCCCACAGCAACCAAGCGGTGACACACACACGCATAAACACGAGTGTGCCACGACCTACACAGAGTCCACAAAACACTCAAAACGTGATAACCGCACGCTTCCACACATGGCACTGAGTTGGCCCCACACTCGAACCCGAGTGGATCCTCCGCTGGAACGTAGGGATGGGTAGTGGGCAGATGCTCTGCGCAGGATCTCTCACCCACATAATACGTGGCCACACACATACGCCAGCCCTGCGTTCGGCTTCCTCTTTCTTCTTCGGGTTCAGGGAGCTTCTGCCCCTGGTGTGTCAGCCGCAGCTCAGTTCCACAACAACACATCAGTTTCTTTGGATTTCGTTCTTGGTTGGGGCAGCGCATCCACAGCCCAGGGGGAGGGGGCTGTTCGGACCAACTGCCTTTTTTTTGTGAGTCGCGTGTTCTTTTCGTTCCCTGCCCAGCCAGGTTGAAGTATGTTTTCGAAGATTTTGAACGGGGCTGTGATAACGTGTATTGCCACCGCCTACCCACCCCCACCCCCACCCCCCCCCCCACCTCGAGCGCCGAACACACTCTGCCCCCACCTGGGCCAAGCGCGGAAGCCATATTTTTTTCGGACAGGCTTGCCTTCTTCAGAGAGAAGGCAAAGCCATCCCCTCCCTTTCCCCTCCCTATTTTTCCCATTTCATCTCACGCCGCTTTGTGCTGTTCACTGAGTCCCGGACTCGCAACTATCCCACCCGTCATCCAGGGTTGTCAGATTGCTCTGCAGTGGCGAATACCCCATTGGAGGCTTTGTGGTGCCAATCGTCGCCTCTTTCCGGGGCAGGAATGGGGGAGGAGTTTTCGGGCGGGACGGTTCCGACTGGTGCACGAAGAGGAAGTAGTACAACCCGCAGGCCAGCACCAGCCAGAACACCAGGTTGCAGCCAAACGCAATGGATGCCGCCAGCACAAACGCGAAGAAGGTGACCACCAGCGGATAGCCCTTCAGAAGCCTGTGTATCACGCCTGGGGTATGAGTCGTGACCCTCAGCGTCGAGCTTGTGACATGCAGAGACGGCGCCACCTCCACGAGTATATGGGAAAGGTCCTTATCGATCGCCGCTCTCTGCAGAAGGGGCGTCATATGGAGCTGCACCACCTTGTTTGTTGTCGCCGACCCGCCAAACGCCGCGGTGAAAGGCAGCAGCATCAGCTCCGCTGCCTGCTTCGTCAGCTCGCTCCTCTCCTGAACAACAACGCTGCTCCTCTTCAGGGAAGCGATTTCATGGTTTTCGCTCCACAGAGACACCCTCACCGTGAACACGCCGATCTTCATGTTGTGAACCGTTTCGGGAACCTCCAACTCCACTGTGATGTTGCAGCCTTCGTGCTGCGACCCGCCTGTCCGGAGGCAGTCCGCCCGGCAGTCATCCCCGCCGAGAAGGTCAATCCTCGCAGCAGGCACCGACGAGTTGTAGTCAAGGGCAAAAGGCAGCACGTCAACCCCGCTGGGCGGGATGACGTAGGTGTAAACAGCGAGGGAAACCCCCAGACCTGTAAAGGTTGCAGCGAGCATGCTGGAGATGATGGCGACACAGAGGAAGCCGAAGACGGTGCAGAATTTGATGTAGGTAATGAAGGCGAGCCAGATCTTGGAGGTGATGGAGTCGTAGACAGCGTTCAGCACGTTCTCAATCAGGAGAAGCTGCGAGCTGACGAGCTTGAGAGATGCAGCCGCAGGCTGTCGGATCGTCTCCGTCACAGAGAACTTAGAGAAGGGGAGCCCCCGATGGGTGGCTGCGCCGGCCGCGGCACCCCGAGATTTTTGAGTTGCTGCCGGCCCGGCCGGCGGCGTCACACCTTCCTCCCCTTCGAACACGCTCGCGATAGAATTGAGCAGCACAAACAGCGCCTCCGTCACGCCCTGCTTGGGCATGGTTTGGGATCCCGCGCCCAGCAGCCCACCCTACCCCTGCCCGCAGAAGGGGTCGTCCGCCACCCCACACCGCCCCTGAGCCCCCCTCAGCCGCACGCCCAGAGTGAGTGTGGTCTGGGAGATGCACCGAGCCAAGGGGCTGCGTGTGGTGGCGGGGCGGTGCCCCGTCGCTTCCCAGCCTTTGCAGCTGCACAGCTGCAGAGTAAGCCTGAGGAGGGGGGGTTGCGGGGGGGATGGGGTGGGGTCCTGTGAGCGGGTGAGGATGGGGGGTGGATGGGAGACTAGGCACAGGGGTTTCCCGAAATATTGGGTGGGGGTGGGTGGGGATTCCTAATCAGAAGACTGCAGGCAAGAAGAGGAAACCACCGAAACGGGGGCCTCAATTAACAGCGAAACGCCAAACTTGGGAAGTGGGGGGGGAGCCGGCTCTGTACTACAAGTCGCGGACTCACTCTAGACGAAGAGGGTGTCGCGGCCGTGTGGGGAACCAAAAACCTGATGAAGGAGGTCCGTGTGTAGTGCCCAAACACGCCGTGACAGCCTCGCCAACCCGGCCAATTCAGCCAGTGGGGTATCTGCCTGGAACACAAAAAACGCTCAGAACACCAAAGGAAACTGCACGTCTTCTTTGGAATCCCCCTAAGCGGGGCAAAGCCCCTTCACTAAAGTGCTTGGTAAGGGGGTGGGGGTGGGGGTTGACCGGCCCCTGTACCGCCGGAGCGCGCGTTCTCATCAGGATGGGGGAACGGGATGTGGGCACTTTCTGGAAACAGGTTCGAGTATTTCTGGGCCTTTCCCCCACGATTGCTGCACGGGTACCCTCCTCCATTTTCCCGACACACACGTCAGACAAAGGTGACAACCCGAAGGAGCCGACACTTAATCTGAACGTATATACAACACACTTCGCGCCTCAGACAGATACGTATCCTGGACCCCTCGCTACCAGACGTGACTGAGTGGGAAAAAGTGAGCAGCAGCCCCACTTCCCCTCTGACTGACGAGCTGTGGCTGGCAGCGAGACCCCTGGAAAGTTTCGCTTGCGGGAAGTGCCGTTCGCTCAGTGCTGAAAAGCGGCCCACAGAGTAGCCGACACGCTTTGAGAACGACAACAAGTGAGCCTCAGAAGCAGGTCTGATTTCGACACCACAAGATACGGGGAACAGGGAGAGCCTCCTGCTCTCCAACACACTGCATCACACCACACGGGGTTGGTCACTTTCGCTCTGTGCCGTGGAGAAGGGGGTGGGGCACATACACATTGAGAGCCGGAGTCTGCACTGAACGATGTTCAGATGCAGCCTGCGCAGCTCCACTTTGAAGTGAGCGGGATATCAAACGAGAGAGGGGAGGGAGGAGGTGGGGGTGGGGGTGCTGTGCCTGCACTGTTTAGTCTGCCTGTCCTGTTGATTGCCGAGGCAGCAGCCTCACTCCTCACCGAAGCGCCTGGTGTACTCGCTGCGACGCATGCGGTGCTTCGAGCTGGCGTGGCGCAGCACAGACTCTGCGGAAGGGAACGGCTCGCCGGATGCCAACGCAACCGCCCCGCACACAGCACACGCATGGGTGCTGCCCGCAGGGTCCTCCTCATCGCCCTCACGCTTCCGCTTGCTGCTGCCGCTTCCTGGTGTTTCCCCCACAGCACCCTGTGCCGTCTCTGCTTGTGGTTCTGGTTCTGGTTCTGGTTCTGTACTGTCACTATCATCGTCACCATCACCTCCATCAAGGGCTTCATGCACGAGCGCCTGCACCGCCTTCGCACCCTGGCGCCTCAGGCCCGCTGCCACGGACACGCATGTCATCCCGTCTGCAGCAGGCTTCGTCACGTCTGCCCCGCGTTCCAACAGGAGACGGCACACAGGCGCTCTTGACGCAATCACCGCAGCGAGCAGTGGAGGCACTGCACCGTCGTTGACACCAGCACCGTGGTCCAGCAGCAGGGTCACGACCTTGACGTCCCCCGATGCCGCTGCATGCCCCAAGCACGTCCACCCGTCGTTGGCATGTATACCAACGTCCGCACCCTTCTCCAGCAGTGCCCTGCACTTCGTAATTCCACCTGAACGTGCCACCCGCATCAGCGCTGTTCTTCCACAGCTGTCGCGCACGTTAAGGTTGAGCCCCGGTGTTGCCACCAGCGCCTCGAACAGGAAGACATTCTTGGTCACCAAAGTGTGCAGCAGCGGCACTCCTTCACTGTCGCACGTGTTGGGGCACGCACCGGCAGCGAGCAGTGCATCGAATGCATGACCGCGATTGTTTGTGACTGCGACGTGCAGAGCTGTCAGGCCGTCGTTGTTGTGGACAGAGGGATCAGCACCGGCAGCGAGAAGTGCAGCCACTGTCTTATCACATTGGCGTGCCATTGCGACGTGCAGAGCTGCCAGGCCGTCGATGCCGCAGACAGAGGGGTCGGCACCGGCAGTGAGAAGTGCAACCGCTGTCTCATGACGTTGGCCGGCGAGCACTGCGATGAGCAGAGCTGTCTGGCCGTCGTTGTTGCGGGCAGAGGGGTCAGCCCCATGCGACACGAGCGACGCAACAAGCTGTGCGTCTGCCTCTCCGCTAGCGTCAGACACGGCATGCATGAGGCATGTCCATCCTTTGGAGTCACGGGAGGTCACGTCTGGCGTGCGACTGTTTGCCTTCAAGTACGCGAGTATGTCCTCACAGGCACCCAGATTTTTGGCTGAGGCTGCTTGCATGAGGCATGTCCCCCCGTCACCGTCCCGTACACTCAGCTCCACGAGCAGGCGTCGCACGTCTGCCGTGTCGGAGGAAGAATCACGCGAAGCATACGCCAGGACGTAGGCGAAGGAGGACTGCTGCAGGGTGCCGTGTGAGACAATGGCACGTACTATAGGCAGGCTGTTTGCCCTGACAGCCTCGTACAGGGAGCGGCGCAGGACCTCACGATCTTGTGGCATGAAGGCAGCGAACACCCGATCACGACCTTTCTTAGCAGCCCTGTAGAAGAAGTCCTTGTGTAACTCTGTGACACCACACTCGACCAGTATCTGCACAAGATCACGCCTCTGGAGTGTGTCCATGTGGTACTCCCTCACAAGGGAACCCTCTAAGGGAGTAAGTCTGAGGTACTCCTTCCACCCCCTACATGCCAATAGAATCCTGCACATTGGTAAGTCAGGTTCAGCCAGAGCAGCGGAGAGTGCATCTCTGACAGGGTGGAAGTATGTACGATTTTTCCAGTAAGGACGAAGGGTGTTGGCCACCGAGTCACCCCATGCAAGGAGCATGAGGTGCACAGTCTCAGTGTCCCCTCGCTCCACAGCCGGTTGGAGGTCAGGTGTGCCGTGCGCAAGGCTGACACCTCTCTCTCCCAGCATACGTCTGGCCTCCTCGCGATCAATAGGCATGACCTCGATGGTGCTGCCTGAGGAGAGGGCAGCGACACTGCTGTCGTCGGACAGGAGCAGCCCCTCTGGCATCAGCTTCATCCTGAATGTGGGGCTGGTCTCTTGATCCAGTTCGCACAGCGCCTTGTGCACCGCGGTCTGCAGTTCAGCCAGTTTCGGCTCACCGGCAAACTCACACATCACCTCATGTTTCCCGAGCACCACACGCAGCTCCATCGCAGGTGTTGTGTCTCCTGTAGGATTCGCGTGGCAAACGGAACAGCCAAACATGCAAGTCAAAACCAACCAACACACAGGAACAGGGCAAAGGGGCCTTCTGCACTTTGATGCTGCACGTTGGGTGCCAAGTCGAAATCGGGAGCAGTGACCGGAGGAGTGACCGCTGTGCCCCGGCGGGTGGTGGCGTGTGGAGACGGGGCGATGCGGGTGGTGGGGGGACTGATTTCATCCGCTGCGCTGACAAAGAGGGGATTGCCACGACTGGCTCCGTTGGGTCCACACCTGCCTCTATTGGTCGCTTGGAGGCTCGGGGGTGTTGCGGTGGAGAGCGGCGGTGCCTCGAAACTCTGGCTGTGTGATACAAGGGGGGGCCCAGCGTCTACTTCCCGCCCCACATACAGCATGCACTGCGGTTCCACATTCCCCCACTGGGATCCCAGGAAGCATCACAGAGCCATTTTCCAAGGCCGCCCCCCAGCCGCCGGAGGCCACGGTAGTAAACATCTGCCCAGAGCAGGAAGGGATGCCACCTGCACCAACCCATTCTGTACCCATTTCCCTACGCCAGCGAACTACAGTGAACTAAACCTGCATGAAACTGGGCGACAGTTTTGGGCCCTGTATGATACTATCACTAGGGGGCGGAGGGGATATCACCTGGCTGACCCACCGGCTGACAAGCAACGCATGGGAAACCCCCGAATCAGCCGCGCAAACAAAAAGACAATCGAAATTCAAGGAAGCTCCACGACCCAAACCCATTCTTGGGATGCATCCTCCACTTCGCAGCGACGTTATACTGGGGGCCTTCGAGCGCCCAGGCAAGACGGGTGGAGGAAGTCTGGCAGCGAGGTGTCTGGCACGAAGGGCGGACGTGCTCTCGACACTGCTTTCTGTATCCAGCACACCATTGACGGCAAGGGGCGAGGGGGGTAGGCTAGGTGGGCTCAAACACGGTGGACCCCCGCTCCCGAGCAGCAGTCTGGGAGGGCCAGTTGTAGCGGGGGGTCTGGCCCCACTGCTCGAACTGACCCCCCAAAAGGTGCGGTCTGGTGGGCGGGAAACCACGCTCGTGAAAGAAGGAGAGATTGTGCGAATGTGCTCTTCGGCGGGTTTTGTTTTTGCTTTGTGTGCAGGGTATTGGGTGTTGGGGGTGGGGGTGGGGGGAGGGCATCCCAACCCGAAGCATGGAAAGCACACATCAATTTGCCTCGCGCACATCGGCGAGATGGAAAGAAAAACTCAAAGAAACGCGGGTAGTCCACACAAGTGATGCTTTTCGTTTTGTGCAGGCACACGAGTGAACCTAACACATGTGCTGTCAATAGCCTTCTTTGTTTGATGGGACGCTTTGTTTGTGCGCACTGTGTATGTCGACCTACACCACAACCAGGCACACCATCAGCAGAGGCAGATCGGTGGTGCTTGTTCACGCTGCATTGAAATATATCATCATTGAAATAGTAAAAAGGGAACATGTAGTGATCGCGTCGCGGTACGTTGCCATACACGCTCTCCATTAAATCAAGAGCTTTCCGATACAGATGGTTTTTCCTGCTGTAGACGGCAGGTGGGTTGTCCGTGCCTCTGTTCGCAGAGAGCACACTCCTGTTCTTCAAAGCGTGGGGCACTCACAACAACCCGCTGCAAAAAATTCACGCCAAGGAATACCCTGCTGAGGGCCGCAGAAATACGACGCTCCAGCATGTCCTGCCACACCCACCCAACCCACACCCTCCCTAGAGGCTAGACGACGGACGATAGAGACGAAGAGCTCAGAGGGGAGGGTCCTGCAAAAGCACACTACCTCCTGGATTTTTCGACTGAGGATCGCAGAACCCCCCCCCCCACTCATTTTTTGTGAACACAAACACACAAACACATACACACACGCACACCCTCCCTCCCTTTTGACTCCCACCACCCCCCTCCCCCCCACTCCCGGCTGGGCTGCGCCGGGCTGTCAACATCAAACAGAGGCCTGGCGTGGTGCCATCACATACACTCCCTTTATAAGTTTTTTGGGCCCCTCTCGCTGCATGCCCTGTGGCAACGCTGTGTGCCAGCGTGCGGTGCAGAAGAGGTGTTGCCAGGCAGGGCAGGGGAGAGAGAGGGGGGGGGAGGGAGAGGGAAAGTGTGACCATCTAGGGGTGTGCGTCTTCAGGGCCAAACGGCACGAAGTTCTCCCCACGTCCGGCAGAGGAATTCGCACTGGCGGAGCCATCGCTCTCGTCTGTGCAAAGCCGTACTCCTTTCGCTTTAACAGAGATACACCATCCAGCAAGCATCTGGGAGAGGCAGTTGCGGAAATGCCCTTTGTCGAGGGGTGACCCCCACCCTGTGTCCCCGCTGGTTCGTAAAGTGGCAGCAAAAAAAAACGGGGTAACACAAACCCAAATCCCTGTCAAACGTTGTAACTTGTTTTGTTGGAACGTAAAACCCCACCACACCCCCGGGTCGGATGAAGTGGTGCGAGTGGGGGGGGCGCACGGCCCCAGCTCAAAGGCAGAAAGCTCTTCCCCAGTTGGGCTACGCCGAACTAACAAAAAAAAACCCCCCCCCTACACTTCAATACCGAGGTGGGGCCATCGGCGGTGGGGGTGCAGAGTTTCCCTGCCACTCGACATCGCCCTGGGGGCTGTTGTACTGCTTCTGCGGCTGTGCCTGGAAAGTCTGTGCAACGGGGTTCGCGGGGTACTGCTGCGGTGCACCCCCTTGCGGCGCCACGGCGGTGGGGTACACCGTTGGGTAATCCGCACCGCCGCCACCAGCGGCAGCGCCGACGCTGTTCGCCTGCTTCTTCTCCCTCCTCCGGCACCACCAGCAGATCGTCGCGGCCGCCGCTGCAAGGAGGATGGCGCCGCCTGCCAGGATCCCGATCCACATCCACTTCTCCTCCGAGTTGTCGTGTGACGACGGGTCGTAGTTGCGGTCCACCCTATCGCCAACATTAGGCGAGATAGGGGGGCCCCCCTGCACCGCGCCCTCCCTTCCATGCGGGTGCCCCGCAGGCATGCGGTTCATCAGACCAGCCGCAGCGGAGAAGAGAGTCTGTGCCGCGCCCAGCCCCGCCTGGTCATGCATGTTGGTGGGGTGGTGGTGGTGTCGGCGGTGCTGCTGTGTCGAAGAAGTTGAATAAGCCAGCCACGGTTATCGGGCAGAGGGTTGAGGAGGGGAAGGGGAGTACTGAGGCGAGGGCGGGAGAGGGGTGTGTCGGGGAGGCAATGTGGTGTATCCGCCCTGCGTGTGGGTGTGGGTGTGTGCACTCCTGCGCTTCTGATCACAGGCATTCCCAACCGGTGGTCTGTAGTTCGGTTGGAACAATCAGGTGGTGAACTTCTGAAGAATACCCGGCCATACTCCTCATCAGGCGGGGAGTCACTTCGTGAACCTTCACCGTTCGTTGTTTCCCTTCTGAGCAACGTGTTGCAGCATGACCCGGAACACAATGTGAACCACTCGTAACTCCTTCTCGTTTCGAACCTGTGTGCTACGCCCTCTCCCTGCCGGTTCCTTCTCAGGCATAAACGGGAAACCCGCGATCCTGCGAGTCAAAAGTTGCACACCGGGAACCGGTGGAGGAAACGGGGGGGGGAAATGTGGCTCTGAATTGCAGAGCGATGTGTGCCGCAAACTCAACCCGATCCGAGTTGTATGACCCGTGTTCTCCTCAGGCATTGCGTGAGGACACGGCAACACAGGGAGGTACCCACGCTGGGGTGCCTGGGGACAGCAACCAGGAAACATGCCGAGGCAGCAGCCTCACTCCTAACCGAAGCGCCTGATGTACTCGCTGCGACGCATGCGGTGCTTCGAGCTGGCGTGGCGCAGCACAGACTCTGCGGAAGGGAACGGCTCGCCGGATGCCAACGCAACCGCCCCGCACACAGCACACGCATGGGTGTTGCCCGCAGGGTCCTCCTCATCGTCCTCACGCTTCCGCTTGCTGCTGCCGCTTCCTGGTGTTTCCCCCACAGCGCCCTGTGCCGTCTCTGCTTCTGTCTCTGAACTGTCACTATCGTCGTCACCATCATCTCCGTCAAGGGCTTCAAGGGCTTCACGCACGAGCGCCTGCACCGTCTTCGCACCCCGGTTCGGACCCCGGCGCCTCAGGCCCGCTGCCACGGAGACACATGTCCTCCCGTCTGCAGCAGGCTTCGTCACGTCTGCCCCGCGTTCCAACAGGAGACGGCACACAGGCGCTCTTGTCGCATTCACCGCAACGAGCAGTGGAGGCACTGCACCGTCGTTGACACCAGCACCGTGGTCCAGCAGCAGGGTCACGACCTTGACGTCCCCCGATGCCGCTGCATGCCCCAAGCACGTCCACCCGTCGTTGTCCTGTGCACCAACGTCCGCACCCTTCTCCAGCAGTGCCCTGCACCAGCCCATCATCCGACCTGAACGTGCCTCCAGCATCAGCCTTGTTCTCCCACAGCTGTCGCGCACGTTAAGGTCGAGCCGTGGTGATGCCAACAGCGTCTGGAACATGAAGGCATGACTGGTCTTGTGCAACAGCGGCACTCCGTTCCTGTCGCATGTGTTGGGGCACGCACCCGCAGCGAGCAGTGCAGCGAATGCAATATCACAATTGCTTGTGACTGCGACATGCAGAGCTGTCAGACCGTCGTTGTTGTGGACAGAGGGGTCGGCACCGGCAGCGAGAAGTGCAGCCGCTGTATTACCATGTGGGGCTGTGATGGCGATGAGCAGAGCTGTCAGGCCGTCGTTGTTGCGGACAGAGGGGTCGGCACCATGCGACGCGAGCAACACAACAAGCTGTGCGCACACCTTGTCTGCCACCTCACTCTGGAGGTACGTATCCCTAGTGGCAGACACGGCATGCATGAGGCACGTCCATCCTTTGGAGTCACGGGAGGTCACGTCTGGCGTGCGATTGTTTGCCTTCAAGTACGCGAGTATCTCCTCACAGGCAGTCACATTCCTTTTGGAGGCTACCTGCATGAGGCATGTCCCCCCGTCACCGTCCCGTACACTCAGCTCCACGAGCAGGCGTCGCATGTCTGTCCTGTCGGAGAAAGAATCAGCTTGCAACAGGGCGTCGGTGAAGGAGGACTGCTGCAGGGTGCCGTGTGAGGCAATGGTACGTACTGTAGGCAGACTGTTGCTGTTTACAGCTATGTGCAGTGAGCTGCACAGGACCTCATGTTCTTGTGGCATGAAGGCAGCGAACACCCAATCACGCCCTTTCCCAGCAGCCCTGTAGAAGAACCCTTTGCTGAACTCTGTGACCTCACACTCGACCAGTATCTGCACACGATCACGCGACTGGAGTGTGTCACAATAGTCACACCAGGAGTCATTCCCTTGCATCCTGATGAACTCCTTCCACTCCCTACATGCCAATAGAATCCTGCACATTGGCAAGTCAGGTTTAGCCAGAGCAGCGGAAAGTACAAGGTGGAGACAATTCCAGGAGCGAACCAGGGGGTTGCCCCCTGCAAGGAGCATGAGGCGCACAGTCCCAGTGTCCCCTTGATGCACAGCCGTTAGGAGGTGATGCCATGCATCTGGGTTCGCAAGGCTGACACCTTTCTCTTCCAGGATACGTTTGGCCTCTTCGCGATCAATAGGTATGACCTCAATGGTGCTGCCTGAGGACAGGGCAGCGACACTGCTGTCGTCGGACAGGAGCAGCCCCTCTGGCATCATCGTCATCGTGAATATGGGGAAGGTCCCCTGATCCATTTCGCACAGCGCCTTCTGCACCGCGGTGTGCAGTGCAGCCAGTTTCGGCTCACCGGCAAACTCACACATCACCTCATGTTTCCCGAGCACCACACGCAGCTCCATCGCAGGTGTTGTGTCTCCTGTAGGATTCGCGTGGCAAACGGAACAGCCAAACATGCAAGTCAAAACCAACCAACACACAGGAACAGGGCAAAGGGGGCTGTCTGCACTAAACCAGGAACAGGGCAGGGGTGGGTGGGGTGGGGGTGCGGGCGACAGTCAGTTGTGCGAAGGAAAGTGCATTTTTTTGAACCTCTCGTCAGAACGGGAAGATGGCAACAGCCTTATATAGGCACTGGTTTGTGAATCGGATGCGCTGGTTTTGCCATCCCACCCCGCAGGCCAAAAGCCGCGGAATGTGAACAGTTTGCGCAGCAGCATCCCGCAACTCCAACGAAGGAGTTCGCTATTTTGTTGACAGGTCGGCGTCGCCTAACTCAGGAAACATTTCGCCGTGGATCCTCCGCGAAACACTTTGTTCCCACACCCCAACGAGTGCGGATCATCTCTATTCCTGACAGTTGGAGGGGAGACATGCCAACCGTCCACCATTGGTTGCCTGTCGCTTGAAACAAAACCTCAATTGTGCACGGCTGTGGCTGTGGAACAAAACGGAACAAAAATAAATTGAGATACAATTTTCTGACACAGGTTTTCCTTTCCCGCCCACCCCCCAACGAGGTTTTCCTCTTTGATGTTCAACGACTGTAAAGACAAGCCGCATGCGATGATTTCAGGGCAGAGGGATACTGTGCAGAGCACATCCCCCACACACACACAGACTTTAACACACCACACCACACACGCGAATCTTCTGACATCAGTGTCGACCACACCGAGACACCCTACTCTCTTCTGATGTGTGATCTCCGCCTTAACACCTCCCCTATACCTCACACTATCACACACACAACCCTTTTGAGGGCCTACACATTCCAAGGGGGCACTGCAGCGCTAGCCCCACCAAACAGCCACAGTACCACAGGACGCGCGCAGGCACCGGGCCCCTTCTCCTAAAAAAAGGGGGGCATTGTGTGAGCTCCACCTTAACCCCCCCCTATACCTCACACTAGCACACACACAACCCCACACCAAGGTATAATACAACCCCACACTGTAATCCACAGCACAGAATCATACACACACACCCCCCCCCCCCCCAAAATACCCCCCTCCCCCTCCCAACTTTAAAACATGGCCACCACACGCACACACACACAGGGTGGGCTATGATCCGCGCAGGATCTCCCCACACAAAACGTGGTCACCACACACACACACACAGACGACTTTGCGGGCGCTCAGCACGGCATCGACGGGCAAGCCACACGCTGCGTCCTGGAGGGAGAGGGCGCCGCGGTCACGGGATACCAACGGGGCCTCCTTCGTTCCGTCATTGCAGGGGCGGTGCCTGTCCGAGGGCGCACGGGGCAGGGCGGGATCTGCCGATACTGCAACGCAGGCACCCCCGAGACGGTGATGCACCTATGGTGGGAGTGCTCCGCGTGGGACCCAATCCGACAAAACCACCCCATTACGGCTGTGGACCGGTCAACCTGGCCACCTTGCTTGGCGTTATGCGGGGTGGCGCCCGCCTTTAGACACGGCATCCCGGAGGACAGGCAGCCCCTGCCACTATCCTTCGCACGCAGGGTGGATATAGTGGCGCAGCTGCACCGCTACTTCATTGCAATCCTCTCGGCGCGGCAGGAGAAAGATGGACTGCTCGACCGCTCCGCGCGCCACCACCGCACCCTTCACTATCCATGGGGGTGGTGCACACCCAACCCCGAACAGGCCTGCATCCCTGTGCGGGCGCCGTCCACTGTCAAACAGACGTGGGGCAAGCGCCCCCCGGAGCTGTGGGTGGCCCTCTGCGACTGGCTGCGGGGCCTGAAATGGGGGCCGCAGGGAGGGGAGCACACCGTGACCCTCATGGAGTTGGCTGTCGACTTCGAGCTGTCGACCGGCCTCACCCTCCCAGAAGTCGAAACGCGCCGCATCCGCCCCCACACACCTGACCCCCCTGAGAGGGGGCCGCGGGAGGCCCGCCCACGCATCCCCGAGGGCGCATCCCCGGGGCTCACCCTCTACTTCGACGGCGGAGCAAGGGACAACGGCACCCCCTTCGCCCTGGCGGGTGCAGGTGCGGTGCTCTACCGAGACGGCCTCAAGGTGTCGGAAGAGATCCTCCCTCTGCTGAACGTACGCAGCAACAACATCGCTGAGTACGAAGGGGTTCGGGCGGGCCTACGGCTGCTCAGAAGGGGCGACCCGCCCCCTGAGGGGAACGTTACGGTGCGGGGTGACTCGCAGGTGGTGCTGCGACACCTAAAAGGGGAAGCGGTTTGCCGCGATAAATCCCTCCGCCCCCTCTTCCTCAGCACGGCACGGCTGGCTGCCGACCTCGGGCCCCGGATCACCCTTACGTATGAGCACGTGAAAAGGGAACTCAACGTCGATGCGGACGCCCTGAGCAACGCCGCCATGGACGAGGCTGAGAGGCAGGGGGAGACCTCGCAGGAGCAGCTGCGGCAGGACTTCGCAGCCTTCCAGAAGAGCATCCTGGGCAAGGCTCACTCGTTGAGGCAGCTCTGCGAGGTGGTGCGCAAGACTTCCAAGCAACCATGGCACTGTGGCCACACTGCGAGCTCCACTGTCCTCACCGCGATCGGGGGAACCGTGGCAGGGGGCCTGTCCAGGAGAGCCCAGCTCAGCCCAGCCACCGAGTCGGTGATGCGCAGCCTCCAAGCGCACACGGCAGGCCCGGGCTTGAACCAGCGGGACACAGCCTTCCACTCCCGCGGCATGGCGTGGGCCGCAACCTTCGCACCGCAGCCCCACTACCCAGAGGGGTGGCAGCAAGCGGCCCAGCAATGGACTGCCAGCAGCCGGCAAGCCAACGCCCGGACAGGACGGTCATGGGAACGACGGGGCGCTGCTCCCCGGACTGCCCCCCCTGGAGCCAGACGGAACGCGAAGATGCTTACCTGCGCTCTGCACTGGAAACCCCGCTGCGTGGACTGCCGGCGCCGGCGCCTCTCGGAAGAGGACTGCTGCCGGGACCACCACGGGAAGAACGACGGCTTGCAAGTCACCATGGAATTTTGCAAGACGCATCGCATGGGCCGGTGCGGGGACTGCCACAGCAGTGCGAAATCACTCACACACTGTTGCGGCACGCACCACGCTGGCTATGCCTCACGCCCTCCTCGGAGTGGCACTGAGTTGGCCCCACACTCTAACCCGAGTGGGGCATCCGCTGTGACGTAGGGGTGGGCGGGGAGTGGGCACAGATCCGCGCAGGGTTACCCACTTAAAACCACTATCACTACACACACACACACAGCGATACTCTCCATCCCCCTCCCTACGTCCCTACGGCAAATGAAGCAAAAAAAAAAAACAAAACCACCACCACCACCACCCTCCCCCAGGCCTCACCCCTGCCGGAGAAAGGCATGCCCCTCCTGCGTCCCGCCTCCCCTCTGCTGGAAGACCCTCTGCAGCGGGTTGCCGGACCCCGCCTCCTGCGGACCGACTCCCGGAGGGGGCGACCCTGGCGGGGAAGAGGGGATGGGGTACGCCTCCTCGCTGCCGCCGCCGCCTCCGCCCCCGCTGCTGTTGCTGCCCCCCTCCCTCTGCAGCACTTCCTTGCCCCCTGCAGCTTGCGGGGTGCGGAGGAGCCTCCAGGCGGCGGCTGCGGCAGCAGCGAGGAGGGCGGCGGAGCCAATGAGGATGCCTATCCACACCCACATCGACACTCCCCCGCCTCCGCCACCCCCCACGCCAGGGGAGGGGGTGCCGCTACCACCACCACCACCACCACCACCTGCGCCATCCGGTGATGCTGTTGTCTTTCCAAAGTGGCCCCCCTGCTGCCCAGGCATCTGGACCAACGAGAGGCTTTGAGCGTTCCTCCCCAGCAGCGCCGCAGTGGCAGGGAGCCCGTCAGGGCCTCCACCCGACCCGACCCCGGTGAGGATGGCGTCCCTCCAGAATGCGGCACCGCTCTGCGAACCCGCCTCCACGGAGAAGCGCAGGAGGCGCCACCCGTCGCTGGCAGCACCTCCACCCCCTGGGGGCTCCACACCCACCTCGCCGACGAAGCTGACGCCGGGGGCCGGGGGGGTGCTGTCGGTGGTGTTGCTGCTGCCGCCGCCGCCACCCCGATACCCCTCGAGGTCCTGCCGGAGAGCTGCGAGGAAATCGGACCCCGCAACGCCTGGGGGGAGCATGCCCTCCATGAAGAAGGTGTGGGTTGAGGGGGATGAGGGGCTCTGCGTTGCCGAAGGGGGGGGCCCGGGGGGCGCAGTCGCATCCCACCGCACCCCGGTGTAGTCTGGGGTGAAGGCGATGGTGAGGGTTGCGGGTGGTGAGCGGCTGATCCCCCCGTTGGATTCACCCCCGTTATCGGATGCGACAGCCTCGAGGGTGAAGGCGATGCGTGATATGGAGCCTCGCGAGTCGAGCGCTGCCGACACGGCAGCCCCACCGAGCTCCAAGCTCAGAACCCCCGACCCGGCGTCGATCCGCGGGGGCGCGGGGAAGAAGCCCCCCCAGCCATCCCCAACCCCTCCGGAGAGAAGATCAGCCTCGCTTTTCTCCCCACCGCCGACACCACCCGTCTCCGCGATACCCTTCAGGAGGGTGAGTTGGAAGCCAACCTGCTGACCCGTCTCATCAACCCCTCCACCTGGCGTGACGTTCCGCACCGCAACCCCCGCGAAGGGGAGGCGAATAGACTCAGGGGATACACCCCCAACCGCGGCGAGGCGTAGAGGGAATGCCAAGAGGGGTGATGTGGAAAATTCCGGCGGGTCGTTCACAGGGGTGATCTCATAGGGGAGTGAATAGGTCGCGGTGAGGTCGGACGGCGCATCCCCTTCTGAAATCGTCACGGAGATGCCTCCGGATCCGACGGAGTTTGGGAGGAGGCGGAGGAGGGCGTCCCCTGAAAGGGCATCGACGATCACACTCCCCTCTTGAAATGCAGGGGGGCTCCCGGGGGACGGGATTGCCCTCGCAGAGATCCGGGTGGAACCCACTGTCGCAGGTGTCAGGTCCTCCCCAGGTTCCACCCTGAAGTGAAACAGCCGTGGAGCATATAGCAGCCCCCCGCTCTGCGGGAGATCCTCCAGAACCGAGAGGGTGTACACCCCGCCGACACCCCCGCGCCTCAGGAGGTAGTATGGGGCTGCATCTCCTCCACCTCCACCTCCATCAGGGAGAGTTGAAGGGTCACGCAGCGAGACCTCTGGAGGGTCATTCACAGGCGAGACACGCACCTCGAGCGCAATAGGGGTTTCGGAGGAGATGGTGTCAGTTGGAGGGGGTGATGAAGATGTCGGAGATGAGGTGGAGGTGGAGGTGGAGGAGGAGGGGCCAAACCCACCAAAGGAAATGGCTCTGGAGAGGAGGGGTTGGAGGGAGGGGGTGGTGGCGCCGAGGAGAATCCGGAGGTCGGGTGTGGAGGTCGAGGCAGGGGGTGGTGTCGGGGTGATGGTGCGCCACCCCTCCGGGTTGGCGAGCCGCACCGAGGAGTCGCACCGGATGAGCGAGGCACCGCTGGCATCCGGGAGCGGGGTGACCACCAGGCTGTGCGATGCAGCCCCCGCCTCCACCTCAACCTGCCGCAGCGGGGCACCCCCTCCGGCACACGCTACATCATACCGCAGCGCTGCCGTGTCGAAGAAGATGTACCCCACCCCACCTCCCCCACCCTCCAACGCCTCCGGGAATTTTTTCCCCACATCCTCCTCCAGCCGCAGCACTGCGGATGAACTGTCCACCCCTCCTCCGGCCCCACTCCCCACAACCGCCTCCACCCCGGAGCCCAGCCGAAGGGGTGTCGGGCGGAGCAGCGTCGGGTGGGGGAGCACCAACACCTCGAGGGTGAAGGACAGCTCCGAGGTGTTGCGCGGGTTTTCGGAGAGGAGGCTGCCGAAGGGGGTGCTGCAGGGAGGTGATGATGATGCCGCTGCGGCAGCGGAACCCGCCGGAGGCCCGACGGAGGTGCGGAGGAGGGATGCCCTGAAGCGGCGGAGGGGGGTTGGGTTCGGATTCACACCACCTCCGGGATCCGCTCTGAGGAAATACCCCCGGTTCAGCGAGTAACGCAGTGTGGAGCGGAGAAGAAATGATGCGGCATCTCCCCCACCAGCCCCCTCCACCACCACAGGCGGGGTTGCGAAGAAGGGGGTGGCAGTGGGGGGCTGGGGGACATCCACCCCGACAATATCCAGACGCATCCCTGAGGTGAGCCCAAGCTTTTCGGAAAACCCAGGAGAGGCCTCTGCGACCACCGCAGAGAGGGGGATGGAGAACTCCTCAGACCCCGCATCGGCTCCGAGAGTATGCCACACTGTAAGGCTCCCGGCAGATCCACCCACAACAGGCCTGGCCCCTCCGGTGGTGGGGTCGGTATCCTTCAGGATGGGGTGCCTGCAGCACGGCGCAGCAGCGTTTCCAGGAGGGAGGTGGAGCAACCCCTGCGTGCCTGAGGGGGTGGTTTTCAAGGAGAGCTGTGGAGGCTGGAGATCGGGGAGGATGCATATCGTGAAACGTGCCTCCCCAGAAGAGGCGGGTTCTCCGCCACCGCCCTGCTGGGTGGTGGCGGAGACCACCGCCCGCATGGTGGCAGACCCGATGCTGTCCCGGGATGGGGTGAAACGGAGTGTCCCGCTCGCCGAGTCGACCCCCGGCTGCACAGAGAACATCGCTGCCTTCGAGGGGTCGGCGTGCTCCACCCTGACGTCCACCGTGGTGGATACTCTAAGGAATTCCTGCCTGGCAAAGCTCCCGTGGGTGTTGAGCACCGTGATGTTCTCCAGAGGGGTGTTCAGGACTGCAGGGGGTCCCCCCGCAGGGGTGGCCTGCAGGGTGAGGTTTTGGCAGGAGGTGTCGGCGCCGCCTGAGCTCCGCCCGCCGGAATCTACAGCGCAGATGCGGAGCTCGGCGGTGCCCTGGACATGGCTTGGGGTTCTGAAGGAGAGGTCGTACGTCGCGTTGCCTCCGGTGGGGGTGAGAGCGGGCTTCTCCGCAAAGAACAGCTCCCGCCGCACAGCCTCCGACACCCCCTCCGGGAGATTCGATTCGGAAATGCGCAACAAATCCACCTCAAACCGGATGCTCTGGGGTGACTCATTCCCTGGCCCAGGCGACACCCCCGTGACAAACCCTGGATGGATATGCTTCTCGTTGTTTGGCGTGCCTCCGCTGGTGCTGCCCGCCACAGCCTCCACCAGGTGTGACGCGAGGGAGAAACTCGGAGGGTCGTTGACAGGCAGGATGTTGATCTCTAGCAGGGTGGAGGTGGAGGTGGAGGTTCCAGAGGAGGTGGAGACGGAGAAAATGGCCTTTCCGAATGCATCCTTTGCAAGGCGGAACTGCAGGTCGGCGGAGAAGTCGCGCGACCCACCCGGGAGGGGGTTCACAGTGGCGTATGGGGTGATGTCGAACAGCGCAGAGGTTTCCCCACCCTGCACCACCCCCGAGGGTGTCCCAACCGCAATGCTCTGCAGCGCGAAGGCGACGGAGGGGCGCAGCTCCCCTCCCCCACCCCCCGTGAAGCTAATCCCACCCCACCCCTCCATCTTGAAGAAGCGTGCCGACGCGTCTCCCCCAACCCCACTGCCGTAGTCCTCCACAACGTCTATGCGGAGACGCTCCCCCATCACAGTGAGCACCGGGGTGCGCGCAGCGGGCACAACCCTGATGGTGTACCCCACCCAGACACCCGTGTCCTCCCCCACCCCCTGGGAGAAGGGGTTGGAAGCCTGCTGGCTGTGAGTCCAGGAGGTTCCCCGAGGAAGGCTGAGGACACCGCCGGAGTCTTTCACCCTGGCCCTCAGGGCAGCCTCGCCTGTGATGGAGTCGTGCAGGGCAAACCGCAGCTCGCCGGAGGGGGTTATCTCAGGCATCTGCCTGAAGAAGGCCTCTGCGGAGGAAAACGCCACGCCAGTCACGCTGTGTTTCCCCGAAACCGACAGGGATTCCACGGAGAAGCTGATGGTCTGCAGGATATCCTCGTCAGGCGCACCTGCGGTGGTGGGGGAGCCCCAGTTGCTGTAGGAGTGGGACCCCGAATTCTCCACAACGGTGAGCATCTCCTCTGTCGGAGGAGGGAGGGGGGCTGCAGCCGTTGCCGCCGTTGCGTTGACCGAAAAGGATGGCATGTCGTTCACCCCCCGGATGGTGATGTTGAATTTCCGGGATGTGCAGCAGTTCACAGGCTGTGCATCGGAGAGGGTGCAGGTCACCTCCGCTGTGCCGTGCATGCCGGGGTTTGGGGTGAAGATGAGATCCCTCGAAACGGCGCTGATCCCGACAGACCCCAGGATGGACGGCTGCACCCCGCCTAGCCCTGGAGGCACCACAACATCCACAGAGGTGCAGATGAAGGCGAGTCCCGTTGCATCCGATTCACCCACCCCAGGGCTGATCAGCTGCGCAAATTTTGAAAATTTCTGCTCCCCGAAATCCTCGTAGCCGAAAGCCACAGCAGCTGATGGGATCTCAAACTCGGGGGGCTCGTTGGAACCCGCGATGTTGAAGAAGAACCTCCGGAACGACTCGTCGTCACCTCCAGCGTCATCCTTCAGGCGAAAGATCAGATAGTTCTCTGCGCTGTTCAGAGGGAGACCCCCCGGAGGCACACCACCTTGCTTGAGATGCACCTCCAGCACACCGGTGGCAGGGTTGATGTGCGGGGGAGGCGAATCCGCAAAAACCCCGGCATGATTCGCAGGGATTTGGACAGAATATGCGACGCTCTGCACCGCCACCTCGTCGGGAGGCCCTGCCCGTGTCCCGATCACCGCGGGTGAGACGGTCCGTTTGCAAACCCCCGCAACCGCGTCCGCCGCACGGCATTCCAGGAACCCATGGAAGGCCCCCGTTGGGGTCGCATCAACACCTGGGGCTGTCACCTCGAAGACCGGCGGGTCGTTCACTGGGGTGACGTGGATTCTGAAGCGCGCCTCCGACACGGCACCCAGGCTGTCCGACACGACACACCTCACGGAGGCTACGCCGCTCGCATCGGGGAGGAGCTCCAGCGACAAATCCCCCCCGGGGGTAAACACCGGCGCACCTCCCCCCGCAGCGAAGAGCTGTGCAAAGCTGGCGGACCCAACACTGCCTCCAGGCACCGGAGGAATGAGGGATGCGTCTGTGCAGGTCACGCTCTGCACAGACTGCCCCTCTGTGCTCTCCTCCCTGGGTGGGCCCGCGCGGAACGTCGCATACTTTGCGAAGAAATGGGACAGCCCGGTCGGATCCCCCGGAACACCACCATCCTCCTTTAGGAAAAGGTCCCGGATGGGGCCGTTCTCTACAAAGGGGATATCGTTGACAGGCGTGATGGTGATGGCGAACACGGATGTCGAGGAGTCCAACCCACCGTCGCCCACACCCCCGCTATCACGGAGGCGGACCGAAACAGGCGTGGTGCCCCAGGCGTGCGGCGCGGGGGTGAAGCGCAGGTTGAAGTGCCCCCCCACTGCATTCCCAGTCCCTCCGGAGGCTGCTTCCAGGCGGGGCTGCCCGTCTGCGGTGAAGAGGGATCTGTCGCCCACCTCCAGGGTTATAGAGGAGAGCATCTGCTGGAGGGATTCGTCAGGGCCACCGCCAACGCCTGCAGAGGTGGCCCATCCGGGCTGGAAGAACTCGCCTTCGGTCTGCGCGTTGCAGAGCCCCGCGGGGGAGGCGCAGTCCTCCTGCAGGGTGATGTCCCCCAGGTGGGTGATCTGCGGTGGGTCGTTCACCGGCTTGACTGCGATGACGAGTTTTTTAAATTCGGAGCACCGCCTCACCTCGGCGGAGAAGGCATCTGGGAGATCGCAGAGGGAGATCTGCAGCACGGCACTCCCACTCGCATCCGGCATGGGCGTGTATGTGAGTGTGCCAGCAGGAGACACGATGGGCTGCAACTGGAACAGCCCCGGGTTGTCGTTGTTCCTCACGATAAAAAACGGCGCCTGCGACCCAACGGGCTGCGGGATGTTCGGGTCAAACCTCTCATTGAAATCCGCACACGCCGTCGCAGCAGCGGGGCCCCCTCCCAGGCACACATCCCCCAGGACAGGCTGGTTGACAACCGCCACGTCCTCCAGGCTGATGTGGGTGTGCGGGGGCAGCACGGTGAACGAGGGGGGGTCGTTAACAGGCCTGACGTTCAGCCTCACCGTCACCGCCGCGGAGATGCCTCCTGCGCTGTCATCGAGTGTAATGCGGAGGGGTATCACGTTCCCAGCGAAGGTGCCGTCGTGGGTGTGGTAGTGCCTCCGCATTGCGAAGCAGAGGCGACCCCTGTCATCCACCGTTGGGGAGTAGGCGAAGTGCTGCTCTGCAGCGAAGGGGATGGTGACCCGGAACTCATAAGTCTGCTTTGTGTGGCAGACCCCGGAGCTGCACCCCGAGCTCTGCTCGTTCTCCGGGCCGACTTTGATGTCAGAGGCCCAGTTGGGGATGCAGTATAACCCGTCAAAACAGTTGTTCCCATTGTCGGCGATGCCCCCGCTGACACCTGCCGACTCGCAGGGGTCCTCATCGACGTCGATGTCTGTCACAGCGGCTGTGAAGGTCGGAGGGTCGTTGATGCAATTCACCTTCAGGGTGAAGGTTGTCGCAGGTGACTGGTCGCACCCCCCGTTGGCAAGGCCACCATCGTCATGCAGGGTGCAGGTCACCTGCGTTTCGCCGCATTGGTCTGGTTTGATGGTGAACATCAGGGCCCGCCGGGCGCAGTTATCCTCATCGCAGCGGACACACCCGTCGCGGGACATCTTCCCCACCCCGTCGATGCGTGGCTCGCCCCCAACCTCGAACATCGTGGAGTCGGCTGCGACGCAGTCGAAGAACATGTTTTGGTAGGGCCATTCGAACCAACCCCCGGCGCCTATCCGCGACGCCCAGTTTGCAATGCAGACACCGTAGGGGCGCGCAGCCCCGGGGTCCCCTTTAGGGGGGGACGGCAGGGCGCGCGAGTTGCACGCCATCGACGCGTCGTCCTCATCCACCACAACATCCCCGATGCCCGCCCACTCGGGGCAGTCGTTCACGGGGAGGATGGTGAACCGGCAGGTCTTACACGTCTGCCCCCCAGGGGAGGAGCTGCAGGGGCGGGTGGGGATGCACCCGTCGCATGGCCCGTTCAGCAGGGGGATGGCCGCCCCGTCGTCAACCAGCACCGTGCTGTAGTAGAAGCTGCCCCACCTGTCGGGGCGTGTGGTGAACTGCAGGGTCCCCGTCCCGCCGTTCCCCGCGCGGCCCCCGTTGTTGCACTGCGGCGGTCCGCCGAGCGGAGGGTCGCATGCGTCGTCCTGACGGAAGTGTGCGTCGGGGCCGTCGTCAAAAAAATCACGTGTCCCCCACGTGTTGCAGACACACGGCTGGTTCGGTGCAGGCGGGTGTCTCAGGCAGGGGTCGGTGTAGTCCTCCGCACTGTGCTCGTCGCCGTAGCGCGGGTGCTCGACCCGGTTGAGGCCGAAGATCCAGTTGAGGCTCTGCGATGCGAATCCGGTGTCCTCCCGTGCGTTGCAGTCGCTCACCTCGCAGGCCCAGCGCTGGCCGTGGGGTGCGAGGTCCCCGCTGTCCTCCAGCACCGTGGCGTGGCAGTCGTTTGCCATGCAGGTCCCGCCCCCCCAGTCCCTGCAATAGTCAGGGGGTGCTGCGCCGAAGCACTCCGGTGGGAACAGCGCGTTGTTGCGCATCCCCTGCGACGGGCCACCGCCAGGCCACCCGCCGGCAGGCCCGTCCTTTCCGCATGCGTTCTCGTTGTTCGGCAGCCACACGGGGTTGTGGTTGTGGCACAGCCGCCCGACGCAGTGTGCCCCTTCGCCCGCCGGCACACACCCCCATGCGGCCCACGCAGCGGCCCAGAGGAGGAGCTGCGGCACACGGGGTGGGTGGGCTCCGCAATGTCGCCCGCCAAGCGGTGACATCACACGCAGCGTACCACACCAGGCAGGGTGGGGTGCTGTGCTGTGTAGATCGCACACTGGGCAATCATAGCCCACTGTGGTGGTGGTAGTGGTGGTGGTGGTGCGCGTGCGGGGACCGGAGAGCTGAAGAGCCGGGACAGCACGAAAGAGCCTGATGAAGGGCGTTGTAGTGGTGTCTCGTCTCCGTCCCTTCCAACCTCACCTCAGTGAGTGGAGTCTTCTTGATGATTGAGCGTCTGTGCACTAAACAAAGGTAGTACTGGTGGCCCCCCAAGTCGCACTTACGAGTGCTCTAACAAGTTAGCTAGGATGGTGGTGGTGGTGGTGGTGCGGGCGGCAGCAGAGTGGGTGGCTCCGGTATTTTTTACTGGCTGTGAAGGGAGGGGGGAGGGGGGGGGGGGGGCAGTGGCTCACGGTGGGATCTTGTAAATTTTACATGTATAACTACAAGTATAATACATGTATTATACATGTATAATACTTGCATGTCAACTATTATACATGTATAATACATGTATATGCCTGAAATATACATGTAAAATACATGTATATCAAGTAAAAATACAAGTATAATACTTGCATGTCAACTATTATACATGTATTTTTACTTGATATACATGTATTTTACATGTATATTTCAGGCATTTACATGTATTTTACATGTATAATACTTGTCATGCAAGTATTATACATGTAAAATACTTGCATGACAAGTAAAATACTTGCATGCAAGTAAAATACATGTATTTTACTTGCATGCCAGTATTTTACTTGTCATGCAAGTATTATACATGTATTTTACTTGTCATGCAAGTATTTTACATGTATAATACTTGCATGACAAGTATTATACATGTAAAATACATGTAAATGCCTGAAATATACATGTAAAATACATGTATATCAAGTAAAAATACATGTATAATAGTTGACATGCAAGTATTATACTTGTATTTTTACTTGATATACATGTATTTTACATGTATATTTCAGGCATATACATGTATTATACATGTATAATAGTTGACATGCAAGTATTATACATGTATAATACATGTATATACTTGTAGTTATACATGTAAAATTTACAAGATCCCACCGTGCTGGCTTAACGCCGGGGTACTGTAAGCAGGGGGCTGGCCGGGGGGCTCCCCGCGGGCTGAGGTCAGGCTGGCGACCCAGGTTTTCAGGATGACACCAGGATTTGCTCGAAATTGTGGGTGACCCCCACCCTGGTCCTATGATGGGAAGGAAACGTGGAAACGTTTCCGTTCCCGTTCCCGTTTCCGTTTCCATATTTTCGATTTCGGGAAGGAAACGCGTTTCCTTCCGAGGGAAACGGCTGTGTATTTTGCACTGGAAAGGTTATCAGCACACGCCAGCACGAACAAAGGGCCACCACACCGAAGGAACATGCCACCCAAACCCGCCCCGAAGACTTCGAAGAAGCGTGGCTTCAGTGAAAGCGTGTGGACCGGTCCGGAGATCCTGTCAGACCAGGGGAAGGCCAAGCGAATGTGGTAAACGTGTGTTGTTTCCCCTGATTCCCCAGTGCAAAGGGGGCGTTTCCTCAAAATAAGGAAACGTTTCCGTTTCCGTTTCCTTATTTTCGATTTTTCGATGGAAACGCGTTTCCTTCCATCATAGCCCTGGTCGGGGGGGGGGGTCCCTCACAAAGTGGGGGACAGGGGGGGGGGGGGGGGGTACACTGGCTACTTCCCGTACCTGTAGGAAAGTACCCCCCTTGTACCTGTACAGGGGGGTACTTTCACCTAATTGGCATTTCCCAGTAAGTGGTGTCAATAGGCACCCCATGGCCAAAATGACCCCACCACGATCCGCACGGATCCCGAATGTCCCAAAGAACGGGTTTTTGGAAAATCCGAGGGGGGGGGGGGTCCCGGGTGGGGTGTGGGCGTGCTGGCTGCCTCCCAGCCACCTTCACCCATGACCAGTCCCTGAACCAGACCCACGTTTCATGGGTGAAACTTGGCTCGTACACCACCAAAATGACCCCACTGTGATCCGCAAAAATTCCAAACGTTCAAAAGAACGGGGTTTTGAAATACCCGAGGAGGGGGTCCCGCTGGGTGGGTGGGCTGGTGTGGCTGCCTCCCAGTCACATCCTCCTGTGGGCGAACCTCCTATTACCAGACCCTGAATCAGACCCACATTTCATGGGTGAAGCTTGACACCTCGACCTACAAAGTGACCCCACTACGATCCGCACAGATTCCAAATAGTCAAAAGAAAGGGGTTTCGGAACACCCGAGGAGGGGGTCCCGCTGATTTTGGGTCACTTTCAGGTGATGTCAGGTCCCTGGAGTGACCGCTGGTAGCCCATTTTCAGGGTGGGAGCCCTACTCGTACGTCACCCAGATTCAGCCCAAACCGTGCACCTCGGGTGCACGGTCGCCGGCAGCGCGCGGGCACCCGGAAACAGGCCGCATTTGCGCGCGCTGCCTGCACCCTGCACGGTGGACTCCCACACGTCAGGGTGCACCTTTTTGAGATATCGGAATATCGGGGGTCCGGACCCCCGCGAGCGGGGGTATGGACCCCGCTCGCGGGGGTCGTCTGGGCACCAAAAATAGCAGGGCAGACTCCCGCTAGCGGGGGTCCAGACCCCCACTCGCGGGGGTCCAGACCCCCACTCGCCCAGACCCCCGCCCCAGACCCCCGCTCCAGGGGGTGGGAGTCCACCGTGTGCACGCCAGCCCCCCCCCCCCCCGGGGGGCTGTAAGCGACCCCCCAGAAAATTACCCCAGCCACTGGGGGGGGGGGGGGGGGGTAGGCAAAATCTTAACACGGTGGGATCTTGTAAATTTTACATGTATAACTACAAGTATATACATGTATTATACATGTCATGGTTGCATAACGGCCGTTTTAAAAAATCCCTTGTATTTTGTGGACTTGCAAAAACGGCCGCTGATTTTCAGCATTTTCAAAAACGGCCGTTTTTTTTACCTGGGAATTTTGTATGGGGCGTGGGTCATCAGGGCGAGATTGGTGGACTGGGTGGACTACTAGCAGCTGCACACTGCTCAGCCCTCCAACACGAGTGACGTCCCGGTATTTCCCCTGTGCGTCTTTGCCCGTGCATGAGGCGTGAAAGTAAGTGGGCTTCCAATGACTGTGTCGTACGGGAAATGTTATGAGGAATGCGAGGGGTCTTCGTGATCCACATCAAGTCGGCAGGCTGTAGGCCCAGTATAGGGTGGTGGAAGCGTTAATGCAATGTGCGGAGAATCATGCAAGTTGCAAGTCCCGTGCATTTGTAGGAGGGTGATCTAGCTTACTGGGATGGTCTCGCTCACTCTCTGTAAGGTATCGCTGGAATGGCTGAGGCAAGTGCGGAACCTGTCCCCACAGCACCCCCAGCACCCTCCAACAAATGCACAGACTTGCAACTTGCATGTTTACCTGCCACCACACACGCTCACGCCAGATACACCCGCATTCGCCATGAGCGGTGCGGGTAACACTGATGAGCCGATGGAGGACGGTGTGGAACCTGAGCTGACCCCAAGCGAGCTGCAGGTCTTTGCCGAACGGGAGAGCGCCCTGTCGCAGTTCACTGTGCCTCAGCTGCGTAACCTGGCGACGGGTGATGTGACCGGCAAAAGGAAGGCCGATCTCGTTGACCTCGTCGCTCGCCAAGAGATCTACAAGCGTCGTCGCGAAGGCTTCGGCCCGCCAACCCCACCACCTTCAAAGGCAGCCTCCAAGCCCGCCCCGAAGAGAGGGAGGAAGCCATCCGCCAAGACGGTGGAGCGTCGGCAACTGATGGAGGGGTTGGAGGCGGCGAGCAGCGCACCGGCCCCGCCCAAGGCACCCGCAGCGCCCAAGCCCGATCCGGAAGTCCGCGATATTCCGGATCGGGTGAAGCAGTACCAGCAGCGGTGGACGGACCTGGGGTTCCGGCAGCTGTCCGCAGTGCCGCAGCACTGGGCGGGTCGGGTAGATGCCGCCAGGAACGTCTCCCCACTGCAAGAGATACCCTGCTGCAAGTATTGTGAGCGCGCCTTCAAGTATGATGCGAAGAGTTCAGACTTCGTGGACCACTTTGACGGACCGCGCCACTTCAAGAAGAAGACCGCAGCGTTGAAAGCGCAGGGCCAGGGACAACAGCTGACACTGTCGGAGTGCGACACCCGCTCAACGGCAGGCTTGCAACTACGGATCGCCCGGGGTGCGTTGTTCACCGGAGCACCGGCTGGTATGGTGCAAGGTGTGCTGAACTGCCTGCGTGGAGTCACAATTCCCAGCGATATCAGCACAACGGCGGTGCGTGATGCTGTCAAGAAGTGTGCCCCCGTTTTCTTGGAGGAGGGGCTGAACATGATTGCGGCCAACCTCAAGAAGGCACGTGTGTCGCTCGTGCACGATGGAGGGACTGTGGGCAAGAGCCATGTACATGCAGTGCTCCTACAAACTCGCCATCACAGCTACGCACTGCCGTTCCTCTACTCAGAGAGGGCGGGCTACAGCATGAGGGGGCGTGAAGTGGCAGATGCGTTGCTCAAGAGAATGGCCCTCCTGGGGCTGGAGACCCCTTTCGTTGTCCGGTCGGATAGGGGGGGGGGCCAGCGGCGGGGCATCGCGGGCCATTGCCCGGGAACTGAACACGTGTTTCGTGGCGTGTGTGCCCCACTTGGGGAACAACATGGGGGACGACGTTGAAAAGCTCCAGCAGGAAAGTAATGACGTTGCCTTCGACCTGATCAGGCTGGTGGACAGGTGCATGCGGGGGGTGGGGGGAACCCGGGCAGCACGGTGGGTGACCGTGCAGGCAGAAGTGTCTGGGCAGGTGTCGCTCACTGGCATCAGGGCTTTTGCGACAGAGCTTTCCCTTGATCTCGACAACAGCACCCTGGATGAGAAGGACGCCGCCTTCGCTGACTTCTTCCCGAAGGCGCGGGCAATCATCCCGAGCAATATGCAGCACCAGCTGGAGGGGGTCACGACCGCAGTGGCGCTGAAGGATGTGCTGTGCCACATCGCTGATGCAGCTGAGAGGGAGAAGCAGGCGACCAGGAAGGCACCACCGGCTGTGCGATTCCCCCTTCTCTCCGACACACGCTACCTGCACCGCTTGACTGGATACGCGCACCTTGCACCACGTCTCCGGGCATTTACCATCTTCCTGGCTCGTGAGCTGCAGGACAGCGGCTCTGCTTCGTGTGCGTCGCTCGTGCAGTTGGCAGAACTCGTGGTCGCCCACGAAATCGCTGGGCTGGAGTCCCACCTGCAGGCCGCCATCCGCCTGACGGCACCCCTCGCATCGCTGCTGCAGAAGTACTGCGATGCGCAGTTGGGTGTCCTCAACGAGGTGCCCCTGTCGACGCAGGTGTACACCGACATTGAGAATGTCATCGAGAAAGTGTCTGAGATGGGGAAGTGCGACCCCCCAGTGCCCCTGGCAGGGGAGCTGGCTGACCGCATGCGCAGGAGGTGGGACGGCACGGAGTCAGGGAAGTCCTTCTGGCTTGCGGTCCGCCATCTGTGCCCGAGCGCGTACGGCCGCATGAAGCGGAGCGAGAAAGCGATGAGTGTGCCAGAACTCCGGTGTCACCTCCCCTGCTTCGGGGAGGTCACGAGCAGGGCCTGGGAGCTCTATGGCCAGGCCGCAGAGAAGGCGCCACGCTCCGTGGGTGTGATGGATTTCTGGGACAAGTTCCCCCCAGCTGCGACGGTATCCTCCCTGCAGTCGTCCGGCACGTCCAGCACCAATCCGGCTGTGGTAGAAGTGGAGTGTGAGGGAATTGATGAAGAGGCAGCCTTCCTCAAGGAGCTGGCCTTGGATCTGCTGCATGTCAGCCCTGCGGTAACGCAGGCTGACTCGTTGCTGAGTGTCGCGGAGCGCACGATCTGCGATCCTCTGCGCCAAGCGACCACTCCAGAAACGCAGCAGCAGATCCTTTTTTTTGCAAGCAACCAGGACATCACACATGCAGTGAAGAGGTACGACAAGAAACCACTGTTCCGCTCCGGCTTCCCTGATGTGCACCAATCCCAGGAGGAGGAGGTGGATGATAACATGTTCCCAATGCCAGCAGCTCCTTCGCCAACGGGGCTCTTCTCCTACGACACGTGCATGACTTTCCTCAGGACTGTGGTTGCAGATTGTGCGCACCTGTTGTGACAGTGAAGAGACGGTGCCCCAGTGCAGACGGACGCGCTGGTTTCCTTACACTGCCTCATCTGCACCCCCGACGCCGTGCCACGTCTGCGCTCCTGACACCGCGTCCGACGTCTGCCTGCACGCCCCACCAACCGCCTGCGCCTACCCTGTGGGATGGAGAAGATCTTCGAGCATCCTGGCACCCCGTGTCCGGCTCCTTCGCGCCTACCCCTCCAAGCATCGGTTCCAGTGTGTCTAGCTTGTCCTTCGAGTCGTGGAACCGGAAAGGCTTTTCGGTCCCGCGGCGCCTAAACAAACAAGTCAGATCGCCCCCCTCCTGCCCCTCCCCCTCCCCCTTAATAGAGCCTTGCACAGCGTGTACAGTCTTGCCCTTGGAGGTCCGTGATGTCCGAAAAAGTTCGCCATAGGCACGGAGTGGCACCAGCAGAACATGTGTGAGAGCCACGGCACTACGGACCGGTAATTTCTCTCCCTGATTCCACTGTTCGCCCCGATTCCGCCCCTTCTCCCCAGTTCTCTCCCCCAGGTCGAGTGGTTTGGAGGGATGGCCCGCTCGGTCCTGCAAACTGCTCGACTGGGAATATTTCGACCCTGTCTTTTGCGCGTTTTGAGCCGTGGCGATTTCAGTGGCCACCCCTTGGGGAGCGTAGCTGCCCAAGGGGTGGCGCATAGAAGACGTCGGGCCCTTGTTGTTTGAACCTGTCAAGTACACGACTCTAGCCTCTGCCACATGTGGCCAACATCACTGTGTCGTCGGCTTCCGCCCTGCCTGATCTTGACAAGCAGCAGACACCCCAACAGCAGAGAGGTGGAGTGTAGCAGTCCCCCGGTTCGCCCCCGGGTACCAAACAACCCTCCCAAACACCCCTCCCTCTAAATTTTCTGCAAATCAAGCTATTTTTTCCAAATGCCACCTACACCTGCCGCACACAGCTGCGGAGACACTATACACCGAGTCTACTCACTGCGGGCTCGCCACGATGCATGGTGCACACAGAGCACGCAACGCGCAACAAGGGGTTGCCAAGTGTGTTCCCTCAGCTCGGTACAGCAAGCGGGGAATCTCCAAAGGAAAATAGGAGGGGAAAAAACGGCCGTTTTTTCGCCTGCATAAAATGAAAACGGCCGTTTTTATATTATGGTAGCGGGAACTGAGGTAGTGAATTCTCTGAAAATCCACTCCCTCCATGACGGCCGTTATGCAACTATGACATGTATAATACTTGCATGTCAACTATTATACATGTATAATACATGTATATGCCTGAAATATACATGTAAAATACATGTATATCAAGTAAAAATACATGTATAATACCGTAAACGGAAATATTGTGGACCGTAATAAAGGTGAACCGTACTATAGGTGGACCGTAAAAAAGATGGAACAAATGGGATTTTTCCGGAACTTGGAACATTTTTACGGTCCACCTATTTTACGGTTGGGATAGTGGACTTGGCGGTTTTTTTTACGAGTTCCTTCGTGACGAAGTCGCGAAGGAACCAAGGAAATCGTACGACTGAAGCTGCAGGATTAACACCACAGAGCCTCAGCACAGAGTGTGCGCTCACCATCGTCCGGGAACTGTTCTCCCACAGTTACTGCAGGGTGTACTACACTAAAGGAGTACGATTTCCCTGAATTTTCCGGGCACTGATTCACGAATTTACATCTGGAGGGAGCCCGGTGGTCTCAGCTTCTGTCTGCGCGCCCTGCCGTACTGTGGCTGCTTTTGTGGGCTCGTGCATCAGGTTCTACTTTTACTTCTACCGGAACGCTCCTTGCATGGTACTACACTTCTCGAGGTGTGGTGGTGGGTGAGTCTCGAGGTGAGTGGTGGTGATCGTGCCCTTTCCACACGCAGGGAGGACTTGCTTCTCTTGCTGGTGTTGGTTGCGGTGGTGGAGGGAGGGTCCAAAGCTGGGAGGTCGGGAGGCCTACGTGCGGGAGTCTGCGGCGTGGAGGCCGCAGTCCGCGCCCCGCAACCCACCAGCCCGCGGGCGAAAATCGCATTGTCTTTTCCATATGCAGTCCCAATAAATAGTGGACCGTAAAAAAGATGGAACGTTTGGCCTTTTTTTGGGAACTTGGAACATTTTTACGGTCCACCCTTTTTCCGTTTACGGTACTTGCATGTCAACTATTATACATGTATCTTTACTTGATATACATGTATTTTACATGTATATTTCATGCATTTACATGTATTTTACATGTATAATACTTGTCATGCAAGTATTATACATGTAAAATACTTGCATGACAAGTAAAATACTTGCATGCAAGTAAAATACATGTATTTTACTTGCATGCAAGTATTTTACTTGTCATGCAAGTATTATACATGTATTTTACTTGTCATGCAAGTATTTTACATGTATAATACTTGCATGACAAGTATTATACATGTAAAATACATGTAAATGCATGAAATATACATGTAAAATACATGTACCGTATACGTAAATATTATGGAACGTAAATATTTTGGAACGCTGGTGGGTTGGCGTTCCAGATTTTTTTCGTTCCATAATATTTACAGGGCTTTCTGCGACTCGGGGACTTGGACCAGGTGATCGGACGGCGTACAGAGTCCCTGACGGGACCTACTCGTGCACTTTTCGCGCGATTCCTGACGCAAGCCGTCCTCACCACCGAGTCCCGAACTGGCCCTGTAAATATTTTGGAACGTAAATATTATGGAACGGACCGGCTAAAAATGGGCCCGTTCCATAATATTTACGTTCCATAATATTTACGTATACGGTATATCAAGTAAAGATACTAAGGAGGGTGTCCGGTACTCCGGATTTTCCTGATTTTTCCCGATTTTCCGAAAGGTTTGCCACTGGTTGACACAAGGGCAAATTTCGAGCAAAATCCGAAAATCAGGAAAAATCGGGAAAAAACAGGAAATCCAGGGGGGGCCACCGGAGACCCTCCCCGAAAAAATCCGATTTTTTTGGGTCGAAAAAAAATTTTTTTTTCCGACCCGAAAATCTGTATCTGCGGACTGCCACACTCTGAAAAACCGAAAAATTTCCGAAAAAAATCGAAAATTTTGGCCTTTCCTGGCCTGTGTGGTCCCAAAGGGCCCAGGTTGCCCGGTTTTTCTCCCAAAATCACCCCAAAAATTTTTCCGCCGCCCTTCGGGCGGCGGATTGGCCGCCTTCGGCGGCGTCGTCGTTTCACTCTGTACTAAGGACGTCGGTAAAGCCGAGCCCTTTGTACAACCGTTTCACTCTGACTTCTGTCTGTCTGTCCTGTGTGCCATCAGTGTGTCCCCGTTCCAGTGATTCCGCTCCATCCCATTGAGTGTCTCTCAGTTCTGCTCGTTCTGACAGTGGAGGTGGTCTCCTGCGACTGCGTCGGTTTCTTGGCTGCCCCGTGTCTGCAGTTCCACTTGTGTCATGGACTCGTTGTGGTTACTGGTGCTCTGCAATATTTTCGCTGCTGCTCGTTAGTTCCGTCCCGTTTCATTCCCAGCTGCTCAGGGAGAGCTGCCCTGTGTTTGCCGCAAAGGGCGCTGCTGATCCTTGTTCCTCATCGCGTTGTGACTCCCATTCAGCCTGGCGGGGCAGTCTTCAGCGTTCAAACTACCTGATAGTTCCCGAAGTTCGCGGATTCCGCCGCTCATCTTGCACCATATGGGCACCAAGCCGGCAACGATAGCCTGTGGCGTTGAGGCGCCATCGGCTGTCTCCCGGAGCATTTCCAACCTCACATCCGTGAGGCCACCCAGGTTTGTGGGTTCCATAAAGAACTCAGGCGGGTGCCGCTCTCGTACCCCCGCATGCCTCACCCGCCGCGAACGAGGGAGGCCGCCACGCATGAGGAGCTTCTCTTCGCCACCTCCCGCTGCTCGTCAGTCAGGGAGCTACACCCCGTTTTTTCGGTTGAAGTTTTTTCTGATCAGAGTTGCACCCACCGTTTCTCTCCGTCCAGCCCGAGAATGTCGAACCCTGAAAAATCGACAACACCCCACATCCTGCACCTGAGACGCGGCTTCCTTATCTGAGGGGCCGCGTCCAAATACACGGACTTTGCTAAACTGGACCCAACTCCCCACACCCTTTTTTTTGCCATTTTTTCAAAAAATCCCCCAAAATTTTCCAAATTTTTCAAAAATTTCCTAAATTTAGGACACCCTCCTAATTATTATTAGCGTTAAATAAAAACGCATTATTTTACGCCCATGAGGCCAGGTTCCGAGTGGGCGTATTTCACGAGCGAAGCGAGTGAAATACGCACCCACGAGGAACCTGGCCTCATGGGAAGTAATAATAATCGTTTTTATTTAAAATTAATACTAGTTTTTATGTTACAAATTTTCAATACTTTGCGCCGACTAAGAGCAATGTGAAAAAAATAGCGTTAAATATGAGAAAATAGCGTTAAATATGAGAAAAATAGCGTTAAATATGAAAATAGCGTAAAATAATGGAAAATAACTTAACGCAATTTAGGTGGAAAAGGCGTAAAGTATTGAAAATGCGTAATATAAATGTATAATAGTTGACATGCAAGTATTATACATGTATTTTTACTTGATATACATGTATTTTACATGTATATTTCAGGCATATACATGTATTATACATGTATAATAGTTGACATGCAAGTATTATACATGTATAATACATGTATATACTTGTAGTTATACATGTAAAATTTACAAGATCCCACCGTGAAGGGGTGAACATTACGGGATTTTTCACATAGGCGAGGAACACGCACAAAATGGCTGTGAACTTGAAACCCCGGCCCCTGGGAGTATTTGGGGGCGGTCTGGGTGGTTTTTGGGGGTATTTGGCCACTTCTGAGCCAATCCGTGACCATGTTCAAAAAATTGTAGTGGTTTGGTTCCGGCCCCCTCATTTGAACCCCCCTCCCGACCCCGTCCCGCCCTACTTGCTCGCAACATACCGCCTTTTCGTTTCCTGAGTGGGCACTGCTGCCTTCGGTTCAAATTGGGAGCGCAGGAACGTGACAAGCTTGGGAAGGAGTGCCTTCTCAGTACTTTCTCCGCTGTTGTGTTCTGCTGCGAGCGCGCACGCTTCTGCAGCAGGCATTCAATCTGGCTTCGTTCGGAATTCGGCCTCTTCCAAACCCCTGTGGACATCCTTCGCTGCAGAGGCAGATGGGATAGCCTTCTTCCTGAACATGCCTGAACATGTTCAATTCTTCAGCAGAATGAGTCACTGGCACACCGGTGAGTGCCTTGTTGTGCTTGAACTGTGCCATCTGTGCTGCGCGGTGACTATTGAGATCAGTGAGGACATTTGGTCCGACAGGTTCCCACATGATGACTCACAGAAACCATTTATCGCGGGGACCGCGACAGCTTCGCCGTGGCCACACACCTCATCCTTGTCTGCAGGGTGGCCAGGATGTCCGGGATATACCGGGTGGGGAGGTGGAAACGGGAGGACCCGAGCTGTCAGATATCCCGCCTGGGTAGGACATGTCCTCCCCCCCCGGGAGGACATGAGTCCTCCCGCGGGAGGACTCATGCCCTCCCGGGAGATGGTGTGTCAAAAAATATGAAAAATGCCGTTGTCCAACGGTTTTTGACCCCACAGGACATCCCCCGGGAGGACGGAACACCTCCCCCGGGAGGACTCCTCCCGGGGGGGAGGACATGGCCTTCCCGGGCGGGATATCTGACAGCTCATGTCCTCCCGGGGCAGCTCCCTCCGTTGTCCACCTCCCACCCGGGATATCCCGGACATCCTGGCCGCCGTGTAGAAGTGGACCTGGGTGACCCCTATGCATTCGACGGAGGGCACGTCAGAAAGCCCCCCGAGTGACGCCCTTGCATGCGCGGACACATACCAGGCTTTGTTGACAATATCGGTCGAAACCTGACAGAACACCCGCTGAAATGTCACCTTTTTGGCCCAATAGTGCTCAGATGCCTCATCAGAGGCGGCGGAACGTGGTCCATGACGTGGTATTTCGATGATGCAGGTGACGGGGTGATTGGGAGACTCAGCCGGGGAGGGGTTCGGTACCAAACCACTACAAAATTTTCAGCATTGCATTTCAGCCCCGTTCCGGGCCACCAAAGTGGGTGTCTCACACCCAGGGACGGTTTTTGGGGTGGTCTGGCCACTTTTTCAGCATTTTTGGGGGGTTTCTGTCCGAAAAATGTCGTAATTATTGGTGCCCCTGACGACCCCATATTGCGTAGTTTGTGCGTAGTGAAAAGGGGGGGGGGGGGTCTCATTTTTTGATTTACTCAGCCATTCTCTGTCTCTATGCCGGGACCCCAAACTCAAGGAGTTCTTGCTGTTCCGGGGTCAGTGAGGGTGCAGGCGCTTCAGGTGCTGCAGGTGCTGCAGGTTCTTCAGGTGCTGCAGCGCTGGCAGCCTTCGGTGCGGGTTTCGACGCAGTCTTTGCAGGTCTCTTTGGGGGTGCCCTTTGGCGCGGTGCCTGCTTCAGCTCGTCGGGTGGAAGCATCAACGCATCATTAAGTCTCCTGGACGTTGTCAGCGGAGGTTGCCTGTGTGGCGGTGACCTCCGTATACCCCGCGGGATCCAGTGCCAGTAGCGCCTTCTTCAGCTTTTCGTCGACCCCTCGGCCGACGCTCTCCTTGATGTCAAGGGCCACCTTCAGGGTGGCACCTCGCATCGCCCTGAAGGCTGTGATCGTATCATCATTCACAATCTCGAGGGTGTTCTACGCGGCTCCTGGAACTCACTTCCTTCTCAGGTGTTTCTGGGCATGGGGCAACCTTGCCCAGGTGTTTCTGGAGTCCCGCCCCACATGTCGTGCGTTCTTTCGTACGGTGTATAGTGAGTTCTGGCAATAATTTTTTGCTCGGTCAGCGCAGTGCCTCCAGTCCTGTCTCAGTAGCCACACAGAAAGGGGGACCAAAAAAAACTGGGGGGGGACCAAAAAGCGAGACCCCCCCCCCAGATTGCGTAGTTTGTGCGTAGTGAAAAAGGGGTAAATCAGGGGCACCAGTAATGTTTACGTTTTTTGGTACCTTAAGACGGCCCCTAGGGGGGGGGGGGGGGGGGGAATTGCCACATTCACCACGGACTAGTCGGGCAGTGACGGGTGGGGTCGACTAGTCGGGACGACGGGTGAAAACTCGACAGGCGGCACCCGTCGACTCGACGGGTCCACCCGTCGACTCGACGGGTGGCACCCGTCGGCACGACGGGTGAACCTGCTGAAACGACGGGTGTTCCAGCCATTTCCTGTTGATATGGGCCAATTTCCATTGAAAACTAGGGGAGTACCTTGCATGGCATCAGGTTATTTTTCACGCCGAACTATCTTCCCTGCACAGACCCACCCCCGATTACTTTCCATTTACAATTCCTAGTTGGTGATGGGGCCTCAAGTGCATGTGCGACGGCTGTTCTCGTGGATTTTCATTGTTCGAGGGATCTTGACTCTGACAAACTGTGTCAGTTTGACAGAGCAACCTACTTCATGAAGGTGATCACTTTTCTGCCAGGCAAATTTTCGCCCCAGCCAACCCTTGCACAACCCACAAGGCAGTCTCCAAGATACCGTACCCTCATCACCACCCAGGCCAAGATACCCCAAGATACCATCATCACCACCCAGGCCACCCAGACGAGCCACACCAATCAATGCCAGCGGCAAAGCGTACTGCAGCGCAGGCCCTCGCCAGCGCTGTGGACATGACGGTGTTTGTACGTGCTTGGATCAACACGTATGTTGTCGAGCGTGATGCTGATGGGTTGAGCCACATGACCCTGAAGCAGCTTCTCGGCAAGCTGGCGGATACTACCATCAAGTCGACTGATCCCATCATCAGTCTTGCCCTGTACAAAAAGTATGAGAAGGTGGGGGGTGGGGTGATCAGCAAGTCGACCGCGAAGGATGGTCGCACGATGTACGCTGCCCGTGTCAATAGCGGGTCAGACATCGAGTTTGTCGGGTTGGGCCTCCGGAAGAGCAACGGGAAGGACCACCCGACAGGGCTCAAGGAGATGGCCGACGCCTGCCCCGCGGCACTGCAGCTATGGTGAAGCTGTACGAGGCGGAGAAGAAACAGGCACAGAAGACCCAGCAGAGCAGGCTGGCCGTAGGCATTTTCGACGGTGCCTTCGCAACACGGTTGGTGACAGTTGCCGATAAGCAGAAGGATGAGTACAGAACGTGGTTCACGTTCAACTTCCTGAAGCAAATCGCAAGAGTGCAGAGAGGGGTTTTCGAAAAGGCGAACGTGATGTTTCGGCTCGCCTGCTTAGGGTAGCAGGGGACCATCTTGAGCTGTGGTCGGCATTTAGTAAGATGGGGTCATCTTCGCACAGGAGCGCGTTTTGTACCACACCACGAAATGACTGGTTGAAACAGCTCCACGCCTGCCACAGGGCTAGCATCCAGGAACTTCATGAAGCTGGGTTTGAGAGCCTGTACGCAGGGGTCACCCCCCCTGCCGACATAAACGGGTTCATCGCAATACTCGCAGAGATCTTGCCTGATGGACCTGCCGTGCAGAAGGCTGTCCTTGGCAGCTCAACGTGTTCTAACATGACGGGAAACCAGGCCAGAGATGTTCTGAGTCGCTTACTCACCATTACCAAGACGAAGGGGGTGCAGCATCTACTCTGTATTGCAATGGAAATGCTTGTGCATTTCCGCTACAACGACATCCCCCATCAAGTACCACCAGGAGGGAAAGTGCGCGAAACAGTTCATCTTCTCGCTCATCGCAATGCACATCCTTGTGTTTGTCCTGGAGTGGGTGTCACCTGGGAGAACATCCGAGGGGCGTGGTGTTACATATATCCATTCGATGAGCCACTGGTTTGATCCAGAAGATGCACACCCCCTCGCCCTGAGTGACGAGGAACTGGAGAGGGGGAATGGCGTCTCCAAACGCCATGCCCTGAGGGTGACATCGCAGCAGACCGCCGAACGGGACCTGCTGCTCTTCGAAATGCAGAGGACCAAAGGCAAGGGGTGCGGCCTGCTGGACCAACCGAGCACCCCGACCCTCCTGAAGTTCGGCGCGATAAAGCTTTGCTGCTGTGTCACCGCGAGGAACGCTTGTTGGAAGGGAGCAACGGCAGCACTGCAGCGGAGACTCGAGTCCCTCAGCCTTGGATCTCACGTCACAAAAAGGGGGCGATGGGGCCAACAATTTCTGGGCGACCCGGAAAACACCACTCCAAAGGCAACGCTGCTCGCATGCATCTGCAAGTCCAAATCCTGGGGCAACAGCGAGGATGTGCCAGAAGTGCCAGAACCAACCCCATCCGGTACAGTGCCTGTGCAGCAACATATCTGCATTGTGTGCTCCAAAGTTGTCCACACGAGAGAAGCACTGTTTGCGCATTATGATGCTGCACATCGGCCACAAAACAACGCGCCGTGTCAGACCTGCACTGTCACATGCCAGGAGTGCGGCAAACGGACAAAATCGAAGGGACTGAGCCAGCACTACCTCAGTCACCATTCGCGCGTGCTGACACAAAAGCGTTGCTGTGTTTGTTTCGAGCTCTTTAAAACCACTGTAAAGCGCGAAGAGCACATGAGATCCGCGCACCCGTAAGTGAGGGGGGGGGTGTTTGGCAGTTCAGGTACGTAGGTGATTTTGTTTGTCCTCGAGAGCGGAGTGACGTCGTGGGGGAGTTGTCTTGAGGCCCCACCCCCAGGCCCCCTGCCCACCTGGATGGCTCACCCCCCTCCTGGTGGTCCACCGGTGGGCAGCCCCTTCACCAACTAGGAATTGTAAATGGAAAGTAATGGGGGGGGTGGGTCTGTGCAGGGAAGATAGCTCGGCGTGAAAAATAACCTGATGCCATGCAAGGTACTCCCCTAGTTTTCAATGGAAATTGGCCCATATCAACAGGAAATGGCTGGAACACCCGTCGTTTCAGCAGGTTCACCCGTCGACTCGACGGGTCCACCCGTCGAGTCGACGGGTGCCACCCGTCGTTTCACCCGTCGTCATTTCACCCGTCGTCCCGACTAGTCGTCCGGGCGACTAGTCCGTGGTGTTCCTGCGCTTCTGATCACAGGCGTTCCCAACCGGAGGTCTGTAGCTAGGTTTGCAATATCAATCAATGGTGAACTTCTGAAGAATACCCAACCATACTCCTCGTCAGGCGGGGAGTCGTGAACCTTCACCGTTCGTTGTTTCCCTTCTGAGCAACATGTTGCAGCATGACCAGTAAAAACACAATGTGAACCACTCGTAACTCCTTCTCGTTTCGAACCTATGTGATACACCCTCTCCCGCCGGTTCCTTCTCAGGCATCAACGGGAAACCCGCGATCCTGCGAGTCAAAAGTTGCACACCGGGAACCGGTGGAGGAAACGGGGGGGTGAAATGTGGCTCTGAATTGCAGAGCGATGTGTGCCGCAAACTCAACCCGATCCGAGTTGTATAACCCGTGTCCTCCTCAGGCATTGCGTGAGGACATGGCAACACAGGGAGGTCCCCACGCTGGGTTGCCTGGGCAGCAACCAGGAAACATGCCGAAGCAGCAGCCTCACTCCTCACCGAAGCGCCTGGTGTACTCGCTGCGGCGCATGCGGTGCTTCGAGCTGGCGTGGCGCAGCACAGACTCTGCGGAAGGGAACGGCTCGCCGGATGCCAACGCAACCGCCCCGCACACAGCACACGCATGGGTGCTGCCCGCAGGGTCCTCCTCATCGTCCTCACGCTTCCGCTTGCTGCTGCCGCTTCCTGGTGTTCCCCCCACAGCACCCTGTGCCGTCTCTGAACTGTCACTATCATCGTCACCATCATCTCCGTCAAGGGCTTCAAGGGCTTCAGGCACGAGCGCCTGCACCGTCTTCGCACCCCGGTTCGGACCCCGGCGCCTCAGGCCCGCTGCCACGGACACGCATGTCCTCCCGTCTGCAGCAGGCTTCGTCACGTCTGCCCCGCGTTCCAACAGGAGACGGCACACAGGCGCTCTTGTCGCATTCACCGCAGCGAGCAGTGGAGGCACTGCACCGTCGTTGACACCAGCACCGTGGTCCAGCAGCAGGGTCACGACCTTGACGTCCCCCGATGCCGCTGCATACCCCAAGCACGTCCACCCGTCATTGTCCTGTGCACCAACGTCCGCACCCTTCTCCAGCAGTGCCCTGCACCAGCCCATCATCCGACCTGAACGTGCCTCCAGCATCAGCCTTGTTCTCCCACAGCTGTCGCGCACGTTAAGGTCGAGCCGTGGTGATGCCAACAGCGTCTGGAACATGAAGGCATCACTGGTCTTGTGCAGCAGCGGCACTCCTTTCCTGTCGCACGTGTTAGGGCACGCACCCGCAGCGAGCAGTGCAGCGAATGCATGACCACAATTGCTTGTGACTGCGACATGCAGAGCTGTCAGACCGTCGTTGTTGTGGACAGAGGGGTCATCACCGGCAGCGAGAAGTGCAGCCACTGCCCCCTCACATCGGCCGGTGATTGCGATGAGCAGAGCTGTCAGGCCGTCGTTGTTGCGGACAGAGGGGTCAGCCCCATGCGACACGAGCAACACAACAAGCTGTGCCCACACCTTGTCTGCCTCCTCACGCTGGTTTCTGTCGGAGTATCTGTATTGGCCCCAAGCGTCAGACACGGCATGCATGAGGCACGTCCATCCTTTGGAGTCACGGGAGGTCACGTCTGGCGTGCGATTGTTTGCCTTCAAGTACGCGAGTATGTCCTCACAGGCACCCAGATTGTTGACGGAGGCTGCTTGCATGAGGCATGTACCCCCGTCACCGTCCTGTACACTCAGCTCCACGAGCAGGCGTCGCATGTCTGTCGTGTCGTAGGAAGAATCACGCGAAGCAGACGCCAGGACTGTGGTGAAGGAGGACTGCTGCAGGGTGCCGTGTGAGACAATGGCACGTACTGTAGGCAGGCTGTTTGCCTCGACAGCTCGGGGTGAACCTTTTGAACGGGCGCCTCCACGTGGCGAACCCCGGTAACGGTGAGGGTAGAGACCGGCGAAGATCCGTTCATTTTTCCGCTGCGTGCCCTATTTCAATACAGCGGGGGGCCCTTTTTCGCAGCTTTGAGCGTTATTGATGTTGTGGTGTTTGTGATTTCCCTTTTACCGTGGTGCACGCAACAGCTGGCGCTCGTCGGCTCGCAGGTTACGAGGCAATTGCTAGTCACACTGCTTGAGAGGCCTTCGGGCATTCGTTTGCTAGTAGCTTAGCTACACTTCTTCACTCCGTCTGAGGGGGCGGGTAGGGGGCTGCCATCAGCCCCCTGCCGTCCTGTGGTGTGTGCCCTTCTAGCTTCCATTTTTAAATCTAACACCGGTGTGTGTCCCGTGTGTCTTTTCCCTTCCCCACCCCCACACACGCATGCCGGACGGACGCTGGATAGCCTGCTCGACAGGCTAGCTCGGACCTGTGGCCGACGGGCCGGGGTCGGACCTCGTTCGGTTCAAACCCAACTAATGTTTGCCTCGACAGCTCTGTGAAGTGAGCTGCACAGGACCGTATGTTCTTGTGGCATGAAGGCAGCGAACACCCGATCACGACCTTTCTCAGCAGCCCTGTAGAAGAAGTCGGCGTTGAACTCTGTGACACCACACTCGACCAGTATCTGCACAAGATCACGCCTCTGGAGTCTGTCCATCTCGTACTCCCTCACAAGGGAAAAATCTCGCCGTCCGAGGTACTCCTTCCACTCCCTACATGCCAATAGAATCCTGCACATGGGCAAATCAGGTTCAGCCAGAGCAGCGGAGAGTGCATCTCTGACAGGGTTGATGTATGTATGATTTTTCCAGTGAGGACGAAGGTTGTTGGCCACCGAGTCACCCCATGCAAGGAGCATGAGGTGCACAGTCTCAGTGTCCCCTCGCTCCACAGCCCGTTTGAGATCAGGTGTGTCGTGCGCAAGGCTGACACCTCTCTCTCCCAGCATACGTCTGGCCTCCTCGCGATCAATAGGCATGACCTCGATGGTGCTGCCTGAGGACAGGGCAGCGACACTGCTGTCGTCGGACAGGAGCAGCCCCTCTGGCATCATCGTCATCGTGAATGTGGGGAAGGTATGATCCAGTTCGCACAGCGCCTTATGCACTGCGGTGTGCAGTTCAGCCAGTTTCGGCTCACCGGCAAACTCACACATCACCTCATGTTTCCCGAGCACCACACGCAGCTCCATCGCAGGTGTTGTCTCTCCTGTAGGATTCGCACGGCAAACGGAACAACCAAACATGCACTCCTGTGGACACTGTTCCAGGTCGGTGAAGACGGAGCACAAGGCGGACATCCCAGCGACCTGGTATCGCCTGCCTGGGTTCCGGTAAAGTCCCAAGAGTTTGCTTGTGCGCACGAGTGGCAGCCGATTGTGGCCCCTGTGAAGGGGCTAAACAATGGGGCGCTGATGCTGTGAGGATTCGGCAAGTCTGAGTCATCACAAAGCCTCGGTGCTTGGGAGATGGGGACCTTGGGCGGGGGTGGGATCATGGGCTGTCATCAGCTGCTGCAGGCCCACCACCATCCATGCCGAGAAGACGGTTCATTCTTCTGAGACAGCTTGAGGAGATGCGTGAGGGGTGGATGCCTCCCGTACTCAGGGAAACGCACTGAGAGCAGCGCGGATGCGCTGGGGTGCAAGTGGAGCAAAAACAAAGAAAATCAAACACAGGGAGACACAAAGGGCACCCTTCAAGGAAACACAAAGTGAGACGTGTAGTGTCTGCCGCACCAGGCATGCCCAAGACACCAAGACAGGAATTGCGCTGGCCTGCTCCCAACGGGGTGCAGATCAGCCAACCCTTGGCAGGCAAGAGGTCCGACCATTCCTGCAACTGCAACTGCACCAGCAGACATGCAGGCATGCAGGGCTCGCCCCTGCCTTCACTTCACTTCACTTCCTTCATCCCAGAAGCCACGACTGGTAGGCGGCGGAAGGGGAGACGGCAGCGGTGCAGGTGTGGTTCGACAGCACCCTGCTGCTGTAGCCCGCAAGCTGCGAGGCGGCGCCCTGCAGCGCGCTGCAGTAGTCGTCGCGTGAGGCGTCGAGCTGTGCTGTGAGATCGCGCGACGCCTGCATCAAGGAGGCGTGCTGTGCCTGGATGTGCTGGCGCGTCCCCCGCGCAGCATCCCCCAGCCCCTCCTCCCTGTCCGCCCGGGCACGCACGTGGTGCAGGCGCTGCTTCCGGTTCGTGACATCGCGCGTCAGCTTGTCGACCTCATCGCGCAGCCGGCTGCGGGACTCCTCCTCTGCCGCCAGCTGTGCGCGCAGCTCTGCCAGCAGCTCCTTCTCCCGCTTCAGCCGCCCCGCAAAGGACTCCCTCGTGCTCCCAGCGACGTCGCCCTGCGTCTGTGACATGTCCCTGCTGGCACAGGCGTGGCGTGGTTCGCGGAAAGAGGTTCCGTTCCTCGCTGCCCTCTGCCCTGCCCTGTCCTTGCCTGGTGTGTGTCGGTGTCTGCTGTCTGCCGGTGCGCTCTACCTGACAGGGCGTGCAGGGTGTGGTCTCCAGTGTCGAGTGGTGTGTGGCAGTGGTGCTCGTGTCAAGGGCAAGGGTGCGCTCGTTGTCTTCTGCACTCCGACAGAAACCTTCACGTGTCGGCACGTGCGTGTGTTTGTGAAATGCACATCAACCAAACAGTGGTCGAAACGGGATGGGTGCAGGCCGCATCTGCTCAACAAACAAGGGTGTCGGAAGTGAGGGCACTACCGGGTGGCAGGGCGACCCGACCCGGGCTGCGTGTGGACATGCAGAAACGTGATAAGAGGTGAACCGCCTCATCGAACAGATGGCAAAGCGGCACTTTTGACACAGTGGTCAGCGCGCATCGCAACAACACTTCGATGGTGTGCGGTGCTGACGATGGCCAGCTTGCGTCGGATTGGGGGACCCTACACGGATCACGACCCCACTAGAAACTGGCAATGCCACTGGCTCTAGCGATGATGCCATACAGCGCGCCAGGCAAACGCCCTTTTCACATCTCCCTCCCGTAGCGTTCTGTACACGGGTCATGGGAGCGGCACTTGGCGATGCAGCTCATCCCTTGAGGGGTCGGACGGTGGTGGTGTGTCGGTGCCATGCAGGTGGGATATCCTGAGGCACCACACCCACACACGCGCCCCAACCCCCCATATTTGCACAGGCGATGACGGAAGGTGGGGTCTCTGTTGCAACTGCTGACCAGCCGTGGGCGGGAAATCCACCATTACGAAAGCACGCCCTGAAACAGCCATGTATCAACTTTTGGTCGGGTACTGAAGTGAACTGGCTGCTTGTCTCAACCCTGGCCCTGCCACGACACGGCAGGACAGGGCCTTGCAATGGCAACACCCTCAGGCAAACAAAGTCACTGTGTGGCATGGGGACCGAAAGGTGGGCATGGGGGGGTGGCGTGGGCGCCAGGTGGGTAGGGGGGCTTCCTGCATCACCCCTCAGGGCAATCGTTTTGGCTTCGACAATCACGGGCTCAATCCCTGCAGAATCCCGCTGGCCCTTCCGCCCCTCTGGCCATTTTTTTGTTTTTTTTTTGGGGGGGGGGGGTTTACGAAAGAAAGAAAATGGAAGAAGAAGAAGACGAAGCAAAATGAAAATAACACATTTGGTGCCCCTGATTTACCCCTTTTTCACTACGCACAAACTACGCAATCTGGGGGGGGGGGTCTCGCTTTTTGGTCCCCCCCCAGTTTTTTTTGGTCCCCCTTTCTGTGTGGCTACTGAGACAGGACTGGAGGCACTGCGCTGACCGAGCAAAAAATTATTGCCAGAACTCACTATACACCGTACGAAAGAACGCACGACATGTGGGGCGGGACTCCAGAAACACCTGGGCAAGGTTGCCCCATGCCCAGAAACACCTGAGAAGGAAGTGAGTTCCAGGAGCCGCGTAGAACACCCTCGAGATTGTGAATGATGATACGATCACAGCCTTCAGGGCGCTGCGAGGTGCCACCCTGAAGGTGGCCCTTGACATCAAGGAGAGCGTCGGCCGAGGGGTCGACGAAAAGCTGAAGAAGGCGCTACTGGCACTGGATCCCGCGGGGTATACGGAGGTCACCGCCACACAGGCAACCTCCGCTGACAACGTCCAGGAGACGTTATCCGAGGGGATCACAACGGCACTAGAGATCTGTGTCACGGGATCCAGGCGCCCACTCTCCCTCGACGGTCTGGGGATTGTTGTTGGGTATGGTGTCGTTTCCTGCAGCTGCAAAAAAGCGTAGCAACTGTGCTTCCTTCTTCCTTAATGATGCGTTGACGCTTCCACCCGGAGGAGCTGAAGCAGGCACCGCTTAATGATGCGTTGATGCTTCCACCCGACGAGCTGAAGCAGGCACCGCGCCAAAGGGCACCCCCAAAGAGACCTGCAAAGACTGCGTCGAAACCCGCACCGAAGGCTGCCAGCGCTGCAGCACCTGAAGAACCTGCAGCACCTGAAGCGCCTGCACCCTCACTGACCCCGGAACAGCAAGAACTCCTTGAGTTTGGGGTCCCAGCATAGAGACAGAGAATGGCTGAGTAAATCAAAAAATGAGACCCCCCCCCCCCCCCTTTTCACTACGCACAAACTACGCAATATGGGGTCGTCAGGGGCACCAACATTTATGACGTGCGATAAGGTGACCAGGTCATGTGTACTGCAGCCACCGTTTTATGTGCCAGCCGTTGGTTGGAGGCACATGCATCATGCCTCTGCGACGGGGGGAGGGGGGTGGTGTTGGTTCACTCTAAAGTGCGGAACAGTGAATGCCCTCACGCGTTAGGTGCCCGTGACACAGTGTTGGCACAGTGCGAAGCTCCCGCACTGCCACACTGTTATTCTTACAACATAATCGGGGTTTGTGCAGGCCCATTCATGGTGAGTACGAAAGGTAAACGAGGAAAATGATTATTTCGTTCATTCCATGAAACACACAGAAAACCCCCGCCTGCGGAAGTGGCGTGTGATTGACTGGCAGGCGCATGAGACTGCATGACGGCAAGTACCTCGCACTTCCCCCCTTGTTGCATCGCCTGGAACTGTTTTTTTGCACATCGGATACTGCTCACTGCGAATGCATCACCTAAACAGGCCAGCTGTCAGACAGACTGATTATACGTGGTGTCGGTGTATCAGATGGAAGGCTGGGTGGGGTGGGGTGAAAATGCAAAAAAAATGCACAGCAAAGGTGTGCGGGGTTTGGGGGGGGGGGGGGCAACGGCGGGCACGGGGGAGAGGTACCGTTCAACCAACTAGCGCCAAACAAATGCGAGTCGGGCTGCTGGTTTTGTGCGCAAAGGTGCGTGGTGTCGACTCGTCCCATGTCCCATTTTTCGCACAGCAGCACACAACTTTACCAGAGGGGCTTTAGGGTTTCAATTGCATAATCCCTGAGGTGCAAGACTAGCCGAATAGTGTCGTACCCAAAGGTGCTGGAAGTCGACGTACACAGAGCAACACGAGCCCTGTTTTTGTCGTACACACGACGTCGTCAACACCAACAAACTGGAGGCGAGACGGCCAGTGACGTGCACAGAGTTGTGAGAAGGCGCTGAATGTTTTATTTGGATGACGGCGAAGAGACAAGTTGCTATTTTGTTAGATGCTTAATTTATTCGTTTCTCGTTGGACGTAACACGGGGGGGTGGGGAGAGAGAGAGAGAGAGTTGGCGGATGTGGCACCGTTGATTCAGTTTGAAAATCAACCACCCGCTACCCAACGCCTGCACCATCTTTCCCATTGGGCGATCCAAGCCGCAAATTCCGGGACTCACACTCTCTCTCCCTGTGCCGGACGGTGCCAGCATGTCACTGATTTTGTTAGCTGATTGCTCGCTTTTGCTCACTGCATCCTTTTTTTTGAGAGCGAACGTCACGTGCCTCCTCTGCTGCCCGCTGTCGCCATTCAATATTTCCTGAATGGGGGCAAAGGCCCTTGAGGACTTATCTTGCGCGACAGGCGACAAAGGTGCAATCCCAACACAATGATATTGGGCTTGGAGCGGTGGCATCTGTGCTGAGCTCTCCATCCAATACAACACCACTCTCTGGTCTGTGAAAGTAGTGGTGGGGTGGGGGGAAAGGGGAGGGGGGGGTGGGGGGTTTTAGGCATAAGGTAAGAAGCGAAGACCACAAAAAAAAAGAGCAAGTCATTTCACACTGAAAAGTGGGAAGGAAAAAAAGGGGAGGTGTGGGTGTGGGTGGGGGGGGGGGGGGGGGGGCGGGGGTCGATAAAATCAAAGAAAATCAGCGCAACCAAAATATGAAGCAGGCAAACAAGCAACGGGAGAACAATGGGAAGGGTGGGGGAGGGGGGACGGGGGTGCGTGGCGATGGGGGTGTTTTTAACGTCGTTCCCGCCTTCCCCCCCCCCCCTTTTTCCGACATGTTGGAGGCAAGCCTATCATTGCTTCTGCTGGATCAAAGACCCACAGGGGGTCTTCGTGCGGTGGCCGTTATCCTTCGTCAATCTTCGTCAGCTTTCAGCTAATTCAACAGGAAATGCACCAAAACGCACTGACGATCACCCCGTATCGAAGACCCCCACAGCATCCTATAATATGTAATCCTGGCAGCCCCGGGTGATTCAGGTTATCCAATCCACACGGTGTTAATGTCAGCTTTGTCTTTCTGACCTGCAGGTTTCCGGACACAAATCAATGGATTCCTGGCAGCAATATCGGGGAGGGGCGCACAGTTGAATCTGACAGTAGTTTTCTACCCCCTCCCCAGCTCCAGTGTGTCCGACACAATGTGCAGAGTGCACCATCATAGGCACATCCACGATGTGTAATGTCTTTTTAAGTTGTTGTTGAAGCTGCGCGGCGCGGCATGACAAAGAAAATGCGTATTACACCGAACGATGATGAAGCTTGCTTCTTTGCACCGCCTGATGGAGGAAAGTGCAATCCGTAGAACCACACACACCTGCACAAACTCGTAAAAGCTGTCAAAAAAAACCAGCGGCACACACCCCGCCCCGCTCCGCCCCCTTGGCACTATCGCCACGCCTACTGAGTTCACACTCAAACACATTTTGAACGGTGCACATCCACACATACGGGGCTTTGGCTGAGGTCATCCCACCCTCCAGCCAGACAGCAAGTGCGCCAGCACCCCTTATTTGGCTGGAAGCCTCCATTCGCCCAGATACTCACAGCTTCCCCTTGCACTGAGGGGGGAGCAGCGACCAGACACAGAAACCAAATCAGAGAAAAAAAACGGGGGGCGCACTCCACAAACACTCGCCAACACACCACACCCCACCTTCCATGTTTACAACACGTTTAGCAACGTTCTTGATCCCCCACTCGACCCCGCCCTTGGCCTCCCTCCAATGCAGGGAATCGCTGCAAGGGGTTGGCAACGACAAAAAGCCTGTTCCGCCAAAGCTCCATCGATATGCGGCACCAGCGCAGGGGAGGCCGCGGGAGGGCCGGGTCGGAAGAACGGAGAACAGGCAGAGAACAGAACGCCTGTTAGTCACGAGCACATCACTTTAATCGTTGTGGCGGGGGGAGGTGGGGGTGGGGTGGGGTGTGGTGGGGAGGTTTGGCAAAAAAATATGTTAAAAAAACGCGGAAGTAGCAAAAAATACACACTGGACACAGAGGAGGGTGTCTGATACTTTTTTTCCCTCGGAAAGTCCCCTGAATCGAGGGAGAGAGAGAAAAGAGAGAGAGTCAACGGCGGAACTACGAAGAAGGGACACGGCGCCATACCCCCCCCCCCTTGTCGATAGGCTTGATGTTCCGAGTCCTGCTTTTTAAAACACCCAGCCCTGATACGAGAGACACCCCCCACAAAGGAGCACTGAGGGGCGGTCTGTCTCCTGTCTTTCGAATTTTCGGTATTTTTTTCGGGGGGGTGGAAGAAAAAAATACCCCCCCCCCTCCCCCCCTCCTCCGTCACCCGGGGAGGCGCGGGCGGATTGCTTAGAGGCATAACCCGCCAGAGAGCTCCACGCTGTGACACAGCAAACCGAGGGAGACTGTGTGTATGCACACAATGCGAGGGGTGGGGGGTGAGGTGATTCGGGAATACCTCGCTCCGCCCTACTCCCACACCCCACCCCCCATCCCCGCCTCCGCTTTCGCCCTCCTCGACATCTATCGAAGATCGAATCTGCCGTGCAGTTGGATTCACCAGGCGCAGCTTGTCGGGGCTTTATTTCACAGGGGGTACATAGCCTCGTCCCCAGCCTCAGGAGACGGGTGCACACCCCAAGCCGAGGGTGACCCGCTAGGCTCACTTCTCGGCAAACGTGATACAGCATGGCCAGGATGGAGAGAACACCATTCTGAACGATTGCTTTAACCGTATCCCAGAGAGAGGGGCTGCCCACCCCCCTCCCCCTCCCCTGGGCGTGCCCCGGGGGATCCGGAGTGTGGGCCCAGCGACAGGATGCCGATGTGTGCTTCTGCAATCATGTCGGAGGGGGGGGGGGGGGGAGGGAGGGGGGATCATATCCCACTCAATCGTGAACGTTATTGGTGTCGAATCTAAACGGGCCCCAACTCAGAAAAAAACTCAAAAAAGACTGGGGGGGAGAGGGGGGAGGGGGTACGGAGAGAGACACAGAGGCAGAGAAGTAGGTGTAGGTGTTGTCGGGGGAGGAGAGTAGGAAGAAGACTGCTGGGGTGGGGTGGGGTGGGGTGGGGTGGGGTGGGGTGGGGTGGGGTGGGGTGGGGGCGTTCCAACAACCTCGGATTCGACATTTTTTTTGGGATTCCCCCCCCCCCCCCGAGTAAAAAAATCGAACGACACGCGCAACCGGGGCATCCCCCCACTTCTCTCCGTTTAAAAAAGAACTGAACAATCTAAAAAAAACCAAACACGGGCAATCGGATCGGCTGCCAGCCCCGATACCCAGAAGAATACGGAGAGGGGGGGGGGGGGTGGGGGGAGAGGGGGGAGAGGGGGAGAGGGTGCGGTTTCTATATCAAAACTCCACCCGGTTACGTTTTGTTTTGTCGATGCCATATCTCTCTCTTTGGCCTTCTCTCTCTCTCTCTCGGGCTTGCAGAGGTAGTAGGTGTTTCACCACCCAACAGCGTCACGAGCAGCGCGCCCTGCTGCTCCATGAACGTCATAACGACGTCCAGTTCGTCCTCCGAGAGTTTGCGCCCGCTTGCGAGAAGCTGCTGCGTCGACGCCTGCAGCCGCTTGATCCTCGCGATCATGGCCATTGTAGGCCGGGGCGGGGGAGTTGGTACCAAGCACGGGGGGAATCAGGCACGGGATGACGGGGGGGAGGGTCCGGGCTCTCTCTCTCTCTCTCTCTCTCGTATGCTTATAGTGTGAATATCCCCGAAACGAAAATACTCGCACCCCAAGGGTGTCGTCTACTTAACTACGCGGGCCCGCGGCCCGGTAGACTCCCCTTGTTTGAGAGAGGAGCTGCTCTGGTGGGGTGAGGGAAGTGACACAGGAGGAGGAGGAGGCGCAGGCGCCACACGGTCTGTAGCGCCCGGTGACGCGCTACGTGAGGAAGGAGGATTAAGGTAGGCCCGGAAGCCTGTAGGCGCGTGCGGTGACCGCGCACGGGCGGAGGAGGAAGAGGCACCAGAACGGGGCCTTTGGGGAAGGGCTGCGTCAACGGACACGCCGTCGGGAGGGGAGGTAGTAGGAGAAGGTGGGTCCGGATCAGCGGCGCCCACGTCAACGTCAGCGTTAGCGGTGGGGATCACGTGGTCGACCCTAGGCCTTTGGGCAGGCAGTGCCGGGGTGGAACCGGTATGCGCCTCTAAGGCGGTGCGCTTCAGCTGCGCCACGGCGGGGATGGATGGCCTGACGCCGTCGGGTGAGAGCCTCCTACGAGGCTGCATCAGGTGGCGGTGGGGTGAGCCCGGGGAGCACACGGTATGGGCCAGCCTCTTCAGGATAACTGGAGGGGTGGCGGGCTCGGGAGTAGCGGGACACGGGGTCGCTTCAGGGGAGGGCTGAGGCGCAGGCACACGGGGTGGCGTGGTGGAGGGAAGATCCCCCACGGTAGGCGCAGTCGCCTCTGGGAAGGGCGGGGTTGGCGGCACATGGGGCGGCGGGGTGGGGGCGTCTGCCTCCACAGGCGTCGCAGGGGCGGGAGGGGCGTGGTGGCCCTTCTTGCAGCAAGCGGTGGGGCGTCTGTCATCCATCTCAGGCAGAGAGGCGCAGACCCCGCAGGGGGGCAGGTCATGGTCGCGGCAGCCGTGGTGGCCACGCTTGCAGCACATGTTGGAGGAGCTGCAGGTGCCGCAGCGGAGCAGCCGGTGCGTGCTGCAGAACTGCACGGGCAGTCCGTCATCCTGGCGGTGGTGGGCCCGGCAGCAGTCTTCCATTCGCAGGGTTCGGTTGTGCCCCGCCGCGTCGCAGTCATGGCACTTGGGCTTGGAGTGGGCCCTGCAGACGTTGCGAGCCAGCACCTCCGAACGGGGGGCATAGCGCTCAGCGCCGCACGGCGCCGACCTCGGGCTGACCGTGTCGAGGGGGTCACGGGTGGGGGCTACGGGAGTAGGGTCCCACTGTTCGCTTCGCGTGTCCCGGTCGGGCACCTCGGTATACGACGGGGTAAGGTCCAGGCCCCACGACTTGCTCGAGGCCCAGTGGATCGCGCGGGGAATCTGCTCGATCAGGATACGGGTGGTGAGCCCGTGGCAGGCAAAGCGGGGGCGCGGCTCAAGACCGCCCCAGACTTCCTTCACCCCCACCGCGCGGAGGCAGTAGACACGCGAGACAAACGCGCCAGGCAGGGGCGCGCGGAGGTTAACTGCTTCACACTGGGAGACAAGGTATTTCAACATCTGCCCCATCATGCGTCCACGCATGTTGAGTGGGGCGGGCTGGGTTCCTGCCGGGGCGCCAGTAGCGATCGGGCAGACGTCGAGCCCGGAGAAGACCTCGAAGTCGATGGCGAGCTCGCAGAAGGAGACGGACCCCTCCCTCGTCCAGGTGAGACGACCGAGCCAGGCCCGCAGGGCACGCATGATGCACTCTCCGTGAGTCCAGCGGGGTGGGTTGTCCGGCAGTGAGGCCAGGTCGGACTGATGGGGCGCAGCGGGTCGCGCTAGCGCTGCGTCCCACGCGCAAACAGTTGGGGATACCCCGAGGCGCTCACGTTCCAGCACATCTCTGCGGGCGACTATCGTGCTCATTAGGTGGTGCAGGTCCTTCGCCCGCACCGTACCGGATAGGGGTTTCGGTATGATGCCCCAGTTGGCTAGGCAGGGCGGCCATGAGAGGCGCTCCTCACAGAGACCCGCGTACCGCTCCCGGGCACGGACGTCGTTGTGGGCAGGGCATTCCCAGAAGAGATGCGTGACGGTTTCGGGGGAGCCCGTATCGCAATTCCGGCAGAGGCGGTCGCTACCCGGCTCCGGCTGTGTTGCTGTGAGGGGTAGGGGCACCTCACCCGAGTCGTCGAGGACATCGAACTCGGACGGGGCTGAGCTCGACGAGTCGTCGTCATCATCGGTGTCACCGGCAGCGTCGCCGTCCGCGGGTGCTGTGGCGTGGTCGGCAGCGGTCACAGGAGGTGGAGTAGGAGCGGTCGAGCGCTCGGCCTCCGGCCCGTCAGGCGCGGAGTCCGTCGCAGCCCCAAGCTTATTGCGTCCCCAGCGGTCTGCCAGGAACACGCCCCCAACAATAATGCAGCGCATCGCAGCGGCGAGCACAGGATCCCCACACGATAGCCAGAAGTCGTTTGTCAGCACGGTGTCAACGCCGTCCTCCACACCGCCGAAGGAGGGTCTGGAGATAGCAAGCCTTCGCCAGATGTTGTGACGCAGCGCCTCGCGTAGCACATGGTTCCGTGCCGCCACTTCGAGTGAAAGCAGTGGTTCGGAACCTCCTGGAGCAGATATGAGGGAAACATCATCGCCGCAGGTGAGGGAGGCCGGCGGCAGTCCTTTTTTGAGCGCAAGCCCGATAGGCCCGAGGGGGACGTCGATGCGTGTTTTTTGCGCATACATGGCCCGAATGCGGTTGAATCGCGGGATCAATTCTGGTAGGCGGCGGCAGGAGTCTAGAAGTAGGAGCAGCATGCGATACGGCACTATGATTCCTGGGTGAAGGAGGTGTCCCTTCGAGGCAATGGAGAGGGCCGCTGCGGTGCTGCGGGAGGGATGGCGGTCACCGTATAGGCAGTTTGAGGCTCGGGTCTCTAGGTCGCGGAGGACCCGGTGGTCAATGGGCGCATACCAGCCACCGAAGATCGCTCGGGGCATGACTGCGCCAGCAATCAGGCCGTGTCGCTGCTCAAAGGTCGCAGGCGAGCTGCCCAGGCGGCGTAAGGGGGCATGCGCTTTACTCGCCCGTCCGTCGTCGCCGCGGTCTATGAACGCTGGTGACACACAGACGCGCACGCCTAGTGCAGGTGAGGCGGTTTTGGTGGGGAAGGTGGCCCCATTTACAGCGATGGTGCCGACATATCGAGGGCGTGCGCCAGAGGAGGGGTCCACGCGATGCACGCCCATGGCAATGGTCTTCTTTTCGTTTAGGCGCATTCCCGTTATTGCGCAGAACTCGCCCGTGATGTCCGCGCCACGTTGTGTCAGCGCCTCAGAGACACGCGAGATGATAGTGGCGTCATCCGCGTACGATATGCTGAGGGCCCCCCCGCTCTCTTCCTGGATCGCTTTCACCAGGACGGAGAGCAGCGCGTTGATGAGGACGACCGACAATGGGCAGCCCTGAAGAATTCCGTTCGTCACATCGAACTCCCCCCCCACTCCGAGTGGGGTCTTGAAGCGACGGCGGAGGCGCGAGTACATCGCTTCCAGCGGCCGGAGGATGCGCTCGTGCAGCCCCATTGCACGCGCCAGCTCCAGGACTAAGCGCTGGGGTACCCTGTCGAAACATTTCGAGAAGTCGAGCGCCAGGAGGTAGATCGAGGTGTCCGTGTCCAGGAGCGTTTCCTCAATCTGGGTCGTGAGGTCCATCAGCGCGTCGTCGGCGCGGTGGCCGGGGCGGAAGCCGTGTTGAGAGGGGTCAATCCAGCCCTCCTGCCATACGACAACATCCTGCAGACGGCGGCAGGCCCATATGCGGTACACCAGGTTCGTGACCGTGATGGGCCGAAGTCCGAGCGGGTCGCCAGCGTATTCGCCCTTGGGGATGAGCGTCACCAGTGCGGTTCTCAGCGCCTCGGGCCAAGAGCCGGTACGCTCGATGCTGTTGAAGAGGGCTGCAAACCCATCCATTAGCCCCACCGGCAGAAGTGCAACCTCTTCCAGTCTCCAGCCGTCGACGCCGCAGGTGCCCGACTTGGACTTCGCTAGCTTCATCTGTGCCAGCGCGATGAGGTCTGACCCCGTGATGTCGGATATAGTCATCGGAGTGTGGTGTACGTATTTCCCGAAGCGCTCCATGAACGGCGCAAATTCGGGTTCCCCAACGCGATCAGGGTACAGCCGCAGGATGCTGTCCCAGGCTCCTTGCAGGATGCTGTCCATCTCAGCGAGGTTGGCGGTGAAGGTCCCGTCCGGTCGCCGCACCGTGTCGGCAGTGCTGGGCGTCTCTCCCTTCAGCATCGCCACGACACTCTTCGCATCCTCACGGCAACGTCTCCGGAAGTCGTCGCGGAGCAGGCCTCGGCGCTGGTGCACCACCTCAGAGAGAATCCGTCGGCACTCCGCGCGCGTCCCGTGGAGGAGGCGTTGGAGCACCGCAAGGGGCGGGGTACCGTCGCGCCGGCCGCCAGCCGGCACATCCTGGTTGGTGGGCAGCTCACATACCAGTGTTCTGCACTTCTCCCAGCAGCGTGAAACATCGTATGGCAGCAGGCCGTTGCCAAGACGCATGCGGGCGCCCACCAACTCCTCTAGGCGTCGGATGGCAGCGCGCAGTTTCAGCTCACGGCAGGACGCGGCTCCCAGCCCATCCGGTGCCCGTGATTCCCTCGCACACAGGCGGACCTTCCGTGGCTCGCGTACATCCCCACGGCCGATGTAGGCGCGGGAGGCACCAGCTGAAAGTCCCGCCAATTGCACGAGGTAGGTCTCGCACGCTTCGCAGAGCAGTTTCCAGGCATTGTCAAGGTCGCCCCGCCGCAGGGCTCCCTCGAACCCCGAGAGGGATGGAGTAGGAGGGGGCGCGGTGGTATCCCCGGGGGGGGCCCGAGGAACGCGGATTTGCTTGGGGACCCTGTATTTGAGGCACGTCTGGTCGAAGACCTGAACGTCGAGAGTCATCGTCACGCAGAGGTGGTTCGGCACTCCCACGTCCCGAACATCGCACGCCGTAAGGGCCTGCGCTGCGATCGGGTTCAGCAGCGCGTAGTCGATACGTGTCCCCTCGCATGTAGTGGAGGTGAAGGTTGAAGGGGGCGTGGTGCCGGTGGCCTGTGCGGCCAGTGCCGCAGCATCGGCCCAGTAGTTGTCCAGTGCATGTGCGAGGGTGGGCGACGCATCCCTGTCGGTGTTGAGGTCGCCCATCACCACTACCGGCACGTCGCCCAAGCATCTGCCGTAGTCTAGCAGCACCGCATGCAGGAGTCGCTCCCGTTCGGCGAAGGTTTTCCCAGACTTGCGCCGCTTCTGACCCGACGGGGCGTACACGCATAGGACGTGCAGGAAGGAGCTACCATCTCCGATTGCCACCTTTGCGTGTACAAAACGGCCATCGCTTGCAAAACGTTCCAGTGTCGTGGGGGTGGAGAGGCGCACGAGCGGGGCGGGCTTCCGCGCAAGGATGCCGACTCCGCCTTTGGTGCCTTTCACAAGGTTGCCTTTAACGCCGTCGCGGGGTGCACCCCAAGCCGTGGACCATATCCGCTCCTGGGAAAGGTGCGTCGATACCTCTTCCTGCATGTGCTTGGTCAGGGCAGTTTCTTGTAGACAGACGATGTCGGCAGGGATCAGCGTGATCTTCTCGAGGTGAGGAAGCAGCGCCGTCACATTCACGGAAGCCAGGGTGATAGCGGGGCCTGGGTTCGTCTCGATGTCCCCGTGCGTGGGGAGGCGCAGATACGCAGCATCTGCGAGTCGCTTATCCCGGGTGGGAAGTCACTTGTGCAGGTTTGCACAGCTCGCGCATGCCACCTGATTGCATCCCTCGCAGCTTTTCAGCGTGTACTGCCTGCCCACGACCGCTTCGCACAGCTGGCAGCGGGTGTTCATTGTGGCCTTGTACCCGACGCCCCATTGGTGAATGTGGATGCTCACATTCCTCTTGCGGATCGGGGAGACGTAGTCCATCGCGTCGGACACCGCAGAGCTGATGCGCTCCCCCCAGCCCTTCGACGAAGGCTGCCCCAGCATCTCGTCGATGTCGTCCTCCTCTTCGGCCCCGTCGCCCCCGGAGACCACCCGACGCCGCTTGCCGTTGGCGTCCGCACGCGGGGCACCGTCCTCCCCGTCAGCTGAGAGCATGTCGGCGGAGCTCTCGTCGTCAACGTCGTCGCCCCCGCCGGCGGCAGGAGGAGGGGCCGCGGTCTCATCTGCGGCGGGTTCAGCCTGGGCCGCGGCTGGCGGTGCCTGTGGAGGCGGCGGGGGGTCCTGCGGAGGGGCCTGCGGGGAGACCTGCGGGGGGGCGATAGGTGTCGTCGGTGGGGATGACACGTAGCGCTCCGGCAGCTTCACCTTGGCCGGGGGGCCAGCCGCGGGCGCGGGCTTGAACCGCCGCACATCCTGCGGGGGGGCGTCCTCTTTCGCCCATTCCCTCACCCAGAGGGAGGGGCGGCCCGCCCTCGTTATACAACTAAAGGGGGGGGGTGTTGGCGCCGTTACGACGAGCACGCGCTGTCCGCTTTTAGCGCGCGAGTTTATCACACTCGCGTTCCAGCCATTTCCCGCCCGCCGCAAGTCGAACAGGATGTCGTCGGCGTGCTCTTGCCCACGGGCCCCGGATACCACCCATTTCATGAGGGGGTCACGAGCCGGTTCAGCTTTATCTCCGAGGTTGGCGCGCACCGCCTCAGCCTGCTGGGGTGTCGCCACGCGAACCGACAGTGTCCTCACGCCGTACACCAGACCGAGCGCAGCGGGTCCCAGCCCCTTCGCGGCGGCGCGTGCCTCCGACAGTGTTGTACCCTTGCAGAGGGGAATCGCCGCGTACGGCTCGCGGCCGCCGGCAAATTGCAGCTCCTTCCAGAAACAGCCTCCTGCCCCCGACGCCTGAAGGAGGCTGGTGACAGCCTCCCGTGGCACACGCACCATCGCGTCCACCCGGCCCTTGCGCCACTGTGGCCGCCACACCTGCTCCGGCCGCACCCGCACCTTGCCGGCGTCGCTCGCCGCCCGCCGCGCCAGCCCCTGCAGGACCGTCAGGCTGTCGGTGCCCGTCGTCAGCGCGGTCCACGTGTCCTTCGACGTGTGAGCCGCGGCCACGCAGAAGACGAGCACCCTCGTCCGCTCCTCCCCCCGTGGGACGGCGTCGACATGGGCAACGCCCGGCACGCCGTCGCTTCCCGCCGGCACCCCGCTGTTAAAGGGGATGTTCCCCGCCGTCGCCACCCACAGCGGGCGCACCATCCCACCCACCAGGGTGAGCATCTCCTCCGACGCGCCGGCGAAGCGTGTCCCGCAGATCACAGCATAGGCACGCTGCGAGTCCTCTGCTACCGCTGCCTGCGCGAGTTCAAGCAGCTCCTTCGCGCGCTTCGCCTGCTGCGCGAAGAGGAGCCCGCGCGGCGCGACCCCGATCTGCGTGGCGGCAATTGAAGCCGCCGGGGGGGCCGCGAGGGCCGGGGGAGGTGGCACGGGCGGCTTGCGCGCCATCGTCACCCACCCGGATCCTTGCTGGGGGGCCGTCGCTGCCGGCCCCTTCCGCTGTTGCTGCTGCCCTTGCTGTTGCTTCGGCTTCTGCGTCGGCTGCTGCTGCTGCTGCTGCGCCGTGGTGTGCGGATGCTTTGTCGATGATGCCTCGTTCGACTTCTTCTTCGGTTGTTGTTGCGCCTGCTGTGGCGCCTGCTGATGCTGCTGCTGATGTTGATGCTGATGCTGCTGCTGCTGTGCGGGTGGCGCCGCCATCGGCGGGCTTGCAGAGGTAGTAGGTGTTTCACCACCCAACAGCGTCACGAGCAGCGCGCCCTGCTGCTCCATGAACGTCATAACGACGTCCAGTTCGTCCTCCGAGAGTTTGCGCCCGCTTGCGAGAAGCTGCTGCGTCGACGCCTGCAGCCGCTTGATCCTCGCGATCATGGCCATTGTAGGCCGGGGCGGGGGAGTTGGTACCAAGCACGGGGGGAATCAGGCACGGCATGGCTCGCAAATCGCGGGGGGAAAAAACAGAACTTTTTGCCCCGCTCGGCACGGTTCCTCCCTGGATATGACACCAGAGAAGTGAAAATGGTCCTTGTGACACACCCCACTCACCCTCTCAGGGGGTGCATCCAATAAGTGAGGAAAACATGCAGTGGCTCTTGTCGGATGTTTGGAAACCGACATCTCCCCCCACCCCCCCCCCCTCCTTTTCGCTGTCCAATCGGTAAGAGGCTGTGAACAGCACCGAGGAAGAGGGGGGGTGGGGGGCGGGGCGGGGCAGTGGGAGCTGGAACTAATGTGAACAAACCGATGAAGGATAGATTTTGCTATCTGGCGGCCCTGCTCTCTCCTTTGAAATATCCAATGTTTTTTTCTGGAGGAAATGCAAGCACATTTTATCCCCCCCTTTCTTTGGATAGCCCCAATTTCCTTTCGTAGCTGCCCCCCTTCGGGGAGGCTGGTAGGCGGCATAGAAAAAAGGAAACCAGAGGCAAATGAATGGTGCTGATGTGAGAAATGCAAAAAGCAAAGAAAAAAACAAATAAAAAAACTGAAGCGGGGGTGGCTGCGCGGCTGTTCCTAGTGTCGACGGGCATAAGCGATCGTGCGACCAGACCACGCGGCCCAACCCCTCCGCTCCTAAATAAAAAAAAACCACGGCAAATTTCTTGAAATACATGATCCATTTGGTGAGCCATCGTATCGCCTGGAACTCTTCCAAGCAGAGGGGCATCACATGTGGGAAAGTGAAGAAAATATTTTGGCCTTTTTTTTTGATTTTTTTGACTTTGATATCTTGATGGCGTCATGACATGACCCGCACCCCACGACAAGGAAGGGACGCATACATCACAGCCTGGCTAAGCCTCGGAGCGCCAACAAGGGTTATTTCTCCCCCTCCCAGACACGGCTCTTTGGGGCTTTGACATAACTTTCGAGAGTCATCCCCGACCCAGGCATTGTTCAGACGCGTCAGACTATACACTGCCTTTTTCCGACGTGTTGCCGAAAAATCATAAAAGAAATCAGTCGCAAGGCCCAGCCAGACTATGACCATACCTGAAGCTTATTCTGACAAAAAGCGGCCAAAAACCCGGTATTTATACTCAGTTTTTTCTTGGTTTTCGTGGCCTGTTTCGCCCCATTTTTTGGGCCGTGCGCACCGCAGGTGACCCGAAAAACCCCGAAAACGGCATGTTTCGGAACATTGGAACCCCTGGTGCCCCCGGGCGTGTTCTGTCGATGAGTCCATCTTTTATTAGACCCCGTACAGAAACACGAGAAAGCGTGGGAATATGCAGTTTGACCCTGGAGAGGAGAGTGGTGCACCCTCAGAGGTGGTCCAGAGAATGCAAAGAGGTCCACGGGGGGGTCTGGGGGGCGGAGCCCCCCAGCCGCCGGAGGCCACGGTAGCGAACACTGTTCCTTGTGGGGTACAGATTCTGTGATGAGTTGGGTGCGTCCTCCTGAGGGCGGTCTCTGGATTCCATGACCTGATCCCAAAGGGCTTGGCCGACAGGCATACGTCACAGGGGGGCCTGGGGGGCGGAGCCCCCCAGCCGCCGGAGGCCACGGTACTGAACATCTGTTCCTTGTGCGGTACAGCCCATCTTCCTGAACTTGGGTAAATTGCTCCCAAGGGTTCGATGAGGGCGCCAAGGCTCGTCAGTGCGGGCTGGATCGTTGCCTCAGAGCCAGATGTTCAATGACAGACACTGAGGACAGGGGCCAGGCCCCGGCTGGCCCCGCCCGCCCCATTTTTGGTCCATTTTTTCCTCCTCCCGAAAATGCGTTTATTTGCATCATTGGGATCCGTGGCTCACGCCATGGTATTTTTTTCTCTCCGGAAACATAATTTGTTCGGACCATTTGGGCCTGAACCACCACGAAAAAAAAATATTGGTAATTCTGAAAATCCTTATACTCATACCGGGCAACATTCAGGCATGACTATGACGCATGGAATATTTTTTTTCGAAGTGTTGGGTGATGCCACCCCATCCCAAGGGGAGGAGCAGCACCACCTGGACAAATGATTCTCTTTTTTTTGAACAAAATGATGTTCCGATGTTGCTTGCTATAACACGGGACAACCGGTATCTCAATGCTTGACCTCTCCGTACCATAGCGTAAAACCATGACACGTCCTCAGAATCAGCATTAGTAAACCGCTTGCACCTGGTTGCAACATTCGATCAGCGTAAGAAAGGTACTTTTTTGTGAAAGAAACGGGAAAGGGGGGGGTGTGTGGGGGGTGGGGTGGGGAATGACGATTAGCCCTGGTATTACGTTTTCGCGCGGAGTATTTTCATTCTGCACAGCACCTCCCGCACGCAATGTGGGATCCTCGGTTAAGAAGCAGGGCAAGCTACAGAAAGAAAGGTGGCCCTTTGGAAAGAGAAAAAAAACGGGAATATCCCAGGGAATGGACATGGGGGGGAGGCGGCTGCTTTTGGGGGCAGCGGAAATTTCACGTACAGTCCCACAACACCCCCGTCTCCGTCATCGCTTGGTTCTGTTCAAAGCAAGCCTTGCCGTATCAACAGACGTGTTTTGGGTACAAGTTGACATACGCTGCCTCCTGATGAAGCCACAGCGATAATGTCAGACAGAACAATCTGTGACAATGGCGGCCATGTGTTTGACGTTTGATCGAGGGATATTTTCGGCCATATTTTTTTTGGGCTGGGCCACGAATCCAAGCATTTTTGTAAAAACAAAAAAAATTGCGGAACCGCCTGCTCTGCCGTAGGCCGATTATTCAGTTGGCTTGAAATTTCGGGGAAACCTGAGCAGCGACGGCATATTTTGAACACAGCCCCCCGAACACCAAGCGGAATTGACGGATGAACAACAAGATGCTTCGCGAGGAGGGCGAGAAGGAGTCTGGCGAACCGATACCCGCTTCCCCCTCCGGACATAGGCGCTCTGGCCTATGTCGTCTATAGCCTGCTGATGAGACAACGCACTGCAGCGACTGATCATGCCATCCAGTGTATAAACACCGGGCGGACTCGCTGCATCACACGTTTCCCACCTCCCACTTGAACGATACTTCTTTTTCCTGTAAATCTTGTTTGGCGAAACGATACTTCGTCTGTTGTTTTTTTTTGCCTTTTTTTTGCTTCCTGATTTCGCTTTTGCCGTGCGATCCGAGCGGCTTCCCTGTCAGAGGAGGCCTTTCGAACCTTTGCCTCCATCAGGGGGATGGACACCGCGGCGCTACCCTGCCCGATACAAAAAGATGGGCTGGACGGGTCTGCCATGTGAAAGAGACCGGGTGCAGGGGGGGGAGCCGACAAATTTTTGAACAATTTATTAGCAGTGCTTCCAGCAGCCCCCCACCCCACCCCGGCGAGAGAGGAGGGGGCGCCGTGTTTCTTACCTTTTCTTGACAACAACAATCACGAGCTAGGCGCGATCTGCCCCCCCCCCCCCCATTGACCACCCCCGTCTCCTGCAAGGCAAGATAAGGTGGGGGCCAGGCGGTGGGCACTTTTTGAGATGAGAACGCAGAACGAAGAATGATCAAAATTCACGCACCTGTATTTTTTTGTATTTTTTACAGACACATTTTGACAGGAGAGCAGGTCAAAGAGAGTGTGCGGAATGTGTGCACATGGCAAGGTTGGGTGTGGGGGGTGACTTGGCTAGCGGCAGGTTCTACTAATATGCTACTTGTTGAGTGGGCGAGCCCCCCCTCCCAGGGGCGCTCAGAGGTGTAACGGCGAACACCACCGAACCACACAATTCACTGGGGGGGTGGCGTACATACCACGGCAAAGGGGACACAGGAAGAGAGGCCTACATGCCGCTTGCGTTGGCTGGAGCTTCAGAGAGGGAGCGGGCACGCCAGCGGCATGCTGTCAACAATTTCAATTCAGTGGGGGAGTCAGAGAGACGACCAGTCTGTCTGAGACGTTGTGCTGAGAGATGCCCCTCCCCCCCACCGCCCCCTTGACCTATATTATTGGCATCGGGGGAAGCGAAAGTCGATATAAAGGGAAGGCACGGGGCTGACCTTCCCTTCACTCTTGTTATGCATGTGGGGGTCGGGGTGGGGGGTAGAGGTGTGGGCGGGGAAATGAAGCTTACCTTGGTCAGGGTTGAGTCGTGGCTGGGAGGGTGGTAGAAAGGGTGAAGTGTGGGTGTAGGGGGGAGTGTTGGGGTACGTCTGGGGGGGGCGGGGGGTGAAGAGACAGGTAGAGTGTGGGTCAGCACACAGGGAATCCCCCGATTGCACACAGGGGAGGGCATGCGCAGGGGGGAGGGGTGGTGGGTGGGGACCTGTTGCCCAGGCCACAGACTGCAGAAGGCAAAAAAGAATACGGAAAAAAATATCACTTTTGGACAATGTATTAGGGGCACATTACAGGCAATACGACCCGAATGGATGGGGTGGGGGGGGGGGGGGTGGGGGTTTGCAATGTGCCTGCAGGGGAGGGGGGAGAATGAATCGCCCAAGAGAAAACGGGCCTGTCTGCGGCAGACGGGGGGGGGGGGGGCCGGGGGGGGGGGGGGAGAGGGAGAAATAGAGAGAAACAGCGGATGCTGTCATATCTGAAAGGCCAAAACTACAACGAGAAATCAAACCCCCCCCCCCTCATGTGCGCCGTTTGCCTCTTCTCTGGCTGGCACTTTGCATCAGCAGAGAGCTTCTTGCTTCCACGGTGGGATCTTGTAAATTTTACATGTATAACTACAAGTATAATACATGTATTATACATGTATAATACATGCATGTCAACTATTATACATGTATAATACATGTATATGCCTGAAATATACATGTAAAATACATGTATATCAAGTAAAAATACATGTATAATACTTGCATGTCAACTATTATACATGTATTTTTACTTGATATACATGTATTTTACATGTATATTTCATGCATTTACATGTATTATACATGTATAATAGTTGTCATGCAAGTATTATAATATTTCATGCATTTACATGTATTATACATGTATAATACTTGTCATGCAAGTATTATACATGTAAAATACTTGCATGACAAGTAAAATACCTGCATGCAAGTAAAATACATGTATTTTACTTGCATGCAAGTATTATACATGTATTTTACTTGTCATGCAAGTATTTTACATGTATAATACTTGCATGACAAGTATTATACATGTAAAATACATGTAAATGCATGAAATATACATGTAAAATACATGTATATCAAGTAAAAATGCATGTATAATAGTTGACATGCAAGTATTATACATGTATTTTTACTTGATATACATGTATTTTACATGTATATTTCAGGCATATACATGTATTATACATGTATAATAGTTGACATGCAAGTATTATACATGTATAATACATGTATATACTTGTAGTTATACATGTAAAATTTACAAGATCCCACCGTGTCAGGATGGGGGGGGGGGGGGGGCGGGCGGGCAGAGGCAGAACGATAAGCGACTTGCTTTCACATCACTTGAGGGAGTGCGGACTATGTGAATATATGAGTGAGGACTGCATCGACATATATAACAGGTACATCGAGTGTGCCACGTGTACAGAAGTGCACATGGTGATATGTGAACAGGGAAACGTGGCCAAAAAAAACGGATGTTTGAGTGCCCCCCAGGGGGGGCGGGTGGGGCACCCTCTTGAAAGGAGGGTGGGGATCGTGAAGCGGAAGAGAGGCAAATCACACAGCTGACCTCCCTGTCACTACGCTACGAATGCTGCGGAGCGGGTGGGGTCGAGAGGGTGGCGACAGGCGGCTGCCTTATCCCCACACCGAGTGACTCGTCACAGTGTATGGATTCGGTCTGTTTGACCCTGAAAAGACACCACGCTCACCACCTCCCTCTATTCCTCCCGAAAACACAGCCATGCACATACGCAGACACCGAGTGTGCACGCCGATAGCACGCCTGCCCAACCTCTGTCCGTGCAAGTTAAAAAGCGTGGCAAAAAAGAGGGGGTAAAGAGGGGACGGGTTTGCGGGGAGTGTGACAAACGGGGGGGGATGTAGGGTAGGGTGGGCAGGGTGGATCAGGCAATTTTGAACAATTCGAACGGTTTTGATGGCCCACCTCACTTCCACCGGCCCGCCCCACCCCCACCCACCCTCCTTGTGGTGTGTTCCGCCAACCACGCACACCCGGTGGTTTGGCTTGCTCTTGCGTGTCACGGGATGATGCTGTCGACCCACACAAAACACACAGGATGCCGAGGCGCCACCGGTGCTTTGCTCAGAAGTGCACAAACAAGCGATCGGCCTCCCAATGGTAGGCGCTGCACTGCCACACATTGCACACAGACTGAAGCATAGCCTAGGGACCCCCCAGCACGTCTGATTTGCACAGCGGAACACTATTTCTTGAACTATTTTCCCTCTCTTTACGGCTATCCCGATGAGAGGGGACGCTTGTCTCGGTTCTTGGGGCCGCACAGTATTCTTTCCACCCCAGGCAAGTGGCCTCCGATCCGATGCTAGCTCCATCTGCATGAGGTAAGGCACTGTCCACATCGGTGCTCCTTCCTGCACCCTCCTTTCCTATTCCCAGTATGTTGTTTGGAAGCAACGTTGCTCCGGTTCGCAGGCAACAGGGCGAGAGAAGAGGCAGACGCACGCACAGTATAAGGAAAGGCGGAGTGGGGTGGGGGGGATGCAAATATTCTTTTCCACCCGGGACAAGATTTCTCAGCTACGGCAACCCACCCCAAAACCGCCACCCAATAAGGCTAGTCACCCAAACAGGGGCTACGTCACCTGAGAAGTCAGCCGAGGCGACCATCGCATTATGTATTCACGTTTCACGCTTGTTCTTCAAACCCCAGAGTGCTGCTCCCCCGTCATCGGGGTGTACGGCAGCGGCACTTTGTTTGTGAATAGTATTTCACAGATGGCTTATTGCGAGTCCATCCTTCTCCAATAGAAGAAGGGTCGGGGGAACTGCAAAAAAAAACGTATTGCAGAACCGGATGCACACGCCCTTCCTGATGTGAAGCAGATCCTGAGGCAAAGGGGCAAAGGGGAACTATGCACGCTGTGCATTTTGGGCTGTCATGGGTATTCACAGAATCTCGTTGGAACAGCCAGCAGAAGAGGCACATCAGGGGCGTCAGAGATATAGTTAGGCGAGAAGGGAGGGGGGCGAAAGAAGCAACCCCAGGTGCTCCCCACCCTCCCCTTCCCACCCCCTCTTCTATTCCTGTGTGGACATTCGTTCATTTTGTTTGTTTTCATTTTTTTGTCAACAGCTGTTGTTTTTTCTTGCCATTTGTCGACGATTCGAACAGACCAGGGAGAGAGAGAGAGATGATCCCGCGATTCAACCGCATTCGGGCCATGTATGCGCAAAAAACACGCATCGACGTCCCCCTCGGGCCTATCGGGCTTGCGCTCAAAAAAGGACTGCCGCCGGCCTCCCTCACCTGCGGCGATGATGTTTCCCTCATATCTGCTCCAGGAGGTTCCGAACCACTGCTTTCACTCGAAGTGGCGGCACGGAACCATGTGCTACGCGAGGCGCTGCGTCACAACATCTGGCGAAGGCTTGCTATCTCCAGACCCTCCTTCGGCGGTGTGGAGGACGGCGTTGACACCGTGCTGACAAACGACTTCTGGCTATCGTGTGGGGATCCTGTGCTCGCCGCTGCGATGCGCTGCATTATTGTTGGGGGCGTGTTCCTGGCAGACCGCTGGGGACGCAATAAGCTTGGGGCTGCGACGGACTCCGCGCCTGACGGGCCGGAGGCCGAGCGCTCGACCGCTCCTACTCCACCTCCTGTGACCGCTGCCGACCACGCCACAGCACCCGCGGACGGCGACGCTGCCGGTGACACCGATGATGACGACGACTCGTCGAGCTCAGCCCCGTCCGAGTTCGATGTCCTCGACGACTCGGGTGAGGTGCCCCTACCCCTCACAGCAACACAGCCGGAGCCGGGTAGCGACCGCCTCTGCCGGAATTGCGATACGGGCTCCCCCGAAACCGTCACGCATCTCTTCTGGGAATGCCCTGCCCACAACGACGTCCGTGCCCGGGAGCGGTACGCGGGTCTCTGTGAGGAGCGCCTCTCATGGCCGCCCTGCCTAGCCAACTGGGGCATCATACCGAAACCCCTATCCGGTACGGTGCGGGCGAAGGACCTGCACCACCTAATGAGCACGATAGTCGCCCGCAGAGATGTGCTGGAACGTGAGCGCCTCGGGGTATCCCCAACTGTTTGCGCGTGGGACGCAGCGCTAGCGCGACCCGCTGCGCCCCATCAGTCCGACCTGGCCTCACTGCCGGACAACCCACCCCGCTGGACTCACGGAGAGTGCATCATGCGTGCCCTGCGGGCCTGGCTCGGTCGTCTCACCTGGACGAGGGAGGGGTCCGTCTCCTTCTGCGAGCTCGCCATCGACTTCGAGGTCTTCTCCGGGCTCGACGTCTGCCCGATCGCTACTGGCGCCCCGGCAGGAACCCAGCCCGCCCCACTCAACATGCGTGGACGCATGATGGGGCAGATGTTGAAATACCTTGTCTCCCAGTGTGAAGCAGTTAACCTCCGCGCGCCCCTGCCTGGCGCGTTTGTCTCGCGTGTCTACTGCCTCCGCGCGGTGGGGGTGAAGGAAGTCTGGGGCGGTCTTGAGCCGCGCCCCCGCTTTGCCTGCCACGGGCTCACCACCCGTATCCTGATCGAGCAGATTCCCCGCGCGATCCACTGGGCCTCGAGCAAGTCGTGGGGCCTGGACCTTACCCCGTCGTATACCGAGGTGCCCGACCGGGACACGCGAAGCGAACAGTGGGACCCTACTCCCGTAGCCCCCACCCGTGACCCCCTCGACACGGTCAGCCCGAGGTCGGCGCCGTGCGGCGCTGAGCGCTATGCCCCCCGTTCGGAGGTGCTGGCTCGCAACGTCTGCAGGGCCCACTCCAAGCCCAAGTGCCATGACTGCGACGCGGCGGGGCACAACCGAACCCTGCGAATGGAAGACTGCTGCCGGGCCCACCACCGCCAGGATGACGGACTGCCCGTGCAGTTCTGCAGCACGCACCGGCTGCTCCGCTGCGGCACCTGCAGCTCCTCCAACATGTGCTGCAAGCGTGGCCACCACGGCTGCCGCGACCATGACCTGCCCCCCTGCGGGGTCTGCGCCTCTCTGCCTGAGATGGATGACAGACGCCCCACCGCTTGCTGCAAGAAGGGCCACCACGCCCCTCCCGCCCCTGCGACGCCTGTGGAGGCAGACGCCCCCACCCCGCCGCCCCATGTGCCGCCAACCCCGCCCTTCCCAGAGGCGACTGCGCCTACCGTGGGGGATCTTCCCTCCACCACGCCACCCCGTGTGCCTGCGCCTCAGCCCTCCCCTGAAGCGACCCCGTGTCCCGCTACTCCCGAGCCCGCCACCCCTCCAGTTATCCTGAAGAGGCTGGCCCATACCGTGTGCTCCCCGGGCTCACCCCACCGCCACCTGATGCAGCCTCGTAGGAGGCTCTCACCCGACGGCGTCAGGCCATCCATCCCCGCCGTGGCGCAGCTGAAGCGCACCGCCTTAGAGGCGCATACCGGTTCCACCCCGGCACTGCCTGCCCAAAGGCCTAGGGTCGACCACGTGATCCCCACCGCTAACGCTGACGTTGACGTGGGCGCCGCTGATCCGGACCCACCTTCTCCTACTACCTCCCCTCCCGACGGCGTGTCCGTTGACGCAGCCCTTCCCCAAAGGCCCCGTTCTGGTGCCTCTTCCTCCTCCGCCCGTGCGCGGTCACCGCACGCGCCTACAGGCTTCCGGGCCTACCTTAATCCTCCTTCCTCACGTAGCGCGTCACCGGGCGCTACAGACCGTGTGGCGCCTGCGCCTCCTCCTCCTCCTGTGTCACTTCCCTCACCCCACCAGAGCAGCTCCTCTCTCAAACAAGGGGAGTCTACCGGGCCGCGGGCCCGCGTAGTTAAGTAGACGACACCCTTGGGGTGCGAGTATTTTCGTTTCGGGGATATTCACACTATAAGCATACGAGAGAGAGAGAGAGAGAGAGAGAGAGAGAGAGAGAGAGAGAGAGAGAGAGAGAGAGAGAGAGAGAGAGAGAGAGAGAGAGAGAGAGAGAGAGAGAGAGAGAGAGAGAGAGAGAGAGAGAGAGAGAGAGAGAGAGAGAGAGAGAGAGAGAGAGAGAGAGAGAGAGAGAGAGAGAGAGAGAGAGAGAGAGAGAGAGAGATAGATCCAACCCACCCACCCCGGGAAGAAAAAATAGCACAACGGAGGGACTCGGCTCGCAATTGCTTGCGCAAATCATAGGGTGGGTGGGATGGGAGAGAAGGAATGGATGTGGGGAGTGGGGGCGTGATGGTGGATCACCGACAAAGACATCAGGGGATAAGATTGGGGACAGTAAAACAGTCAGAAAAAACGCCATAAAAAAATAGAAAGTGACCCCATCGTGATCCGCACAGAGCCCAAATAGTCCAAAGAAGGCAGAGAAGCGGAGAAGAAAAAATGGACCTAGCGGGTGGCCCGGTGGGTGGTGATGCCCTCGTCATGCAGGTCTCTTCTGTTTTGAAGGTGCACACATGGTGGACTCCAGCCACCATGTCTAAGAGGGAGTCTAAGACTGCAGTCTGTACTGGAGACGGGAGTCTATTTTCCAGCTAGTTTACGCTCAGACTCCCGCTAGTTGAGACTCATGGGAGACACGGTGTACTCCAGCGGAGGTAGGGTAACCTCCGCTGGAGTTCACCGTGTCGTCTGCCTCTGTGCAGCGTCACTCGGTGCCATCGAATACATGGCGACAGCCCACCAACTCGAGACAGATCTGCTTGTCTGGAGGGCTGAGACGAGAACACGAACGACTTTCAAGCAGTCTTGAAGGTCGCCAAGCCTATTGGGGGCAACTAACAGATGAGATTTGTTTGTTGCCTGTCGTCACAGCTAGGTGCCCATCTCCTCGAAAACTCTCGTCTAGGCTCTACGTGGCGGAGATCTCGTGGACCCTTTGGCCATGACAAGGTCTGCCGTGCATCCACTCCACCCACAACGCACACCTGTCACGAGTGGTCGCTCCCACGTCCTCCTCCACCCTGAAGGTTGAACCCTCAAGGACCAGTGATCTCCTGCTGGCCGGGCTGCGATACAGTGAAGCCTTCCTACTTGCAAGCGAATCCAGACTGTAGGGAACAGATGTTCACTACCGTGGCCTCCGGCGGCTGGGGGGCTCCGCCCCCCAGACCCCCCTGCGTAAAAACATTGCACCAGACCGGTTTTTTGGCCGAGAGTCCAAACTTTCAAAGCAGCTGCTGCGCCTGCCCCACCAAGCAGCCTCAGTACGACAGGACGCGCGCAGGCACTGGGCCCTCTCAGATTCTGGGAGGGTTTGCGCGGGTCGCGCGCGCCGAAGGCGCGCGCGAAAAATTTTCAAAACCAGAAAAACCGGAAAACGGCGCCAGAAAAAAAGTCTATCTTATACCCTGAAAGACATGCACTATAAAAAAAGATAAGGCGTTGTTTGTGCGCCAAACCCGGGTGAACAAACCTCACGGGGGCCTTCGCTCAGAAATGCAGAGAAGTGAGGAATGGTGAGCCGCCTCACAACACTGGCTGCAAAGTGACACAGTTTGACACACAGTGGCACAGAGCGAAGGCCTCCCGCGTGTTTTGCCTGATGAAGGTTGGTGTGAGTGTGTGCACAGTCATAGCAACAAGGCAAGGTAGATTGTGTTTGTCACCCAAAGCGCTGCCAACTATCTTTTTCACTGTGACAAGCTTTCTTCTTGTTGTGTGTGAAAAAAAACATCAGCACATCAGATGTCAGCTTTCGGAACATATGGGTGTCAGTTATGTAGTGACTAGTCACAGAACAAGGGCACATCACACACTCCACTTTTGAACCATCTGTCAATTCTGAACAATTTCTGGGTTTCCTGAGGAAATCCTGGTTTTTTTCTTGGGTCCCGACGACCACCAGCCTGACGCGTGAGACGAACAGTGCAGTGGTGTACACAACGCTGCCTTTCATAGCATTGCATTCCAATGGCAGAGACGCAGATCATCCTTTTGACCCCCCCCCCCCCAGGGCAGTGGTGGCTGCGTACGCGTACGCAGCGTGATTTTCAGAAAGTGCGTACGGCGTACGCGTACGCGTACGGCGCTGCGTACGGCAGTCTATGGAGCACAGGAGACGGCCATGGCCGCACACCAAATCCGACAGTCGAACTCAGGTGTACCACGGGTCGCCTTCGAGCCTTCCAGTCGGAAGTGGGACCTTTTGAAGTATGATTGCGGGTGTACTTGCAGGTGTTGCGAGTTTTTCGCCACGTGCGCGGTAAGGAACCATCTGTGAAAGGCAGGAGCAAAGGCCAGGGCCCAGCCACCCCCTGGGTGGCCTACTGTGTGCTGAGAGACCTGGAATACCAGCCGTACGCAAATTCTGCGTACGCGTACGCAGCGTGGTTTTCAGAAAGTGCGTACGGCATACGCGTACGCGTACGCGTACCGTACGGCCGTACGCTGCCACCACTGCCCTAGGGGGGGGTCACTGGGGGGGACAAACCCCAAAATTCCACTTTCCCTCGGAGGTCATTTTTGGGCCAAAAAAATATGAAAAACCGGTCCAGAATATGTCGGAACCCGGAAATACCCCCACTACAACATGATCTGTGGCCTTGTTACCCTCTCAGACCCCATCCTAATTTTCCATACCACAACTTGTACCGAGCCCACCCCCGGTGGGCAAGGTCTCATCGTGATCAACATGCAATGGGCCAAGAAAAGCTCTGTTCCACCCTTCAAAGCTGCCGAGAGGTTCCTGTGGAGTCTATCGGAACAGCGGTGCAAGCCCTGCTGTGAGATAGCGGTGCTGCAGGTCGCAGATATCGCACAAGAAGGTACCTACCGGTTGTTGTACCGGAAGCACACCATGGTGAAGGTGCAGCACAGGTGGCACGGTTGCCCCTGTACGAACATATACTCCACTGCAGCGCTCGCACCCTAGTGCTGACGTGAGCCGAGGTCGGTGTGGATCGAATTCAAACAGGTGTGGTGCACGACTGGCTGGAGGGTCTCCTCTCGTCAATGACAGTACAGCTGATCAGCCGCTTTCAGTGTACAGCCTCAACGGTGACTGCACTCGCACAGGTCACCGCAAGCGGAATAGTGAATGTTGAGGTGGGGAAATCCCCCTGTTTTCTCGGCAGAGGATGTGCGCGCATTTGCGAAGCGACCGCGTCCCCAGACAACTGCCCAGGAAGCGTTCCGGGAGATACTTGGCCCACAAACAGGGCGAGATCCGCAGCTTCCTGGGAAGGAAACGGGGTGCTGAATTGATGGATCGCGCCGAGGAGAGCGGGCTCCACCAGGATGAATTCACCATACTTGAGCTCCAGGAGAACCTCCTGGACGATATGTCTGCGGAACTTGATACAATGCCTCTTCCCAGTGGTTGTAGTCAAAAAATGACGAAGCCACGCTACAACCCCGAGGTACAAGTTCTGGTAGGAAAATAAAAAATGGGCGAAAAATGCCTTCCCGGGTGTCAAAAATCACCGAAATGGGCCTAAAACCTGTTTTCCACCACATATCGGCCAACAGCTACCCAAAAATAGGCTCTCCGGGGGTCGGAATGGGGGTGTCGGAAAAATTGCTGTTTGTCTACCACTTTTCCTTAGCAGTGACCCCCCCTACCCCCCCCCCCCCATCGGAATGGCTTTCTCTTTTTGAAATGCCCTTCGGTTGCTGCAGGCAAGTATTTTAAAATGACACCCCTACTTTGGAAAGCAGCGCACACACCAAATCCATCCCATCCCTTTTCCGAAGGCAGGGAGGGCGGGCGTGCGTGTGAGTTGGGGCTCGCTGGTTGAAGGGGAAAGGGCGGGGGATGCGGCACTGGCTTGCATGGCACAACACAAGCACGCACCAGGTTGGAGACGTGCCTTGCTTCCTCCGGCATGATGGACTGGTTTGCTGGCAGAGAGCTCCGCAGTGACGGTGCAGGTCGGAACGCAACAGATACCCCCTCCAGGGCGTAGATTGTGGGCCGACTTTTGAAAGCGCCTTTGCTTGTTTCCTCGGTCGGGATGCCGGTTTGAAGGGCCTTCGGGCAGGTCTCCAAGTTCCCTCGAAAAAAAACTGATGAATAATCCAGCACACCTCACGCAACCATAACAGGCAAAACAAATGCACACAGCATCGCATGTTTACAGTGTGGATGTGCCCATCACGGGATAGCCCACACACGCACACCTCTGCAAGAGAATATCACGCAAACATCGTTTGTTCTTACTCAGAGACAGAGATTTTCGGCAGGCACTATGGAGGATTCTTCATATTCCTGGATTTCCCGAATTTCCTGGATTTCCCCCGGCCCCTTAGGCGGTTTCAGGGCGGACAGGGCGGACATGCCGGACCCGGAAATCCGGGTGTCCGGATGTCCGGGTCCAATTTTGACCCCCCCCCCCCCCCGGACATTTCCCGAATTTCCCGCCCGGACATGTCCGGGCGGACATTTTCTGGTGTCCGGATGTCCGGGCGGACATGTCCGGACCCGGAAATTCGGGAAATCCAATTTTGACCCCCCCCCCCCCGGACATGTCCGGCCAGGACCTCAATAGTTTGATTTTTGGTCCAGAAAATAGTTTGAAAATTTTTGAAATCTGGGTGCCCAAAAAAAAAATTCCTAAGACCGGCGATTTGTAGGGGGACCCTTTCGAATTTTTTTTTGGGGAAGGGTAAATTGAACGTTTTTGGCCAAATGAAGCCACTGCGACCATTCCCGGGCCTCGGAAATCAGATTTTGGCCCCTCAAATGCGGTGCCGGTCCGGACAAAAAACCGAAAAAATCGTGAAAAATGGCCCGTTTTCCCCAGCCAAAAATGGGCCAAAAATGCCCCCCGGACACCCCCAGAGACATGTCCTAATCCGGGGTGCCAGTAGGGGGGACCTTTCGAATTTTTTTTCGAGGAGAGGTCAATTGAACGTTTTTGGACATCTGAGGCCACTGCGACCATTCCCAGGCCTCGGAAATGAGATTTTTGGCCCTCAAATGGGGTACCGGTCCCCACGAAATTCCGAAAAATTCATGAAAATCGAAAGGTCCCACACCAAATTCTGCCCAAAAATCGTCAAAAATGGACAGGTCATATGCAGCAAGGGGGCAAACCACTCCCCAAATTTTGCTCAATGATTCCACGGCAAGCCAGATTTTCTGATCAATTGGTTTGTTTGCGCATGTTCCTGGTACTTGTTTGGAAAGTAGATGACCCCTGGCTGGAGAGGACGGTTGTGCTCGACCGGACGGAGAGAGAACCTTCTCCATATCCACCTCCACTCCACAATGCCACAAGTGGCAGGAAGGCCGGGTGTTACGGGCCTCAACCAGGGTTCCAAGGCTCTCCACTTCCTGGCTGCGTCAGGGATCACCGGGTACAGCGAGCAGGATTCCCTGTCCTGACACCCCAGCATGTACCACCGGAAGAACCCGAAACAGCAGCCCCCCCTCATGGGGGTTGCAAGAGGCACGGAAATCGTTCAAGTCGGACCAAGTCCGAAAATTCGGCACTTTCTTGGGTACAAATTGCGGTCCGAAATTTTCCGATTTTTTGAAAAAAGGCTAATTCTGTAAGGGGGACCTTTTCGAATTTTTTTTTCGGGCACTTTTTCCACAAGGAAATGTCCGCCCTGTCCGCTACTGTCCACTACCGATTTCAAGGATCCTCCTATCTTCCGAGAAATATAGATCCGCCCTGCCCAGCAACCGTTAAAAAAACAGTTCCGGGCAACTCTTTTTGAACGATTTGTTTTGTCGAATGCACACCACAAGAGAGTGGACAAGAAATCACATCAAAATACCAAATTACCCGGTGTGTATGTTACGTTTATGATTCGTTGTTGTGTTTTTTTGTTGTTTTTCCAGCAGCCGAACGGCGCCCGGCGTGCGCTGCACTTCAGCGGGGCAAATGCATACAGAGAAATAGAGAATAAAAAACGAGACGAGAGTGCGGGGGGGGGGGCGTTCTCTCGACGGAGGATAACCGTACTAAAAAAATCAGGTGAGATGCAGACAGAGAGAGAGATAGATAGAGATATCCAGAATTATTTAGACCAGTCAATGCGGTGACATGTGACTGTGGGTGGAAACGAAAAATGGGGCAGGGCGGAAGGTGACCCAAGACGGAAGAAAATCACGATATCGTCTGCATCAGGGGGGAGGGGGCTTGGATGGGATGGAACGCAGACCCCCGCTCTTTTGTGCACACCACCCCCTGTCTGATGAAGCGGTGTGAGTGGGGGTCGCAAGATCCAGCGAAAAGGCGCAGAAAATTTCCTCAGTTGGCCATGCCGAACTTTGATAAAAGAACATACGGACATGCAGTCTATTTGTCACTTCGACGACCAAGACTACCGTCCTAAAGGACGGCCATCGTTGACCAGTTTGTTGCCTCAGCGACCAGGATGGTGTGTGAGATGACCAATGCTGGTGTGCATGTGTGCCAAAAAGTGATGTAGGCCTCAGCCGGTTCGTACATTTCTGACAACCTGCTGCACCATGCCCAAGCACACAGGACTGGTTTCGTCTCCATGACTAAAAGACCGACATCACAGAGCCTTTCACTTTGTTCTGCTGCATGTTTTCACTCAGTGCCTGTCCCCCACTTGCACCCTACATTGAGTCGGGTTGGCACATTAGTTCGTATTGGGCTGTGAACGAGGACTGTATACTCAGAAACTCCATTTGCCTCAATATGTTCACGATTTCCACTCTTGCCCCCCCCCCCCTTTTTTTTCACAGCTTACTACGTCTAACACTAACCGCACGCCCTCCCAATCACCCTCCCCGGAAAACAGAAAAGGGCAAAACCTATTGGGTATCACAAGAAACACCCACATTTTTCTGCCCCTTCACTTCATCCTTTGAAAGTGTGGTGGCTCGGAAGAGTTATGGTATTCACAGGGATTGCTTGTTTGTATTTATTGGTTGATTATATTTGACTCGGATATGCAAGGGTGCTGTTCTAGCCTCATCCGAGCAGGATCGCAAAAAAAAATTGAATCCAGCACCATCAGTGGTCGCGCTAACTTCACTCCCTACTCCCGGCATTTTCGGCGATTTTTTGAGGTACCTGGGACCCCCCGTGTATAAGTCCCCCCCCCTTACCCCCGTGTTTAAGTCCCCCCCTGGGGGTCTGGCAGGGGGGGGACTTAAACACAGGGGGACCTAAACACGGGGGTGAGCTGGTCTGGAGGGTCATCAGGTGGCCCCTAGGCCCTCCAGGTGCTGTCAGAGTCGAAAAGTGGGGTGCCAAAAGTCCATCCGGACCGGAATTACCCCCCTACGACAGCAGAGGAAGAGGTCTTCTTGGTCTCCACTGTGCCACCCCCGTGTTTAAGCCCCCCCTGTGTTTAGGTCCGCCCCCCCCGTGTTTAAGTCCCCCCCGGCCGAAAATAGCCTCCAGGGGGGGGACTTAAACACGGGGGGTCCCAGGTACGTTTTTTATTTGCAAACAGGGATTTGTCCACAACTCGAAAAGTTGTGGTACCCCAATTCAGTATGAAAAAATTGCACCAAAAAAATGGAAGTGACCCCATGGCGTTTCGCACGGATCTCAAATATTCAAAAGAAGGCAGAGACGGGGAGAGAAAAAAATGGGCCCCGCGGGGCGGGGGTGGGTGGGTGGGTGGCCTTGATGGCTGCTGCTCTTCACGCCCTGAGGTTCGCCGTTCCCCAAACTTCCAGAATCATCGCTTTGCATGAAACTCTCAGCACCCCTTTTGCCTTCCCTACCGAGTGACTGCTTCCCGCGCAGCACTGGGCTCCGACCTGATGTCGGAGTGATCCACACCGAGTTCAGCTCGGAACAGATGTTCACTACCGTGGCCTCCGGCGGCTGGGGGGATCCGCCCCCCAGGCCCCCTGTATAGCGTGTGCACGAGGTTTCACATACAACATACTTCGTGGGGTCCCCACGTCCAGTGCTGCCATCAGTGTCTTGAACAGGCTACACCCTCGCCATATCAGGGGTGGCACTCAAGCTGGCATATGTTTGCCTACTTGGTGGCGTTGTTGGCAGTTGAGCTGAGTGGGGAACTCCCGTCCCTGCTTTCCGAGCAGGTGCCTGACCCCTCGCCCGGGTTGTTACTGATCACATGATGTAGAGACAACCAGGACGGAAAATTTGAGTGTCTTCAAACAGGCTCATTTTTTCAAAATGACCCCACTACGATCCGGGCGAGGCTCGGAAATGCAACGAAACGCGGTTTCCCCGCCCAAAAACGAGCCCCTTTTTCAGGTACGTTTTTTCGCTCCCGATTTCCAAATTTTGGGAGATTTTTCCAATATTTAGCGCGACCACTGAGCACCATAGTTCTGCAGGCACTGCATTTCGAGATACCCGCGGGCTGCCTGCAGCAACAGACACACACAGGTGGTCATGCTCAGGATCTGCCCACTCCAAACGTGGTCACCACACACACGCATAGTCTGCCTCCTCATTATGCAATCGGCAAAGCAGATACATTGTGCCAAATCTGACACCACAACGTTGCTCGCGGGAGGGGCTGCGTGTTCTTGAATAACGCCGACCCCTCCCAACCCACAGTTTTGGTGGTTTCGGACGGCTAGCAACCTGGCGCGCAAAGACGGCCAGGTACCATCGCCTTTTTTTATGTGTTTTTGTATGTATTTTTTGAACGATTTGTTCTCAAGTTGATTGAACGGCTGACGGTGTAGAGGCAATGTCCAACGGCATTTTTTTATGGATTTCCCATTTTTTTGTTTTCCACTTCTTCACGGCATACACACAGGACGGGTATAACGTTGTTGAGAACGCCACAACGCCCCCTTGTATGGCACGTTGCTTTTTTTTGTCGCACGGCAATATGACGGCGCACGGCGTAACCCACCGACAACACGTTTATTAAGGCAGTGGCGAACCACACCGACAGAAAAAAACCGGCATGCAAACCTCCACGGGTTAACTCGACTGAGTGTTGACCGGTTCAGCGGAACGAGAGCAGGCCAGACCACACAGAATCATCTGGCGATCGGCCCATTACATACAACTGTTCCACCCCGAACGACCCTCAGACCAGCCCGGGATACGCACAACCGCTTCCGTAATGAACATACTGTTTTCGAATCAGCACAGTTCCAATTCGTGCAAAATGACGAGCCTCACTGCATTAACGCAGGGCTTTCCCTAAATCTGGGGGTCTGGGGGGCAAATTTCCAAAAACGGGTGCAAAAAAAGGGGGGAAAGGGGGGTTAGGCTGGGGCCCAGTCTGGGGGCTGCCATTGCATTTGTTGGACTCCGTACGGATCGTAGTGGGGTCATTTTGTGGGTGTAGGCGCCCAGTTTCACCTGTGAAATCTGGATCTGGTCAGTCCTTCAAGTCCGACTCGTGATGGGAGGAGGTGACTGAGAGGCACCACACCACCCCACCCAGCGGGACCCCCCATCGGTTTTGTCAAGACCCCGTTGTTTTGAACGTTTGGAATCTGTGCGGATCGTGGTGGGGTCATTTTGGCCATGAGGTGCCCGTGAAGACCCCTGTCTGGTTGTCACCGTGAAGGTTCAGCTCACCCCCCTCTAATTCCTCACCCGGACAAGACAGGTCCTGAACATGTATGACCGTGTGAGACCTTCTGTGGCCGTATGTCACCTTGTGACCCGTTGTGGTGATGTGTAAGAAAGCCTCATTGGCGGCAGACAACTGCCGGTCCACTGATCCTGGCTCACACCTGATGAGGCACACCAGGGGTGGTCGTCGCGTGTTTGCGCCGAATACACAACGAGCACCACGGGAGACCACACGTGGCGTCATGCACCTGACGAGATTGCTCTGATTTTGCTTCAGGATTGCAGCATCCGGCGACACGTGATCAAGCTATTGACACGATGTGCCAGAAAATGCTGAATAATCCCTGGTACTCACCTGAACCCAGAGAGCCTGGAAGATCGAAAACCGCATGGTCACCCATGGGAACCTTTTTTGCGCGCCCAGGACGGCAATACCCCAAAAAAGGTGTTCTTTTGCAATATTTGCGCACACCCATTCCGAAGATTTTTTGACAGCCACTTTAGTCAAGTAGGGTACCCATTCCTGCCTTGACAACTCGCCTGCAAAAAAAGGGGGGAAACAGGGAAATAATAGCCTGCAAAAAAAGGGGGGGGAGGCAGATTTTGAAAATCTCGGGAGACGGGTGCCGATTTAGGGAAAGCCCTGCATTAACGGTTCGATTTCTTTTTTTTTTGCAGACCCCCCTCCCCCCTTTCCCGTTCCCAGGGATTTGTGGACACATCATACATGGGCACTCGACACGCTGTGTTATTATGTTCGTTGGTAAGGATATCCTAATCGTGTATTGGCATTTTTTAGCGTTTGTTTCCACTCAATGGGGAGGGGTAGGGGTGGGAATGGGAATGAGGAATGAGTTGTTGGGTATGACGTTCAAACCCCCCCCCCCTTTGGCTCCATTCGCTTCACAAAACAACAGTGCACTGCCGTGACGGCACGTCTCATTCATATTCTTGAACAATTTGAACGATCCTTGACATCAGTGACAATGCACAAAAATGAGGGTGCTGTGAAGGAAGGCAGGGGGGGCTAGAGAGAGACAGAGAGAAGATAAATTATTGCCACAATCAGCAGATGTCAGCCCTTGCAAAACTACCTGTGCCCCCGCTGGATCGTAAAGTGACAGCAAACGATACAACAAACCAATTGCTACCAAAAGTTGTTTTGTTGGACCGCAGACCCCACTCTTTGTGTACCCCACTCCCCCGGCCTGATGAAGTGGTGTGGGTGGGGCCGCACGATCCAGCTAAAGGCACAGACAAAAACAATGGTCCCCCCCTCCTCCCCTGAAGGCGTGTGCTGGTTGCCCAGGCCCGCATGATGTTGCTTGGCACTGGGCACACCAAATCACCCGCAGTGGCACTCTTTTGCGTTGCAGAAAGGATGTGAATATTAACGCTGTGACCTCTTGCGAAGCCCGGCGTGAATATAGGGGACAGGGGCTTGCCTCTGAAAGGACGTCCCAGGCAAGCCTGCCTCTGGAGAGTAGTAGATCAGAAGAAGAAGAAGAAGAACAAACAAGTGTGGAGGTGTGGTGAGGCTTCCCCCCTAGGCCAAAATGAATATTTGCTGGCCCGATAATAGCACCAGAATTGCGTCATTCTGACTCACTTTGTCGATAGCGAGGTCATCCAAGGTGTTGCTATAACAAATCACACACTCAAAGTGGCTGCAAATGTCTGCTTTTGGTGTGGCACTTTGGATTGGGGGAGGGCCGTATAGCCTGCTGTGCTGAGCACCCCCGTTGGGGTTCCCCCCCCCCCCCCACTTCTCACGTTGCAGTGTTCCCCACCAAACAAACCGAGTTCCCGTTTGGAAGAGCCCAGGCTCATTCCGCTGGTGTACACTGCAGGAAACCTCACCCACCCCCGCCTGTGTTTTTTCTGTGGCCGTAGGGTCGTAGGACGAGCAGACCACAGACACCCGACTTACCTTTTCTTCACTTTAGAGCTACCACCCCCACCCCCCACAACCCTATCCCGCAATTGTTTAAAGGGTGGCATCGGTGGTGGAGAGAGGATGGTTCATTCCTTAACACAGAGACTCTCCGTCAAGCGGAGATTTGTTTACCGTGCCGTGTTGAATTTTTGTGTGTCTATTGATATAAAGCCGTCAAACCGCAGTGGGACAAGAAGGCCGGAACAATGACAGGAGGCGGACGAACAAGACAAGGATGAATGGTAACTCGCCACTCACAAGAAAAAGATGACGGGGACGGAACGAAACAATCAACAGTCAGTCGGTGATGCAGTTTTGGATGCAGAGTCAAAGACGAGGCCAAAAGGCAGACTGCTGTGGCACACATTGGCGAGCGGACATTCACCCAAGCCATCGGGGTGCTAAGGAATCAAAAAAGATGGGGACTGGTGGTCTGCATGGGCTCTTGTTGCTGTGGCGGGGAGGTGGTAGGGAAGAGACGGCAAAAATCAACAAAAAAAAAAGCCCATGTGGGGGGGAGATCAAATCCACTGACAAGTGGACTCAGCAGCAGGCATTTGCTGTTTTGTATTTTTCGGGAGAGGTTGTGGTAGTAGTGGCGAAAATTAGACTGCGCGGTGATGCCTGAGCACACTCCCGCGCAAAAAAAAAAGGTGCAAAAAAAAAGAGAGAGAAAACAAAAGACAAGACGAGCGCACGGATGAACGGGAGGCTCCTAGGAGGGCATCCCCGAGATCAGCCATACAGCCTCCTTTCAGTTCCAGCAGCACTGGCTATATAGCACACACATGCACATGTGACGCAACAGGGGGGGAGGTGGGGTCAAAAAATCAGGGGTTGGTTGCCTGGCCAGGCATGGGGTGTGGGAGAGTGATTTTTATTGGTGTTGCCGGTCAGGGACCAGCGAGCATGCAAATCATGCATATCACTGCCGCGCGCTGTGCCGTTGTTTATGGTATATTTTGATACTGACAACCACCAGCCTCGACAGCCAGGACAGCCCGGCAGTGGCATGCACAGCAAAGCGTGTTATTTTTTTTTGCAGAAAATATATAGTTAGGCGCATCCAACGCAGGAAACTGTTCACCGTGCGCGATCTTTGCAAACAAACTCCACACGCCCCTGGCTGTGGGGAGATGATCTGCGTTCGAAGTCAATTCGACACAAAAAACCTCTCCCTCCTTACAGGACGGCTCTTCTGTTTTGTGACTCGCCAGGAAGCCAATCCTGGTGAGCGGAGACAGTTACCTACACACACACACGCGCGCTCTCTCTCTTCTCTCTCTCTCACTTGGGAACGCGGCGGTTGAGGCAACACATCCCATTGCAGATGCAACCCACGGCGACAAGATTGGGGCGATCTCAGCATTTCGCTTTTGCTCCCCCCATGCTTGGCGAGTTGCGGCATTGCTGCACACGGGGGCTGAACATATGCCGTTGATGTTGGGAGTGACCTTTTATTTTGGAATGGTGTCTGCCGAAGTTCGGATTTTCTCCGGTTTTGTTTTTCGGGGAAACACCCCAGCTCCTCCGCAGAACCAACGCGAAAAAAGAAATCTGTTGAAATGCTGACCGAGCCATCACTTTAGCCTCACCCTCCTTGGATAAGGCAGACATGCCGGGCATATCATCAGTCTCAGAGCTGGGGGACTTCTCTGGGTCAACGAAGCAGGCAAGAGCAACGCCCTGACACAGGCTATTGGAGACCTTGGCCCTCTGCGTTAAACTTGTAAAATCCGTGCCAGTTTTGTCTCCTATTTGTGCAAGGAGAAAGGAGAGGGATCCCCTTCTTCCACTGCCACAATTGGATCCTTCTGAACGAAGGCACACACACTCCATTTGAAATTTTCCTGCCGGAGCGCTGCAAGCCACATCACTCGAGAATGCAAGGTTTGCTTACTAATTTCGATCTGGCAGTGGAGGCGGGGCTGGATGGGGAGGAGCGTGAGGGGAGGGAGGGGGGGAGAGGGGGAGGGCATGTGTTTAAGGCTAAGACTAGCAGTCGAGAAAAAAACCGACACTGTGATTTGTTTTTTGGGCTATTTGAAGCCCAGATTTCACAGCGCCATTTTTTTAATACTTCTTCTTTTCTTGTCAGAAAATCTAGATGTTTTCAGAAAGGGGGGGGTGGGGGCGTGGGGGGTTGTGGGTTTGGCAGCAGGGTTTCTCTGCTGCGTGCTATTCTTTTGTTGTTATATGTGGAACCAAGTTCGGCTTCTTTTTCTGCCATCATTCATCGCCCGGGATGTCACAACCTCTTCCTCCTTCTCCAGCAAAAAGGCGATATTGCTCTGAGGCAACCAATCGAGTCGGAGAAACCACTCGTGTGCCCAGACTGGCACGGTTTGACAGAGCAAATTCACCTCAAACACCTTCCTTCTGCTGAGAGTCTTTCTGCAAACCATGAGTTAGACCCCTGCAGGAACAGGACAGGCAAACTTGTCACAAGGCAGCCCTTCGGGACCCGCGAGTCACACGCTTATCAGCGTACATCAACAGGATCCTGGGACTGTTTTGACAGATGGTGGAGGAAGCGTCTGCCACATCAAGGCGGCACAGCAACACACTACCAGACATGACATCTCCGTATGCACAGCTCCTATTTTTGTATATCACAGCACCCGCTGTTGAGTGAGGGCCGTCGCCCCATTCAACACTTTGCCAACAAGTCATAATATCCGACCCTCTCTCCCTCTCTCTGTTGTTTAGGGGCGGGGGGGGGGGGGGGGGGGTAGAGAGGTGGCGGGGCAGCGGCACGCCGGTTCCTTCACCCCTCCCCGCCCCCCCCCGCCCCCCCCAATTTCATTATTTTGGAGAGCGAAAAAGAAAAAGATAAGAAAAAAAAACCATCAACAGAGAGAGCGAGAGAGGGGAAACCCCCCCAGCTGCAGGGGTGGGGGTGGGGAGCGCGGGGAAAAGCCCACTCCCACCCCCCAACTCCTGCCAACCCCCTTCCCATCCACCTCCTGCATGCGCAGTGCTGTGTGTAGGTGTCGGAAAACGCACAAAAAAATGTTCTCTTCGCAACGCTTCGCGATTGCATCCAAGAGAGACAGACAAAAGACGGACAGAGGGGGGCGTACGGGGGCTTGCCAGAGGCAGTAGTGTAGCAGGGGTGGGGGTGGGGGTGGGATGGGATGGGATGGGATGGGATGGGAGAAGGATATACGTGCAAGTCCACCCCTGACCGGACGGCGAGCAGCCCCTTCTCTTGTGCAGTCACCATTCTGTTTGGAAAAACCTACACTCCAGGCAAATCAAGCCTATCCCTGCGCATGGCTGCGCGAACTGAAAGCACGACGCACGCTGTGCGTTGTGGCGTGACGGTGCTGTGTGGCCCGTATGTGCTTGTTGTGATAATTTATCTTGCCAATCAAGAGAGTTTGAAATTCCCAACACGGGAGGGATTGGTGGTGGAGGGGGGGGGGGTAGTGTAGCTGTGTTGAGAGAGGCAAGGTGCCAGCGGAATCAGGGAATCGGGGTCGGGGGGGGGGGGGGGGGGCAGTGATGTGCTATACGACGTATATCCGGATCTTGAGCGTATATATACGTATATATACATGGCGTATATATACGTATATATACGCATATACGTTGCAATATACGTTACGTTCTTCCTGTGGGCAATGTGTGGGTGAGAGGGTCCACGATCCCGAAGGTGCACAGTATGTGGGACACAGCTTGGCTGTCCACCCTTACGCTAGCCGGGCACGCTTCGCGGTCCTGGTACGGGTCCTACTAGACGAGCGCCGCTCGTTCTTCGAGAGTCGGGAACATTGCTCAGTCTTGGCGCCACCTTGGCGAGGTAAGGAAACGTTGCATCACCAGCATTGCCCACTACCTGATCGGTGCCCACGTGCCGTACTCGCGTTATCCCATCAAACGCCGTCTCCGGGCGAACACGACCAAAAACGATGTCGTCTTTGGAAAGACTCCAGCACAGCATGGTCACCACCAGTCAATACCTGGGTGCCCCGTCGCCACTCAGTAAGGGACTCAGAAAGGCACCTCCCCTCTGCACAGGTTCCACTGTGCACAGGGGAGGGCGGTGTCTTTCGAACTGCCCAACAACATGTGGCCACGTAAGGTGCGGCACAACCGAAGCGGAACACCCTGTGGGCAACCGGATTGGCGTTTCACTTCGTTCCAAGGGAAGTATCTGTCGAAGGCACAGAGCGGGATATACCCACTCAACATATCCTGTGGGAGATCCCACCCAGGTGACCCCACAGTGACCTGGCCACCGTGCAACAGGGAATTACATAGGGGACGTATATTTCCGGATTTTCGGGACCTCCGAACGTATATATACGTATATATACATTGGCGTATATATACATCGGCACCAGGCCTGTCGCTAACTTTTCGATTTTGGAGATTTGGTGGGTTGACGCTCCTGTTTTGGGGGGGGATCAGGGGGGAAAACACTAGGGGTCAATTTTTCTCGCGCGCGCTTCGCGCGCGCTCGTGTTGTTGCCAAATTTTCCCATCGGTGAACCACTAGGTGGGCACGGTGTGAGGCGCTGGGTTCCTTCCGTGGTTCCTCTCCCGCTCGCGCCGTCGGGTGCCGGAGGAAACCAAAAAATGGCTTTCGGGACCATGATTTCGACGCTGCCCCCTGATATGTCACGGCCGTCAAAGCGCAAGGACTTGGTTACTAGACGGGCACGCGAGATGGGGGGTCTGGGGGGCAGGGCCCCCCAGCCGCCGGAGGTCACGGTAGTGAGCATCTGTTCATTGTGGGCGTACAGATTCTGTGTGAGTTGGCTGCGTCCTCCTGAGGCTACTGGAGTGGGTGGATTCCCTGACCCGGTGGGAATCGAATGACTTGAGTACGAGACATACGCCACAGGGGGGTCTGGGGGGCGGAGCCCCCCAGCCGCCGGAGGCCACGGTAGTGAGCATCTGTTCCTGCAAAACCATACTCTCTTCGACGTCGACCCAGTGAAAGTGGGTTGACGCTTGGTCGACGCTTGGTGAGCGTCGACCCAGTGTAACCGGGCCAACGCTAGGTTAGCGTCGACCCAGTGTAATAAATGGGTTGACGCTTGGTCCAGGCTTGAATGGCAACCCAGTTCCACTAGGTCGACGCTCCAAGCCTCGACCAAGCGTCAACCCAGTCCACTGGGTCGACGCTGGGTCGACGCTTTTTTATGGGGGGGGAAACCCAAAATCACTGGGTCGACGGTCGACGCTTAGCGACATGCCTGCATCGGCACATCACTGGGGGGGGGGGGTGGGGGTGGGGAAGAGAGAGACGAGAGGAGAAACCAACGCAAATACATATTACACAGGACATGGACATTCACACCACACAAAAGCGGGGAGGGGAGGGGAGGGGGGTAAAATGTCGGAAAATGTAGAGGGGTAACTAAAAGGGCTACTTACCTCCCCCGCTCGGAACATGGTTTCACCACACAAACACACACAAAACGGGAGGAAAGGCGCAGTAAGCGGGAAAACGCGCTGCAGTAGGGGTCAGGACAGCACAGGCCTGGGAAGTTGTTGGAGAGAGATTCCCTGTTCCTGTGGGTCGGGCAGCAGCTGCTCCCAGTGGGGGTGGGTGACGGGGTGACGGAATGAAGGGGTGAAGGGGAATAGGGAGGTGGTGGATGTGGAGGGGGAGAGAGGGAGAGAGACGGGTCGACTCCCCGGTTATGTTGTTTGGCTCACAAACAACGCCTTAAATCGCGTATTCTTTTGACGGGAGGGGTAACAAAAAAATGGGGAAAAAAACTCAAAACAAACAAGCCAAAAATAAAAAGAAACAAAAAATAATCAAACAAACAAGACTCGGGAGTTCCGAGGCGGATATATAGAATGAGGCGTGTACGGAAAAGTGCGGAGATATATATATCTAACGGCTGCAGTTGTCAGATCATCGGGACACATGATTTTGTGGCGTTGCGTAGGTGTGGGTGCTGGTTTGGTGGTTTGGGGTGGGAGGGAGGGGTCGATTCGTGCGTTAACCCTTTAACCCTTTAAACACCAGGGGAGGTCGACTTTATTTTCCGTTTTTGCGACCTTTTCTCATTGAGCCCGAAGCTGCAACCCCGCATTTTTTTCATCCGAAAAGTAGGTAATCGGGTGTATTTTGACTCGCGGAATCCACCATCGCAAGAAATTTTAAAAAATAATGCGAAGAAAAATCCTGAAATGGGACTCCTTTACGCACCCCCAAAAAGGCCTATTTTCACCCCAAAATTGGGGGTTGATGAGTTTCTCCTGAAAAAATCCGAGGCGGTGGCATGAAATGGCGGAACCAGGGGCAATCTGGGACAGAATCAGCCCAGCGGAATCCGAGATACAAAAAAAATCTCAATTTGATGGAGTAGAACACCCCTGGGTGCCAGCCCGCAATGGCAGGTCCCGTTGTGCCGACCTGCTCAACCACCCTCAAGGGGGTATCTGACGTGTGGAGCGGATTGAGGACCGGTCATCCGTTTTTTCCAGATCAGCCTCAGTACCCTGGGGGAATTTTGAACAGCGGAATCCACGATCGCAAGAGATTCTGAAAAATATTGAACAGAAAATTCCTGAAATGGGGCTCCTTTGCGCGCGTCCTCAAAAATGCCCAAATCCCCCTGGAAATCGGGGAGCCGTCTGATATTCCCTGAAAAATGCTGGATGGTATCGAGCTTGGCGCAACCGCAGGCAATATGTGACAGAATCAGCACGGAAGATTCCGAGACAGCAAAAAAATCGATCAAAATGGTGAAGTGGAGCCCCGGGGTGCCCGTTCCCAATTGCAGGTCACATGAGCACCGACCTGCGGAAATGCAAGAAGGGCCGGGGTGTGAGGGGTGGACGGGAATTGAGCGGTCTTGTGTCCAGCCCTCGAATTCCTCCACATCAGTCTCAAGTACCCATAATTTGTGCAGGGCTCAGTTGCACACTACGGTTTCTGGGTGCTGGCTGGGCGCCGTCGACACTCTCCTGTGGAGGTGGTATTGCCTGTCTTGGAACGGTCCTTCTCAGGGTGCATCGTTCTTGGCAAGGCCGAGGGAGACACGCATTACAAACGGCAGTCGAACACGTGCCACTGGCATTTGTATTCAAGCGAGGAAGCGGTCGAGGCCGGTTGTACCTCTGTTCGATGAATACTGGCGAACTGATGGTGGTGCCAAAAACAGGAAAATATAGTGGAAAAAGTGACCAAAAACCGATTTTTGACCAAATTCTCCTTCAAACCTAAAACTAGTTCTGCTCCATCTTTCTCGCCGAAACTGGTCGCATTTGATTCCGCTGCTCTGAAAGATTTCACCATAAAAAAAATCGGTGAAAAATTCCACGATCCGACCCCATAGGTGCCCAAGGAATATTATCCCACCCCGTACGGGGTGGTTGGTGCTTAAAGGGTTAAGGACCACGAGCCACATAAGTGGCATAAAACTAAAGGACACCCGATTTGGATATTTTCCACTCCATCTTTTTGGCCGATCTTTTTTATCCGGAAAAGCGTTAGAACAACGGAATCAAATGCGGCCAGGGTTGGCGAGAAAGATGGAGTAGAAGATTTTTTACTCCCGAAAGAGAATTTTGTGCAAAGTCGGTTTTTGGTCGACTTTTCCACTTCACATGACCCAGTATGACCTACAATAGGGTCCAAATGGGAACGGGGTACTGGTGGTGTTCTACTCCACCAATTTGGTCAATTTTTGTTATCTTGAATTCTGCTGTGCAGATCCTGTTACATGTTGCCTGGGGTGACGCCAGTTTTCGCTTCCGTCGGAAACTATTCAGCATTGCCAAGGGGACCCCCCAAGTACCCCCAGAACCTGAATGCCATGGGGTACATTTGAGGGGTGCACAAAGGAGCGCCACTGCAGGAACTTTCTGCTCGTTCTTTTTCGAAATCTCTTGTGATGGTGGATTCCACTGTCCAAAATACTCGGGAGTACGTGTGGGACTGACGTGCAGGAATCAGAGGAATGCCAGGCCCTGTTCAAGTACCCTCACATACTCCCGTGAGGGTATTTGAACAGGACAGCCCAGCAGGACCATATATTGCAAGTGTCCCTCAGGGGTGTTCTACTCCACCAAATTGATCGATTTCTTTCATCTTGTATTCCGCTGGGCTCATTCTGTCACGTACTGCACAGTTTTACGCCAACATTCACCACCGCGCAACCTTTTTCCGAGATAAACCCACCTGATACCCCCAATCTTCAGGGGACATCAGGAAGACTGAGGGGGGGGCACACAAAGGGGCCCCATTTCAGGGATTTTCTGCACAGTCTTTGTCAGAATCTCTTGCTGGAGTGAGTTCCGCTGTTCGGAATACCACAGAGTACCCTGGGAATGACAAGGGGGAATCCGAGAACTTGCCCGCAAGGCCGTTCAGTCTCTCTGATTTCGGCCGATCTGGGCCAGAATGTGTGGGTTGAGGCAGGGGCTTCGGGGCCCTCGGTCACGGCGTGGTCTGACGCTTCCGACACAGAATGGGCAGCCCTTCTGGAGTTAGACCCCGAGCCGATTGTCCAGGGCTGTTTTGATGAACCCCTCGCCCACCATATATATGTCAAAGAGCTCTTCGCAGCGCTCCAGGCGACACGCCTCGCAGCCGCTACGCGGCCGGGCTGTGCGTTGGGGTTGCAGGTGGACAACACGGCAGCGGTGGCAGCTATCAACAAGGGCCACAGCAAGAATTACCTCGCGAATGACTTGTTGTGTGCCTTGTTTGACACCGCGGACGGTGCGGGCATCTCCGTTTCCGCTCAGTGGCTTGATACCCCTTACTGGGAAACTCCAATTGGGTGAAGTACCCCTGTCCAGAGGGGTACTTTCCTACAGGTACCCCCACCCAAAAAAAAAATTCCGGCGCAAAAAAAATCACAAAAAAACACAAAAAATCGCAAAAAAACGCAAAAAATCACAAAAAAAATCACAAAAAATCACAAAAAAACGTTTGCTATGTTGGATTAGCGGATCCGCATCGTACAGAACGTCTACGAAAGACGACGCACGAGAACTGATACGCTATCCAAGTCATTTACTAAGTCACACCACACGGGCGCGATCTGCTCCTTTCTTTTGTTAAAATAGGGAAAGGCACGTGAACACTGAAGGTCGGAGGCTCCACCGAATGAAGCTCGGAGGGTGATACCTCGGCCGCGCGTTGAAAATAGCGCGGGACCTTCCACTTACTGGGAAGGAAGTCTGATGAACGCCTGATCTGGCGGGGGGGGTCAAAAGGGAAAGCCCGGGCTCGGAAACGTTTCTGCCGATGGATCTTCGACAGACGAACCTTGTGGGGAATGGGGTCAATCGCGCAAGGGGGAAGTAACCACCTCCATGCCTTGACTTTAGCTGTAGTGAGTGGCCTGCTTGGCGCATCAAACAGGAAGCCGGTAGCCACTGCTGGAGGTTTCGAGTCAGATTGCCCAACGGCCTTTGTTTTCGAAACAGGGGCGCCCAGGGGGCGGGGCGAGAGGAACGAGGGGCAATGAGTACCCTTGCAGAGGGGTAGGGGAAGTAAGCCTGGGAAAGGCCGGACGTCCAAGGCGCTAACCGTTGCGCAAGTTGCAGGCGTTTTTCCCGGTGGCGGGATGTCGGGCGCGCCAAGGGCATCCGCCTCTCTCTTTGCGGCAGATGGGACATGAGGGGGCAGGAAGGTAAATCCAGGTTCAGACTGCGACGACTGGGCAGTGCGCTTTGATGAAAGCACCTTTGTTGATTTGACAAAAAAACACAAAAAATCGCAAAAAATCGCAAAAAATCGCAAAAAATCGCGACCGCCTTTTGTGATTTTTTGCGATTTTTTGTGGTCCGTTTGTGATTTTTTGCGATTTTTTTTGACCCCAAAAACTTTCGACTGGCCCGACAGCCCCACCGCACCCGATTTTCGAGGGGAAATGGACCATTTTGGGGGATGCGCAAAGGATAGCCATTTGAGGAATTTTCTGCTTTTTTTTTTAAAAGGAGAGGGGGCCCGGTGCCTGCGCGCGTCCTGTCGTACTGTGGCTGCTTGGTGGGGCTAGCGCAGCAGGTTCTACTTTTGCTACTACGGGCTCTTAGCACTGTAACATGAACTACACGAACAACAAAGCTCTAGGGCAAACAAACCGCGCACTGGCCGGGGTTGAGCTGCGTGGGGCTCCGTGCTGGCGGCATGAACAAGGGGCTGTAGGTAAGTCTACCATTCACAAGGGGCAGCCCGCTGGTGAGGGGAAAAGGGGGCGAGGTAAAGGGGGGGGGGGGGCAGGGGGGGAGGGGCGAAAGCGACTGACAGCGAGGGCGTGGACCGACTCCGCTGGCGCATTCACCGGAAGAAAGGGGAAGGGGGCACGGGGGTGGGGAACGGGAGGGGGGGGGGGGGGAGGGGCGAAAGGCAGGCCTGTCGCTAACTTTTCGATTTTGGAGATTTGGTGGGTTGACGCTCCTGTTTTGGGGGGGGGATCAGGGGGGAAACCACTAGGGGGCAATTTTTCTCGCGCGCGCTTCGCGCGCGCTCGTGTTGTTGCCAAATTTTCCCATCGGTGGACCACTAGGTGGGCACGGTGTGAGGCGCTGGGTTCCTTCCGTGGTTCCTCTCCCGCTCGCGCCGTCGGGTGTCGGAGGAAACCAAAAAATGGCTTTCGGGACCATGATTTCGACGCTGCCCCCTGATATGCCACGGCCGTCAAAGCGCAAGGACTTGGTTACTAGACGGGCACGCGACGTGGGGGGGTCTGGGGGGCAGAGCCCCCCAGCCGCCGGAGGCCACGGTAGTGAACATCTGTTCATTGTGGGCGTACAGATTCTGTGTGAGTTGGCTGCGTCCCCCTGAGGCGACTGGAGTGGTTGGATTCCCTGACCCGGTGGGAATCGAATGACTTGAGTACGAGACATACGCCACAGGGGGGTCTGGGGGGCGGAGCCCCCCAGCCGCCGGAGGCCACGGTAGTGATCATCTGTTCCTGCAAAACCATACTCTCTTCGACGTCGACCCAGTGAAAGTGGGTTGACGCTTGGTCGACGCTTGGTGAGCGTCGACCCAGTGTAACCGGGTCAACGCTAGGTTAGCGTCGACCGAGTGTAATAAATGGGTTGACGCTTGGTCCAGGCTTGAATGGCAACCCAGTTGGTCCACTGGGTCGACGCTCCAAGCCTCGACCAAGCGTCAACCCAGTCCACTGGGTCGACGCTGGGTCGACGCTTTTTTATGGGGGGGGAAACCCAAAATCACTGGGTCGACGGTCGACGCTTAGCGACATGCCTGGGCGAAAGGAAAGAGGGGGGTAGGGGGGGGGGGGGGGGGGGGAGCCGACCTACGGCTATCTCGCTCCCCTGGCGGCCCTACTCCCCTGGCTCTGGGACCCCTGGGAACTCCGCTGCGAAGACCCCCGCGCCCCTGGCCGGCTCGCCCGCGCCCGCTTGCCTGCCCGCGCCCTCAGACGACAACAGACCACGTTGTACGCCTCCGCCTGTGAGGCCTTGTCATCCCCCAACTCGGCCCACCAAGCCTGAATGGCCCGGAGCGCCGCCTCCTGCTCCTCCTGCGGTCGGTGCACGTCGGGGCAGAACTGCTCCTCCCACTCCCCCACCGTCGTGGCCCCGTCGTCCTCATCCATCTCCTGACCACGCTGCGGCGATGCCGACTCCCGCTTCCGCTTCGGCTGCGACGACATCGAGGTGGCTGGTGCTTGCGCAGGGTTGGAGCCTTCCTCGGTGGCGGTCGGGTCGGAGCGGCCGGTGGCCGGGGCGCCGGTGGGTGCAGGAGGGGGATCACCTTCTCGTCGAGGGGGATCACCCTGGTCCTGTGGCTGCGGGACCCTCGCAGGCGGCTCCTCCGCGTCCCGAGGCCCCAGATCCATACAGGTCTCCCCCTGCTCCACGCATTCCCCACACGCCCTGCAATCGCAACCGAAACAACGCCAGTGTTCGACTGCGGTATCCACCGCCTCTGGCCTCGTCACAACGAAACAGCCGGCCCGCTTTTCAGAGATGTGTAAAACGGTGTGGGTGATGCCGTTGCAAGCACACCCAATGCGAGGCAGGTTCATTTGAAATTGTTGTTGGGGCCGGTGCAGGCTGGGTGCATCACAGTCCCCGATCAGGGCTGATCAGCACCCCCCTACCCCCCCTTTGTGCCTTATTCATTGCATCCCGACAGTCACAAAATCACAACGAGAGGCCACGAGAACTCAGCGACTGCGTCACCCTGACCCTGGCCTGCTGCTGCCGGTTCCTGTACGAACAGTTTGATTAGCCGTGCTCCTCCGCCCAGCCCCCGAGTCCCGCCCTCCCCAAAAGGGGTGGGCAGGGCACAGGGGCCGTGGGGGCTGGGGCTAAAACTGGAATGTTGGTGTCACCCGCATGTGTGCATGCGTGGGCAGAGGAGAGGGGGAAGGGGGGGATAACGGGAAAAAAACGAAAAAAACGAAAAAAAGGGTCGAAACATCCCCCCACCCACTGTCAGAGAGTTGTCCCATACACAAGGCAGCAGGGAGTGGTGGTGGTGGGGGAAGGCTTGTCGCGAAGGAAACTCCTCTGCGAGCCTCCGGAAAACAGATTCACATATCAACATGGCACACACACACACACACAACACAACACATCGCCTCTCCATCCTTTTTGCACGGCTTTGAAGAGACGGGGGCAAAGAAAACCCCCAACGGGGCGACGTTGGAGAGAAAGTGCACGGATGTGGCTTATTATTTCCTCGTATTTGTATCCTCAGGAGACTGCCTTTTGCAAATAACAAAAGATGTACGTTTACTGTGCGGGGAAGGGATGGGTGCGGTGGTAGGAAGATAAACGGAATCATGCAGAATTTGTTGTTCCACGGGAGGTAATGGGGGAGGGTGGGGATCGACTCGGGGGATACGGTGAGAGACCAAGGTAAGCGGATTGGGGGGGTGAGGGGGGGTATCGATCGCAGTGTGATACTACGTGGTGCATGTGAAACGAGAGTGGGGCAGAAGGGCAGAAGGGATGGGGGTTGGGGAGTGTGTGGGCGAGCGGTGGGGGCTATATCCCGTGGTCCGTTGTACTTTTTTTCTATTTATTTCACTTCCTGACAACGTGTTGCAGCATGGCCTGCACGAACACCACGTGGGCCACTCTTAATGCGGGTTTATTTGCATTTTTGCTCATCGCCGAAAGCGAGGTCGACCCGTCGTATCCCACCTGCGCACCGACACAGAGAGGTAGAAGCCAGCTCAATCTGATGTACACATTATCAAGTTAAAAACGAATCAGGTTCGAAATTCGTTCTCGGCAGCAGGTTCAGCGTGCCCATGTTTCTGATGAGTTCTCTTGCTCAGGGTTTGGTTTTGGGCACCAGCATTCTGGCGCTTATTTTTCGTTCTTTCTTCTTAGCAGCATTTTCAGCCGGTTTGTGCCGGGGAAGGAAGGGTTCGCTTTATCCAGAACCACCAGTATCCACATCATATCACACAGAACGGGGTCACACATCACACACAAGGCGTTTCTTTTGTTTTGCTGTTCGGCCATGTGATTATTGTTTCGGTTCGATAGATTTTTTTTGGAGTTTTTTTACTTTTGACATGGCCATTTCTTTGTTTTGTTTGGCGCGCCAGGATTTTTTTGGCGCTGTTTTTGTTTTTTTTCGTTTGTTTGGTTTTTGTGTTGATTCTGCCAGACAGAAAAAGCTTATATATCACCCGCCCAACCCACCCCACCCCACCCCCCCTATTCCATCACACCGGCAGCCAGCAACAAATTCATAAATTCACACCGGCGATATTAGCCCTATGGTTTTGCAGATGGTTTTGCAGACGTTGGTGCCTTCGGACGTGAAGGGTGAATGCGAGAGACGCAAGACGGAAGCATTCACTCCACGCCGCCCGAGATGGCCGCATCGATGGTGCGCAGCAGCAGGTCGCTGTGTGGGGGTAGATGGGTAAAAGGGTGGTGGTGATTGAGCATCCCCCATGAACTACAAACCCCCTCTACACCAAGACACACTCTCTCACTCCCTCACACACACGCCCCCCCTCTCCGATGACACACACTGCCAACACACAACCCGACACCCACCTCCATCACATACTCCTCGAGGTCCTGGACGTGGTCCAGCGAGTCATCCGAAGGCGCGTTGTTGAACTGCTCGCGAAGGGGGGTGGCGGTCGCAAGGTCGAAGAGCGAGCACGAGACCGGGCTGTCTGTCAGACCAGGGGTGCACGGGAGTGCACTGGATGACGGCTGCGGGGGGCGCGCCGTCACGCCCGCCAGGCACAGCTCCAGCAGCGACTGCCCGGGGGACGACGACACATCCACCATGGGCTCCCCCGGCGACGAGTTCGAGCCCCCCACGGGCGCCGTGCACATGTTGAGGTTCAGCCCCTCCATCAGGTCCAGCACCTCCTCCGATGCAAACGACATGTTGACGATCGGCTCCTCCGCCACCTTCGGGGAGTTGCAGGGCGAGGGCGACGGGAACAGGAAGTCCGCCTCCTCCTGCTTGCTCTCCTCGGGGGGCGGGGAGGACAGGGAGGCGGCGGGGGACGGCGACGTGGCGGAGGGCGAGAAGGTCCTCCGCAGCTCGTCCAGCCCCACCGGCTCCGCCTGCGGCAGCACACGCTCAGCAGGCACGAATGCACGCCCCTGGGTGCGTGCCTCCGCCTCCTGCTGCACCATCTCGCTGCGCCCCCACAGCTTCTGGTGGCTGATGACGCCCGAGAGGGGCGTGCGGCCCTTGTACCCCTTCCTGTCGCCCGTCGCAGAGCCCTCCCAACGCAGCAGCGCCGAGTGGCAGTGCTGCAGCTGCACCTGGATCTGGAAGGTGCGCGTGCACCCAGCAGCCAGGTTGCCCTCCGGCTCGAAGGGGTCGATGATGCTGATGGCCTCCTGCGTGTGCCTCTTCGGCAGCATGCCCCTCTTCACGCACAGCGAGTAGTCCCCAAAGGGGAAGTCACGCCCGTAGTATTTGCAGAACTGCAGGAGCAGGGCGCCGGGTGTGGCTGCGCACAGCGGGTTGATGGTGACGAGGGTCACAAGCATGATGACCAGCGCGTAGGCAGAGAGCCCCCCCGTGTTGACCTCAAGGTTGCCCGTCTGCGCCATGACCTGGCGGAGGACGTCGAATGCCGAGCGGCCGTTGGGGTGGCGCTCGAAGAACTCGCGGCAGAGGTGGACTGCGGCGAGGGCGGCCTGCGACCCCACCTTCTTGTGGAGGGACATGTTGACGACCACCCCGCTGGGCGACTCGACCTGTGCGAAGGCTGTCATCTCGTCGGCGCACATCAGCGACTTGATGGTTCCGACAGAGCTGAATGTGTCCTTCACATACTCTGCGGTGAGGGGCCCGCAGTTGTCCAGCATCACATCCAGTGCCGACGATGCGACGGCTGTCCCCACAGAGTACGACCCGTAGGGGTGGAAGGCGGACCGCGGGTAGCGGCGGGACGCCACGGCGCGGACGGCGCACAGCGCGTTCTCCCGGCGCGACACCTCCGAGGGGGTGAGGCGCATGAACTCGTGGAAGGCCTCGATCTCACCGGAGAGCTGCACGACAGCCTTGTCCACACCCTTGGTGTACCACGGGGTGCTGACATACACCTTGTGCTCCACCACGCGCCCTGCAATGGTGGTGTTCTGCGAGTTGTTGTCATAGCCCCTGCCGCCGTGCTGCGTGTGGGGGATGTTCGGCTGCTGCTCATCCTTGCCGCTGCGCACCACAACGCCCGTCGCGGTGGCGCCGTAGGGTGCAGCGTTGGGGTTCAGTTTCCTCCCGTGGACAGAGTACCCGAAGGAGCGGTTGCGCGACTCCTCAGAAGACGTCGACGCAGCAGGCGACGACGACTGGCTCGAGGGAGCTCCCCACGACCCACGCGCGGTGTTGTTTGCCCACGCGCCGGCAGGGCCGTAGCCCCGGATCGGGTGCCCCTGGTGCACCTGGTGTGCGTTGAACCCCATCGGGCGGCCCTTGACACCCGGTGTGAACTCAGCGGCCTGGGGGTTCAGAGGTGCAGCCGACAGCATCTCCATCAAGCGGTCTCGCTCAGAGGGTGGTGGGGGAGAAAGACGAGAGAGCGACAGAGAGGGGGTGTGTGTGCTGAACAGACGTCAGGCGGAGGGGTCCGAGGGAGAACAGGACAGGGAGAGGCGGGGCCCTCTTCTTCTTCTCCTTGTTGGGGTGCTCGTGAGAGGCGGTGTGTTTCCAACTCTATCGGCTTGGGGGTCTGGTGTCCCGAGTGCTCGCAGAGTGGTTGTGTAGGCTAACGCTGTTGAGGGGCGGTAGTGGTGGTGGCGGCAGTGGCGACATATATATGATATGGAACGCGCGTGCGTCATTCTTGCGCGTTTTTAAAAATGACAAAAAAACTCGCCTAAAAAGATAAGGCTGTTGTTTGTGCGCCAAATCCGGGCAAAACAAAAGCAACTCCGCAGCCTGATGAGGAGGTTGAATTTGTTGCCCAAGCGCTGCCTACTATCTTTTTGACACTGACAGGTTCCCTGTTGTGGTAAAAAAAAGCAACAGTTGAGAAAAAAGAATGACAGGCAGGATTCAGGGGGCTTTTCAGGTAGTTTTTCGCGGTCTAGGAACCGCGAGGTCGTCATCAGGCCGATGGACCTCTGCTCTCCAACGTGCAGAAGGCGCAGTGCAGCGATCCAGAAGAACGCTTGCAAGAAAAAGGGGCGGAAGCGGTCCTTGCAGATGCTGCAGGTTGAGGGGTCCTCCTTCCGAAAGGCGCGGAAGCAGCGTCGTGGTGCAGCGGTCCTCCCGGAGGACGGTTCCCTCTTCGGTATCCCCCTCCCCGATGTTGTCGTCAGTCATCCTGTGCGTTATGGATTTACATCGCGGAAGGTGGAGGATCTCCCACGCAACTGCACGCAGAAGCAGCGCCTGCAGCGCAAGTACGAGCCTGATCAACTTGTCCCGTTCTGCGGGGCGTGCGACATCGCTTGGGAGCCGGTCGACTGCCACAAGTCCGACCTCACTTCGAGGCACCGGCACACCGCACCGCATGCACGAAGATGGCGAACAACAGCACCGGGGCCGAGACTACGACACAGCTGCATCCGACAACAGTTCAGTTCTTTTGGAGGTACCCCGTCCGTTGGGGGGGGAAGGGGGTGATAGGTAAGTACAAAGACAACTGCTGTTCTGGGGGGAGGGGGGGAGGTCGTGTATTGGGCTTCAGCGGGCCACAGCCCGGCATGCATATGCTTAACTCTCTCCCCCTGCGGGATTCCACTGCAAATGTAATATTGTTCTGACACATCAAACACAGCGCCGGCAGATGTGTCAACAAACAGCCACCATGGCTGCCAAAGGTGGGTGTAGCGACGCCACGTTATTACCCAAGACCCTGATGCAGTGATAGCCGTGACTGGGGCGAGACGCGCACACGCCTGCCGGAAGGCAGGTGGTGCGCAGGAGGGTTATCGTTATACGGGCCTGGCATGCAGTGCGACTGCACCACATGGCACCGGCACACCGCCCTCGACATGGTACAAACTTTAACGCGTACTCAATTACTCGGCAACACATCACACCACCTTTTCGGAAGACACACATGCGAATCATTTTATAGCAGTGTATATCACACCAAACACACATGCTCTTGGTGCCCTCTCCACACACGCCATAAAAAGTCCTACATGACCTCCCCACCGCACTCACGCCCCCCCCCCCCCCCCCCGACTCTGGCGGCAGCCAGGTCCACGAGGCACCATCCCCCCCCCTTCTATGGAGCGGTGTGGTGGCGGAACATCTGCACTTTGGCATTCTGCAGTGGTGCCATTAGACACGGCGTGGATGTGGGAAACCCATCACCTACCCAAACCCCGCCCCTCCCCCAACCACACGCGGCGCGCTGTGTGGGGAAGGCCAGCCGCAGCCGAGCACCTCACTCTCCCTCCATCCCCTTCCCATCCATCCCCCGCCTTTCAGGGCAGCACGTCATCCTCCAGACCCGGCGAGATGATCAGAGAATCAAACGCACCCTGCAGCGCTGCATGCAGGGAGGGCACCGACGTGAACTCCGGCAGCGACAGCTGCGAGAAGCAGGTGTGTGAGAAGAGGCGCGGCGATTTGAACACCCCGATCTTCTTCGTCAGGCCCCCTTCGGGGAGCGAGGTCAGCCCGGTGCATAGCCTTAAGAAGAGCCGCAGCTCAGCACACGCCAGCAGCCGCAGCAAGGAGCAGAGGAAATACGGCGTCGAGTCTGTCGAAGCCCAGTTCCGGAATTCAATCGACCCCAGCAGCGTCTCGCCCGTCAGGGTGTCCGCACCGCACAGCAGCGCGCCGACCTCTCTGCTGGGCATATGCCCCAACACCGTTGCGCTGTGATCCACGATGCTGAACCCTCTGCGGACCGCATGCAGCTGCTCCCACCTGCTCCCCACCAGCTTGTCGTAGCAGGCCCACCGGATGTAGGCATCGAAACACGCCACGGATGTGACACGCACCTCATCATCGCCACCGCACTCCTCAGCCTCCGGCGCCTGCGGCGGGCACAGCCTGCTCGGGAGGTAGAGCGCTAGAGGCTCAAGGTGTGCCGCAACCTGGCGCCTGCAGCTCCGGAGCCCTGCGATGGTGCGGCGTAGCTCACCAAGGTGACGTGCGAACTCTGTGTCGTAGTGGCTCGCCTCCAGCAGGAGGTCCTGCGAGGTGCAAGGGAGTCTGTCCAGGCGTGCGTCATCCCCCCTGCGGGGGTGTGTGCCTTTGAAACCTTTGATGCCTCTGCTGCTATCACTGGTGGTGTGGGGGCCGTGCCCTGTGGGGCTGCCGCGGAATTCGCCGAAGGCGGAGTCGATTTCCGAATCCGTCGCGACCAGGAATTTGAAAAAAATCGGGGGGAGCGACAGCGTCAGCGGGCGCCTGTCAACCAGACACTTTGCAAGAAGCCTCCCAAACGCCGCCTGCTTCTCCAAGCATGACCCCGCAGAGGGGAGATGCGCAGGCGAACCCCCACCGGCAAGCTCCATAGAGTAGAGCCCGGCTGCAGGGGACATGATTGCTTTGGAGAGCTCCGTGCAGAAGTCGTTTGCCAGGCCCCCGTAATCCACGGCCTGCTCCCCGACGAATGTGACGTTGAGGGGGCAGAGCATGTCGGACGAACCCATCGAGTTGAAGGTCTGCACCCCCTCCTCCAAGACACCCCCCCTGCTCACCACGATGTAGTAATCCAGCCTGTCCCGCGACAGCTCCTCGAGGTAGCGGTTCATAATCCTGGCGCGGTGCCGCGGGTTGAGCACCATGCTGTTTCGGCGGAGCCACTCCCCCTCGTCACGCCACACATCAGGGGAAGAGAGCAAGGCTATCGTATCCCACCTCTCCGAGCACACCTCTGTTGTAAGAGCCGAGAGGAGGGGTGCAAGCATCCACCCTAGCAGGGCATCGCACTCGCCGACACGCCGTGTCTGCGGGGCAGGGGGAAGCGGTGCGGCGTCGGGATCCGGGGGGGTTGGAACACCGCCCCCAGGCACCGCCTCCCCGATGCAATGCCGCCTCCACAGCACGGCATGGGCGAGGTGTCGGAGGACGACCCCCACTGAGTAGAGATCGCTGCGGCGGTTCGGCAGGGGGATGCCTCCCCCGCGTGGCAGACCCCCGGTGGGGGTTTTTGCGCCAACACCACCTCCTCCTCCACCGCCCACCCCACGCCCCTGATACTCTCCCGGAAGGTATGCCGTATCCCCCCCGAGAACCGACGGGAAGGGTCCCTCCTGTGCAGGCGCCGACACGCCCCCCTGGGAGTCGCTCTGAAGGCAGCTCCGGAACATCCACCTCTCCTGGCCTGCGATGACATATCCCCTTGAGGTGGTGCTGCCGGCAGGTGGTGTGGCGGTTCCGCCGGGGTTCCCGCCGCCACCCCCGGACGCGCCTCTCAGATCCTCCGGGGAATCGAAGAGGATGTAGTCCGGATGGATCGCGCCAAAAAAGCTCCCCACGGATGAAAAGGCATGCACGCACGCAATGGCCCTCCTGGCAAACCCCAGAAAAGCGGCGGGCTGCAGAAAGGTCGCCTCAACCCTCTCCCCGGTGGCGTCGGTTGCCCAGTCGGAGGCGGCGGTGCCAACCGGGGGCATATCCTCCTGGGGTGCCGAGCCTGGGGTGCTCCGCGAGGGCACCTCGGGTGGATCCGCAGGGGTGCCGGTGTTTGAAAAATCCAAAACAGCGCCCCTGATATACCCGGAGAGACTCCACCTCCGTGGCCTGTAGAGCAGCAGCAGGCTCTCAAACCTCAGGGTAGTCGCGGGGGGGTTGGAAGAATCACCGCCCTCTCCGGATGGAGATGGGGGTGTCCCGCGGATGCGTATCACGCGCTGGAGGGACACACGGCCTGCATCCTCGACACCAGATGGCTCCGCCGACAGAGCCAGGAGCAGCCCCGGCAGAGCCGGATCGCTGGCGTCGAATTCTGTCGCGAGGTGGTGGGTGGTGGTGGTCGCGGCGGCGGCGGCGGCAGCAGCATGGCTCTTCTTCCGTCTCCCAACATGGGTTTGCCCCTGCGCCACACATATCAGCGACACCCGGTAGAAGGGGGAGACGTCGGGGTCCCGCGACACGCTGGATAGGCTCGTCACAGCACCCCCGCCCCCCCCTGCGGTGCGTGGGCTGTGTCGGAGGCTGGGGGGTGGTGGTGTGGTGGGTTCGGCGGCGGCGGCGGCGGCAGCGCCCCGCCAGCCTGCGGAGGACATGCGGAGGACAGCGACGTGGCGGCAGGCCGATTCGAAGCGGGACAGCGCCTCCTCCAGACGGTCTGAATAGGCGGGGCATGGCGGGGGCGGGATGCCGCCCCCCTGCTGCAGCCCAGGCGGGGCTGCTGCGGGCACAGCGACACCGCCACCGCCACACCACGGCTGTGCCCCAGCAGAGGTTTTCCCGCTGGGCATCGCCCCGTCCTGCGTGGGGGTGAGCCCCCCCTCGCTGTTGCGCGTCGCAGCGGCGGGCGCTGTGCCCGGCCTGCCTGCAAAGGCGTCTGTGGCGGTGAGCGGGGCGGGGGGGGCTGTGGCCCCAAGGCCCGCCGCCATCCGGGGGCGGGGCGGCACGGCAGGCTGGCGGTGTGGGGACAGCGTGGGTGTGCCGCCGCCGCCGCCGCCGCCACCACCGCCAGGTCGTGGCGGGGTTGAAGAAGAGAAGGCAGGCCTTCCGTGGGGCACGCCTGCAGCCGCTGCCGCCGGGGCGGCGGGCGGGGTTGCCAGCGGTGCCACCTCAGGGGAGAGGGCCGGGACACGCCGCTGGCAGGCAGGGGCGGAGGAGGGTGTTGATGCAGATGCCGAAGAGGAAGACGCCGAGAGGCTGGCATCACCGCCGCACCACGGCGCCGCCCCCACCCCGCCCCCCCCGCCGCGCAGCGGTGGCGGCAGCGGCTGCACCGCCTCCGCCTCCTGCTGCTGCTGCTGCTGCCCACCCCCCATCGCATGGGTGGGTGCCGTGCAGGGGCGGTTCGCAGCGAGCAGCCCTGCGGGCGCGGCGGCACCGCCGCTGCCCCCCTCTGGCTGGCCGACCGAATAGGCGCTGATGTTGACGATGTTGCGCGAGGAAGGTGGGGGTGGGGGCAGCGCGCCGCCGCCCACCGCTGCCGCCGCCGCCGCCGCCCTGGCGTGGATGCGGCTGCGCAGCGCGGTGCTGGAGGGGAGGCCCGCGAGGCACGGCTCCCCGAGCCAGCGCAGGGCCTCCGCGTCTTCGCCCAGCAGGGAGTGCGCCACCGCGATGTTGTGCAGCAGGGGGGGCACGAAGGCGGGGTTGGCGCAGCGTGCAAACCTGGCAGCTCTCTTGTAGTGCAGGCAGGCCTCTCGGTAGCTCTGCTGCTGGATGTGGATCCCGCCCACCTCGCTGTGCACGACTGTCGAGAGGCGTGCGTCGTGCACATCGGAGTGCAGCGCAGCGATGATGCCGGCGTATTCCTGGAGTGCAGCGTCAAGGCAGCCCTCGGCAACACGGTGTTTTGCTACACCCACGCGTGTCCACAGATGCTTGAGGGAGGTGGCCCTGTCGCCCCGGTTGGCGCCATGGGGGTGTGTCCCAGGCTGCGGTGTTTTGTGCGGCAGCAGCGCAGAAATTCCCGCAGGTGTGAGGTTGGGAGAAACGGCGGCTTGTTGTGGTGGTGTGCAGTGCGGCAGTGGGGCGGCGGCGGGTTTTGCCGGTGCAGCCCTCTGGCGCAGCGGGGCTGCGCTGCCGTGGGGCTTGCGGTGCGGCGGGGCCGGGTGAAGGGGGGCCGTGGAGGTCCCGCTGCCGCGGCCCCGTGTGGCGGAGGCACTGCGGAGCAGCTGTAGTGCAGCTGGTGGGGGAGCGGGTGGGGCAGAGCCATGCGGCCTTCCGTGGCGGGGCCATCCCCCGTGGTGTGTCATGCAGGGGAGAGGGCCTGGCGGTGGTGGTGTGTGTGCTGGGATATCAAACGAGAGAGGGGGGAGGGAGGAGGTGGGGGGTGGGGGTGCTGTGCCTGCACTGTTTATCTGCTGTAACATCATGCAATGAAGAAGGAAATGGAACACGGAGGAAGCAGGTCCAATTTGAGTTTACGGCACGCGTAGTGCCGTCATTGCAGTGCCACATCTCACCTCATCACAGGTCGAGGTGTGTGCGTTTCACCACAACCTCTCCCCTCCCCATTGCCCCGTGTTGAGTGGCATGTGTCGATAGTGTTCCATTTCTGTTCCTGTTGATTGCCGAGGCAGCAGCCTCACTCCTCACCGAAGCGCCTGGTGTACTCGCTGCGACGCATGCGGTGCTTCGAGCTGGCGTGGCGCAGCACAGACTCTGCGGAAGGGAACGGCTCGCCGGATGCCAGCGCAACCGCCCCGCACACAGCACACGCATGGGTGCTGCCCGCAGGGTCCTCCTCATCGTCCTCACGCTTCCGCTTGCTGCTGCCGCTTCCTGCTGTTTCCCCCACAGCGCCCTGTGCCGTCTCTGTTTCTGCTTCTGGTTCTGTACTGTCACTATCATCGTCACCATCACCTCCATCAAGGGCTTCATGCACGAGTGCCTGCACCGCCTTCGCACCCTGGCGCTTCAGGCCCGCTGCCACAGACACGCATGTCCTCCCGTCTGCAGCAGGCTTCGTCACGTCTGCCCCGCGTTCCAACAGGACACGGCACACAGGCGCACTTGATGCAAGCACCGCAGCGAGCAGTGGAGGCACTGCACCGCCGTTGACACCAGCACCGTGGTCCAGCAGCAGGGTCACGACCTTGACGTCCCCCGATGCCGCTGCATGCCCCAAGCACGTCCACCCGTCGTTGTCCTGTGCACCAACGTCCGCACCTTTCTCCAGCAGTGCCTTGCACTTCGCCATTCCACCTGAACGTGCCACCCGCATCAGCGCTGTTCTCCCACAGCTGTCGCGCACGTTAAGGTTTAGCCCCGGTGTTGCCACCAGCGCCTCGAACAGGAAGACATTCTTGATCACCAAAGTGTGCAGCAGCGGCACTCCTTCACTGTCGCACGTGTTGGGGCACGCACCGGCAGCGAGCAGTGCAGCGAATGCATGACCACAATTGTTTGTGACTGCGACGTGCAGAGCTGTCAGGCCGTCGTTGTTGTGGACAGAGGGGTCAGCACCGGCAGCGAGAAGTGCAACGGCTGTCTTTTCACATCGGCGTGCCATTGCGACGTACAGAGCTGTCTGGCCGTCGATGCCGCAGACAGAGGGATCGGCACCGGCAGTGAGAAGTGCAACCGCTGTCTCATGACGTTGGCCGGTGAGCAGTGCGATGAGCAGAGCTGTCTGGCCGTCGTTGTTGCGGACAGAGGGGTCAGCCCCATGCGACACGAGCGACACAACAAGCTGTGCGCCCACCTTGTCTGCCTCCTCAGGCTGGCGGCACCATCCGTTAGTAACGTCAGACACGGCATGCATGAAGCATGTCCATCCTTTGGAGTCCCGGGAGGTCACGTCTGGCGTGCGATTGTTTGCCTTCAAGTACGCGAGTACCTCATCATAGACAGACATACTCTTGGCGGAGGCTGCGTGCCTGAGGCATGTCCCCCCGTCATCGCCCTGTACACTCAGCTCCACGAGCAGGCGTCGCATGCGTATCCCGCTGGGGGAAGAACCGCGCGCAACATACAACAGGGCCTTGGTAAACGAGGACTGCTGCGAGGTGCCGTGTGAGGCAATGGCACGTACTGTAGGCAGACTGTTGACGTCAACAGCCTTGATCAGTGAGATGCCCAGGATCTCATATTCCTGTGGCATGAAGGCAGCGAACACCCAATCACGCCCTTTCTCAGCAGCCCTGATGAAGAAGTTACTGTTGAAATGTGTGACACCACACTCGACTAATATCTGCACAAGATCACGCGACTGGAGTGTGTCGATACCGTGCCTGCCATAATAAGAATAACGCCCCCCTAGGAACTCCTTCCAATACCTACATGCCAATAGAATCCTGCACATGGGCAAATCAGGTTCAGCCAGAGCAGCGGAGAGTGCATCACTGGCAATGGAGGGGGAGAGGTGGTTGCGCAGGTCCGAGTCACCCCATGCAAGGAGCATGAGGCGTACAGTCTCAGTGTCCCCTCGCTTCACAGCCGGTTGGAAGTGATGTGCGATGCCATATGTGGTCACAAGGTTGACACCTTGCTCTTCCAGGATACGTCTGGCCTCTTCACGATCAATAGGCCTGACCTCGATGGTGCTGCCTGAGGACAGGGCAGCGACACTACTGTCGTCGGACAGGAGCAGCCCCTCTGGCATCATCTTCATCCTGAATGTGGGGAAGGTCTCTTGATCCAGTTCGCACAGCGCCTTGTGCACCGCGGTCTGCAGTGCAGCCAGTTTCGGCTCACCGGCAAACTCACACATCACCTCATGTTTCCCGAGCACCACACGCAGCTCCATCGCAGGTGTTGTGTCTCCTGTAGGATTCGCGTGGCAAACGGAACAACCAAACATGCAAGTCAAAACCAACCAACACACAGGAACAGGGCAAAGGGGGCCTGATGCACTTTGATGCTGCATGTTGGGTGCCAAGTCGAAACCGGGAGGAGTGGCCGCTGTCTCCCTGGTTGGGGCACCACCCCAATTCGCCTGGCAGCCCCTGTCGGTGCATTCCCTGCAAGTTAGAGAGCTGTTGGCCACAGCTACACCCGACCGCAGATAAAACGGCACGCCAGAGCGCACACCTCCCACCTTGTCAGGCTGCAGCAGGGTGCCAGGGCGAGGGGCGGGTTCGAGAGAAGGGAAGGCGGCTGAATCGCGATCTTAGCCGTAGCCGCCCCCCACCCCATAGTCCTCTTCCGTGAGGTCCGTCGAGGGCTGGGAGGGAGGGGCGGGGGCGGTGGCAACACCTTGGGTTCGGGCCCTCTTCTTCGGGGTCCCAGAACACACGAGAACATATCCAGAGAGTCTCCGCTCTGCACCAAACCGCATCGGTTTTGACTCCTTCATTGTGAGCCTGCTCATGACACCCCCCCCTGAAGGTGGGATGCTCAGGGATCCAGGACGAAATGCGCCGTTCCGCGACATTTGCTCTTTCTGCCGGACACAGTTGCAGGTGAGGCAGTGGGTAGACCAGTGTCAGAAAGAGGAGAGGAGAAAGTCGGACTTCTATAGGGTATACTACCACATCACCACCACCACCTCCGCCCTTTCGCATGAGTGCACCTGTGCCGTGTATGGAAGTACATACGTGAGGCCAACCGCTCTCTTTACTGTAGCCTGGTTCGGCACGTTCAGCAAAAAGACTGTGGGCAATAGCCAGCCCGTGTGACACCAACAACTGGACTTTTGAATACAAATGAAACAGGTGGGCAACAGCATGTCCAACCAGAAGGCTTGCTGCATTGGCAGGCCCATGATCCCATCTCTGCACCCATTTCATTGAATGTTGTCCTGTCGCCCGTACCAGGCCTCGCTGGAGGGCACCCATCGCAGTAAAGAAAACACGACAAACAAGGATTTTTTATCTTCCTCCACCAAAATTTTCGTTACTCCAATAATCTCCTACACCCCTACTTTTTTCTACTACACCCCTACTTTTTTCTACTCCTCCCCCACTTTTTTTTACTGTAAAAAAAAGTCATCTCCGGGAAATTTTTGGGGGGGGTCCCGGAAAAAAAATTCCCCACTCACAGCCCCACAGGACACATCACCCGCCACCCCCTGCCTCCATCCACGATGCCCCGTCGCAAGAGGGCTGACTCATCATCATCTGAGGAGAGTAAAAGCAAGAAGGTTGACGCTATCATCGCCGACTGCATTCCCGAGAAGAGCCGAGACCAGTACCACAAATCCTACGGTGACTTCGCAGATGCGGTCGATCTCGGAAGGAGGAAGCCGACTCCTGATGACCTCATCCTGTACTTCAAAGAGCTGGCTGATGCCGGGCGGAGTCCAAACACCCTCTGATCTCTGTTTTCGCAAATCAAGAGCGTGACCGCCGTGAAGTTTCCGCGGGGAAAAGCCCTCGACTACAGCCGGGTGACCACACTTCTGAAGTCTCTGCAAGGAGGGCATCAAACAAAGAAGGCAGCGGTGTTCACGGAGGACAACGTGAGAGAGCTCCATGACTTGAGAACCCCAGACAATCTGAAGGAGGAGATCTTCATCCTGATGCGTGCCTACTTTTTTGTGGGATACTGTGGCGGGCTGCGGACGAACGAGAACCACGCGCTGAAGATGTCATCGATTGCTGAAGACTCACCTGAATACGGCGTGTTCGTGTCGTACACAGCAAGCAAGCAGCGGGGTGAGAAAAAGAAGAGCGTCTTCCTGATCCCGAACGGGCCATACCTCACCGCCTTCAGAGCCTACCTCGCGCTCCTCCCAGCAATGGCCACCAAAGACGACGGGCCACTGTGGAGGGCGGTGAACCACGCCGGAAAGGGGTACAAGTCAACGCGGTTGGGAATCCATAGCTGTGAGGAGGCCACGAAGAAGGTGGCAGAATGGCTGGGTCTCCCGGACCCCCGGAAGTACACGGGGCACGGCATCCGGCGCACAAGTGCCACGCACACCGCCGACAACGGGGCAAGCCTCGACGAACTCATGCGCTTTTATGGATGGAAAAGTCAGGCCGTGGCCCAGGGCTATGTCGAAAAATCCAAGGCGCTCCTCTCCAAAATGGCGGAGCGCCTGTCGTCGCAAACGCCCGCAAACTGCCAGCCACAGGTCCCTCCCGCACCCCCCGTGGTGCCCGACAGCACGGACAACAAGAACGTCTACTATTTCTCCAACATCGGGGAAGGCGCCACCATCACCATCAACTCGAAGATACCGTGGAAGAAGGACGCTGCAGAGGAGGACGAGGAGGACGAGGATTGATCCGAAAAAAAGTGCCAGAGAGTGATCAGATGTGAGAGAGTACCATGAAATGCATCCAGGAAGGCACCCCTCCCCCCTCCCGACCACCCCCGCCCACCTCCCCCCCCCTTTTTGTGCCCGGAAAGTAGCTCCAAGTTAGCACTGCCCTTCAAAAAGTGATTTTTACTCCATTATTCTACTGGGGGATATTTTCGACGGGAGCGGAGTAACTCAAATTTTGGTTTCGGAAGATAAAATCACGAATTACACTCCACAGGAGCCATTTTTGTACTCTCGTATGGGTTTTTTTGCACTCGTCGCCTTCGGCGACGAGTGCAAAAAAATCCCATACTCGAGTAAAAAAATGGCTCCTTTAGTGTCGTGTAATTAATAACTATTGTTGGCACACTTTGCGAGGACGAATCTCCCCACGCACACAGCCTGCGGCGGGCCTCCCGGAATCTGAAACGGAGCTGCGACAAGTCCAGTTGTTGATGCAGACCACACACTGCAGCCGGGGGGGGGGGGGGCGCATGCATGTTTGCCTGTTGCTAGTTTGAATCCCAAGACTGCTGTCCGGTGGGCATGCCCCTGAGAAGCAAACAGTCTCTCCCGTTGTGCCCCCTTCCTCCGACAGCCTCTTCGGAGAAGGAGATGCGAGACGGATAGGGAGAAAACAATAGCATAGGAAGAGGAAAAGAAGAGGCCAGATAGGCAAAAAACAAAATCAAACCGGGCACTCTAGAAACAAGGTTTACACCACCATCTGCTGTTTTGCCCAACTTTTATTTCCCCCGGGTGCACGCCCACACCCACACACACGCTGAAACAGCTGTCAGAAACTATATAGTAAACAGGTACACACCCTCTATTGCCCCTGGCTGGCAGGGCGCACCAACCGCGCAGCCCCCAAGGCGCTGCACTGAGAGATATTGTATTGCCTCTGCAGGGTGATTACACACCGACCGCCGTGCAGCTGCCACAGGGTGGCAGACAACACGGTGGGCTAATGAAAAAAATAGTATGGGGCTGTCGGGCCAGTCGAAATTTTTTCTGGTCAAAAAAAAATCACAAAAAATCACAAAAAAACTATTACCGTATACGTAAATATTATGGAACGTAAATATTATGGAACGGGTCCATTTTTGGCCGGTCCGTTCCATAATATTTACGTTCCAAAATATTTACAGGGCCAGTTCGGGACTCGGTGGTGAGGACGGCTTGCGTCAGGAATCGCGCGAAAAGTGCACGAGTAGGTCCCGTCAGGGACTCTGTACGCCGTCCGATCACCTGGTCCAAGTCCCCGAGTCGCAGAAAGCCCTGTAAATATTATGGAACGAAAAAAATCTGGAACGCCAACCCACCAGCGTTCCAAAATATTTACGTTCCATAATATTTACGTTCCAAAATATTTACGTATACGGTATTATTAAAGTTGGATTAGCGTGCCGGCACCGCGCCTCGGCGAGGGAACCGTACCCGCTGTCCTGTATATTAACCTATGTCACGCCGCTAGGGCGTGATCGCCTCCTCGGTAAAGGAAAAGGAGGTCTGAACGAGGCACTCTGCGCCTGTAGCCCGGTTGTGAGCCGGGATACGACGGCGGCCTTCAGAAAGAAAGAAAGGGAAGAGACGTATATGTTTTTGCTTTTAGGGCAGAGCTTTGGGGCTTGGCGGCCGCGCGAAGGGCGCGGTCTCCAAGGCCTCTTAGCCGACACAGTTTTCTTTGGCACTCGGCGTGTGGAGAGCCAGGCAGCGACAGGGTTGCCGTCGCATCTTCGCTTAATTTGATGAACACACGGTTTGCAGCTCCGAGGGGTTCTGTCCGCCATAGTCAAGCGTTGTTTTGTGATGAGGTCTTCCGCTACCTTGATAAGACGAGGGAGCAGTTGACACGTGATCTGATGGCGAGGCAGAACCTCGGGGAGGGGGAGTCGTTTTCCAGGCGCAGGGGATGTCACTGCGTCAAGGGCACTACTGTTTCTTTTAAGAGTTTGAAGCTCGTCCACAACACGGTCTTGGTCAGACAGGCCGGAAGACATGGACTTCTCATCAGAGTCGAGATCTACATGGTCAACCAGGCGCCGTTTGAGCGTCAGATAATCAAGGCCGGGATCTGACGGACCTGTCGGAGACCCGTCGAGCCAGCTGTTTGTTTCATCGTCACACACGGAGGGTGGGGAGGGGGAAGGGGGCTCGGAGGAAGCGAGGTCCTCGGTAGCACACAGTTGTCCCTCAAGCGCTGGGACGTCAGGCTCAAAGTCAGGCAGGCTTGAAGCAGACCTGTAAGGTTGGCCGGCACTAGCACACACGTAGAGCGGGGAGGGGGGTGGGGAATCGGAGGAATCGAGGTCCTCGGTATCGCCGAGACATCTCTTCAGTGAAGGGGAAGTGACCTGAGCTGACGCGCCCTCAGGGGGTTCACCAGGACTTGCAGCCACTTCAGCATACACGTCAAGCAGGGAGGAAGATAGAGATTTCTCGTCCGAGGCAAGATCCACATGCTCACCCAGGCGTCGTTTGAGCGCCGGGGCATCTAGGCCGATATCTGACGGACCTGAAAGGGGCCCGTGGGGCTCGCTGTTGGTCCCATCGCATACGGAAGGCGTGGAAGGGAATGGGGGTTCCGAGGAAGCGAGGTCCTCGGTAGCACACAGTTGTCCCTCAAGCGCTGGGACGTCAGGTTCAAAGTCAGGCAGGCTTGGAGCAGATCCGCTCGGCCGGCCGGCACTATCACACACGGAGAGCGGGGAGGGGGGTGGGGAATCGGAGGAGTCGAGGTCCTCGGTAGCGCCGAGACATCTCTTCAGCGGAGGGAGAGTGATCTGAGGAGCTGACGCACCCCCAGGGAGTTCATCATGCCTTGCAGCCACATCAGCACACACGTCAAGCAGGGAGGGAGATACAGACTTCTCGTCCGAATCGAGATCCACATGCTCACCCAGGCGTCGTTTGAGCGCCGGGTCATCGGGGTCGAGATCTGACGGACCTAAAAGGGACATATCGAGCCCGCTGTTGGTCCCGTCGTCGCTTACAAAAAAACACAAAAACCCACAAAAAAAATCACAAAAAAACACAAAAAAAATCACAAAAAATCACAAAAAATCGTATTGCAATTTGGGTTAGCGTGCTGGCATCGCAGCCTGGCCCCGAAGGACCATACCGTGAGGAACCGGGCCCGCTATCCTACTTTTGCTCTACGTGACACCACACGGTTTCGCTCTCCTCCTCGTTGCGCTGTAAAGGAGGGGGGACACACACACACTGGAAGCCGGAGATTGCGCCTGCTGGTACTGAGGCGCAATCTTCGCGACGACGCGTTGAAAAGAGCGCGGAATAGCCGCCGAACGAAAGATGGTGGGAGAGGGGATGCAGCGGGTGCGCTTCGGAACCGCACGCAACACCTGCTTCCGGAGGAAACGAGAACGAGAAGGACGGACAGCACGAGTCTTGCGCTCCAAGAAGCGCAAGGCCTGTGAGGCCCGTGAGAAAGGGGAAGGCACGCCTGATCTAGCTGTGCTGATGATCGTGCGGGAGGAAGGAAAACCTGCTCTGTTGTTATGAAACGAGCATCGCTCCAGGGCAGATTCGTCTGCCTCCCGCATGTGCGCTACACGTTTCTGCGCGCGGGGAACCGAGGACTCAGAAGGGGAGGAAGGGGAGAAAGGAAGTCGACGCCCCACGCAAGGGCTCGGCGACGTGCACTCGCAAAAAATCGCGGCCGCTTTTTGTGATTTTTTGTGATTTTTGTGTCCCGTTTGTGATTTTTTGCGATTTTTTTGCGATTTTTTGTGAGTTTCCAGTGCAGAGGGGGCCCGGTACCTGCGCGCGTCCTGTCGGACTGAGGCTGGCATGGTGGGGCTAGCGCAGCAGGTTCTACTTTTGCCGTCGGGCTCTTAGCGCAGAAACATGCACAACCCGAACAACAATGCTCGAAGGCAAACAAGCCGCGTGACCGGGGTTGAGCTGCTGTAGCGAGGCCGCGGCGTAAAAGAGGGCTGGGCTAGTTTCTACCATTCCAGCCCACCCAGCAGGCAGCACACCACACCCCATCTCCCCACCCAGCGGGACCCCCCTCTCGGATTTTTCAAAACCCCGTTCTTTTGAATATTTGGGGCCCGTGCGGATCGTGGTGGGGTCATTTTGGCCATGGGGTGCCTCTTGATACCCCTTACTGGGAAACTCCAATTGGGTGAAGTACCCCTGTCCAGAGGGGTACTTTCCTACAGGTACCCCCACCCAAAAAAAAATTTCCGGCGCAAAAAAAATCACAAAAAAACACAAAAAATCGCAAAAAAACGCAAAAAATCACAAAAAAATCACAAAAAATCACAAAAAAACGTATTGCAATTTGGGTTAGCGTGCTGGCATCGCAGCCTGGCCCCGAAGGACCATACCGTGAGGAACCGGGCCCGCTATCCTACTCTTGCTCTACGTGACACCACACGGTTTCGCTCTCCTCCTCGTTGCGCTGTAAAGGAGGGGGGACACACACACACTGGAAGCCGGAGATTGCGCCTGCTGATACTGAGGCGCAATCTTCGCGACGACGCGTTGAAAAGAGCGCGGAATAGCCGCCGAACGAAAGATGGTGGGAGAGGGGATGCAGCGGGTGCGCTTCGGAACCGCACGCAACACCTGCTTCTGGAGGAAACGAGAACGAGAAGGACGGACAGCACGTGTCTTGCGCTCCAAGAAGCGCAAGGCCTGTGAGGCCCGTGGGAAAGGGGAAGGCACGCCTGATCTAGCTGTGCTGATGATCGTGCGGGAGGAAGGAAAACCTGCTCTGTTGTTATGAAACGAGCATCGCTCCAGGGCAGATTCGTCTGCCTCCCGCATGTGCGCTACACGTTTCTGCGCGCGGGGAACCGAGGACTCAGAAGGGGAGGAAGGGGAGAAAGGAAGTCGACGCCCCACGTAAGGGCTCGGCGACGTGCACTCGTGGGAGAGCGTGTCGCCCCCCTGGTGAGACGGCGTTTCTGCCTGCCAGTCGGGAAGAGAGGGGGTTGCAGTGTCTAAAGGCACTAGGGGCTCCTGACATGGAGAGGGTGGTGGGGGTGACACCACACACAAAAAACGTTTGCTATGTTGGATTAGCGGATCCGCATCGTACAGAACGTCTACGAAAGACGACGCACGAGAACTGATACGCTATCCAAGTAAAAAATCACAAAAAATCACAAAAAAACGCAAAAAAACGCAAAAAATCACAGAAAAAATCACAAAAAATCACAAAAAAACGTTTGCTATGTTGGATTAGCGGATCCGCATCGTACAGAACATCTACGATATATATTACAAAAAAACACAAAAAATCGCAAAAAATCGCGACCGCCTTTTGTGATTTTTTGCGGTTTTTTGTGGTCCGTTTGTGATTTTTTGCGATTTTTTTTGACCCCAAAAACTTTCGACTGGCCCGACAGCCCCATAGTACTATAAATAGTGACATGTCGACTATAATAGTCACTATATAGTTGACATGTCGACTATAATAGTCACAAAATAGTCGACATGTCGACTGTAATAGTCGCTATATAGTCGACGGGGGCCTTCGCTCTGGAGTGAGAAAAGTGAGAAAAAGTGAGCCCAAAAATGGAAAAAATGGCAAAAAAAAGAGTGTGGGGAGTTGGGTCCAGTTTAGCAAAGTTGTCATATTTTTCGGGTGTTTTCTGAATGGGGACACCCGAAGAACCCCATGACATGGTCATGACATGTCGCGATCTGCAAAATTGATCTTCACCTGACCGTGAAGACCGGAGGTGGTGAACACAGTGTTACGCAATCACTTTAGTGGCGTCCCCACAGTCCAGCGGGATCCGGTGTGCCAGGTGGGGGGAGGCGTCGTGGCCTTGGGACACCAGGTCAGGTGCGTGTTCCCCGTTGAGGGGAATTCCAAAGAAGACGTGCGGGTTCCCTTGGTATTTTGAGCGTCTCATTGTTCCAGGTAGACCGATACCCCTCCGGCTAAATTGGCCAGGTTGGCGAGGCGTTCATGGCGTGTTAGCACTACACCCCTTAATCAGGTTTTTGGTTCCCATGGCGACACCCTCTTCGTCTAGGGTGAGCCTGTAGTGGAGGCAATCTACCTGCGCCGAAATGTCTAGTGCTGTCGAGACCCCACGGGAGGCAGCGAGGAAAACGGCAGGTGACCACTTAAGGGTGCAGAAAAATGTTCGATATACGTGGCATCAAAAAACAGCTGAACTTCAAATTTGTAACGTTACAGACAAAAACATGTTCGTTTAAGGTGTACTAGGGGTTTTCCAATACACCTTGCACAAACATTTTTTGAGTATTTCATGTTCGTCTAAGGTGTACGGGTGTTTTGTAATGCCACACTGCACGAACATTTTGGCTGTCTGAATATGTTCCTGTAACGAGGCATGACATCCATTGTGTCAGGAACGAGTTTCCTTCAAACATTTCCAGAATGTTCGCAAGGAAACTTCGAAAAATGTGGTACTGTGGGCCTGAACGATAAACCTACAGTGTCCTATGCGGCAGTGTCGGCATTAGAACATTGAACATTAAATAAAGAAGCATGCAAGAATTCAGGAAATGTCTGAAGCAAAGTTCTGCGCTTGCCTCAAGCACTTCCTGAATTCTTGCATACTTCTTTATTTAATGTTCAATGTTCTAATGCCGACACTGCCGCATAGGACACTGTAGGTTTATCGTTCAGGCCCACCGTACCACATTTTTTGAAGTTGCCTCCCAACAGCAGTCTATTCACCTTGCAGTAACATTCTCATGTTTAAATATGTCTGTATAAGGTGTATTAGGCATTTACTGACACACCTTATTCGAACATAATCCGAAGACTGCATGTGCGTCTAAGGTGTATTAAGGATTCGTCCTGACACACTCCACAAACATTTACAGTCCTCGAAACAGGTCAGAATAAGGTGTCATTACAAAAAGTCCTGCCACTTATACCGAACATTTTTCTGCACCCTTAAGTGGTCACCTGCCAGGAAAACGCTATTACCTGGGATCCCCCGTGTTTGCCCTCCCATCCGGGGCCCCCCTCCAGCGCGCGCAGTCGCTGCATCGGGGGGACGCGGAGGAGGCGGAGCTGGTGAAGCAGCTCGCGGAGGCCTGCGTCAGGGAGAAGCGTGACGATGGCGAGTTCTGCGAAGCAAGAGCGCATCAGGTGGCTGCAGGAGGACCTGTGCCAGATCGACGAGCCACCCAACGGCAGGCAGCCCCTGCAGGGTTCAGGTGTGGCAGTGTGTGCGGCAGCATTTCCAGACTCGGTGAGACAGGAGGCATTTGGGTCGGGGATGGCTTGCAGACAAATCCGTACGGGAAGTTGGTGTGGTGCTGTACAATGCACATGTCGGGCGGGCGTGTCCTGCACATGTGGGTGGCAGGGCTCTTCGTAACAATCGACCCAACGACCCACCGAATTTGGTAAGGGGCTTGGCATGGCATGGATCATGTCAACCTGTGAACAGACGTTCACTACGGCGGCTGGGGGGCTCGACCCCCCTGTGGCATGTCCTTGCGCGACAATTTATCGTCACATCGGGTAGGGTCCGGGCTACCCAGGATGCAGCCCAATTCACACCGATCTGCGCCCGCCGCTTTGCAATTTGGGTTAGCGTGCTGGCATCGCAGCCTGGCACCGAGGGACCATGCCGTGAGTAACCGCGCCCACCAGGAATAAATGTTCACTCCCATGGCCTCCGGCGGCTGGGGGGCTCCGCCCCCCAGACCCCCCTGTCCAGCAGGGACAGGCACCCCGTTTGAAAGGCAGCCTACTGGCTCCTGCGTGTCATTTGAACATGATGCACACTGTGCGAAGTGACGTAAGAGTTCACGCGCCTATTTCAGGGCGGGGGGGGCAAGCCGCTGTCGATACCACGTCATCGTCCGCCAAGCTATACCCCCAACTCGTCAATCCTGGGGGAGGTCCTGCACCCCCAAGGAAGATAAGGTTAAACCCCGCGCGGGGTGGGGGTTCGCGCGGGGTGGGGGTGGGGTCGCGGGGCCGCGCTTCGCGCGGCCCCCCGCGCAAAAGTGTCAGCAGGGGATGTGCTGTCCTGCGCTGGACGCGGGGGGCGGTGGGGCGCCGGGGGGGTGACGACTGGCCGATGGCCAGGGGGTGCTGCGCGTTCCCGTGCGCTCAAAAAACGATGCGCAAGGGGGCTGGTAAAGGGTGGACCTCTCCCTCACGGAGAGCCGCCCGTGCGGGGGTGGGCGCGAACCCGACCCGGGAGGCGCGCGTACTGGGGACAACAACTGCCGAGGCGGGCCGAGCGGGGTGTGGTCCAAAGCTGGCGGCACGCGAGAGGGAGGCAATCGACCACTGACTGGGCGACGGGAGGGGAAGGAGTTGGGCGGGCAGCTGCAACGCGAGGCGCAGTCGGAACTGGTGCACACCTTCGAGGTCACCGAAAGGGCTGCCGCGGAGCGGGAGCGGATCACCGACGCGTTTGTTGACTTCTGGCACAGGAACGAGGGCGGCTGCTTGTCACGAAGTTGTCTGCCGGCCGTTCCTGTGGAACCTCAGCGGACACCGGCGGCGACTACGCCGGAAAGCTGGCGACAGGGCTGCACGGGCTTACTTTGGTACCCGGGGGCGAACCGGGGGACTGCTACACTCCCTTCTCTGCTCACGGGTGTCTGCTGCATCTCGAGGCGAGAAGCTGCACGGGCGTGAAGGGTAAAGGGGGTGCGAACGAGACGGACGAGCACAGCGCAGGGGCGCGGTAGAGATGTGTGTGACGAGGGCGCGGGTGTCAAAGCTGTGCTTCCTGAGTGGCGGAACTGGCGGAGGTCGGCGGCGTGAGGCGACGGCGGGCCGGACGACGCTGCCGAAACCCCGGGATACGTCCCTCGAGGTGGTGACGGGCAACGGGACGGAAGCCTCAGTTGGTTGCAGCGGGAGGGACGGAGCACTGCGATCGCCGAAAAGCCACTAAGTGACTGCGATGGAGTGGGGGAGGAAGGCGACCTGGGGGCATGACACAGTGTGCTGGAAGCCAGGGGGGGCATGACACAGTGTGTTAGAAGCCTGGGGGGGCATGACACAGTGTGCTGGAAGCCTGGGGGGGCATGACACACTGTGCTGGAAGCCTGGGGGGGCATGACACAGTGTGCTAGAAGCCTGGGGGGGCATGACACAGTGTGTTAGAAGCCTGGGGGGGCATGACACACTGTGTTCGAAGCCTGGGGGGGCATGACACACTGTGCTGGAAGCCTGGGGGGGCATGACACAGTGTGCTAGAAGCCTGGGGGGGCATGACACAGTGTGCTGGAAGCCTGGGGGGGCATGACACAGTGTGTTAGAAGCCTGGGGGGGCATGACACACTGTGTTAGAAGCCTGGGGGGGCATGACACAGTGTGCTGGAAGCCTGGGGGGGCATGACACAGTGTGCTAGATGCCTGGGGGGGCATGACACACTGTGTTAGAAGCCTGGGGGGGCATGACACACTGTGCTGGAAGCCTGGGGGGGCATGACACAGTGTGTAAGCACCACGTGGGAGTATGTCACTTTGGAGCCAGTTTTGTGTGGAACCCAATTTTTTCACCTCTGCCAGAAATTTTTTTTCGAGATTTTTCGCAAATTTTGCATTGTCCCCAACACCCCTGTGTCACGGGACCTTCGCTCTGTGTCAGTGACACACAGTGACACAGAGCGAAGGCTTGGCGGCGTTTTTGCCGATTTCGCCTAAGGTGAAAAAAACCGCCTGTGTGACACACTGACACAATTTGACACAGTTTGACACAGAGCGAAGGCCCCCGACATGTCGACTATTATAGTCACAAAATAGTCGGCATGTCGACTATAATAGTCACAAAATAGTCGACATGTCGACTATATACCGTAAACGGAAAAAGGGTGGACCGTAAAAATGTTCCAAGTTCCCAAAAAAAGGCCAAACGTTCCATCTTTTTTACGGTCCACCATTTATTGGGACTGAATATGGAAAAGACAATGCGTTTTTCGCCCGCGGGCTGGTGGGTTGCGGGGCGCGGACTGCGGCCTCCACGCCGCAGACACCCACACGTAGGCCTCCCGACCTCCCAGCTTTGGACCCTCCCTCCACCACCGCAACCAACACCAGCAAGAGAAGCAAGTCCTCCCTGCGTGTGGAAAAGGCACGATCACCACCACTCACCTCGAGACTCACCCACCACCACACCTCGAGAAGTGTAGTACCATGCAAGGAGCATTCCGGTAGAAGTAAAAGTAGAACCTGCTGCACGAGCCCACAAAAGCAGCCACAGTACGGCAGGGCGCGCAGACAGAAGCTGAGACCACCGGGCTCCCTCCAGATGTAAATTCGTGAATCAGTGCCCGGAAAATTAAGGGAAATCGTACTCCTTTAGTGTAGTACACCCTGCAGTAACTGTGGGAGAACAGTTCCCGGACGATGGAGGATCCTTGAAATCGGTAGTGGACAGTAGCGGACAGGGCGGACATTTCCTTGTGGAAAAAGTGCCCGAAAAAAAATTCGAAAAGGTCCCCCTTACAGAATTAGCCTTTTTTCAAAAAATCGGAAAATTTCGGACCGCAATTTGTACCCAAGAAAGTGCCGGATTTTCGGACTTGGTCCGATTTGAACGATTTCCGTGCCTCTTGCAACCCCCATGAGGGGCGGCTGCTGTTTCGGGTTCTTCCGGTGGTACATGCTGGGGTGTCAGGACAGGGAATCCTGCTCGCTGTACCCGGTGATCCCTGACGCAGCCAGGAAGTGGAGAGCCTTGGAACCCTGGTTGAGGCCTGTAACACCCGGCCTTCCTGCCACTTGTGGCATTGTGGAGTGGAGGTGGTTATGGAGAAGGTTCTCTCTCCGTCCGGTCGAGCACAACCGTCCTCTCCAGCCAGGGGTCATCTACTTTCCAAACAAGGGCCAGGAACATGCTCAAACAAACCAATTGATCAGAAAATCTGGCTTGCCGTGGAATCATTGAGCATTGGGGAGTGGTTTGCCCCCTTGCTGCGTATGACATGTCCATTTTTGACGATTTTTGGGCAGAATTTGGTGCGTGGGACCTTTCGATTTTCATGATTTTTTCGTAATTTCGTGGGGACCGGTACCCCATTTGAGGGCCAAAAATCTCATTTCCGAGGCCTGGGAATGGTCGCAGTGGCCTCAGATGTCCAAAAACGTTCAATTGACCTCTCCTCGAAAAAAAATTCGAAAGGTCCCCCCTACTGGCACCCCGGATTAGGACATGTCTCTGGGGGTGTCCGGGGGGCATTTTTGGCCCATTTTTGGCTGGGGAAAATGGGCCATTTTTCACGGTTTTTTCGGTTTTTTGTCCGGACCGGTACCGCATTTGAGGGGCCAAAATCTGATTTCCGAGGCCCGGGAATGGTCGCAGTGGCTTCATTTGGCCAAAAACGTTCAATTTACCCTTCCCCAAAAAACCAGACAAATGAATCGGCCAACTGAATCGTGCTAGCTAAACTCCGGAAAGAAGTGTCTTTTTTCGTTGAACGCAGCTTTCGTTGAACACAGCCAAATATAAGGCCTAACCTGTTTTGGCGCACGGGTGTGATGACAAAAGGGAAAAGTGCTAGCACGAACATGATGTTGGTCTTCTGGTTATGTCTGGTTTCTTAGAACACTTAACGTGTATGCAAAAACCAGACAAATGAATCGCCCAACTGAATCGTGCTAGCTAAACTCCGGAAAGAAGTGTCTTTTTTCGTTGAACGCAGCCCAACCCACAGGGACCGCGTAGCGGAAAGAAAGACAAGGAATTGAAAGGGTACACCACACTTGAAATGTTTAACGCGATATGGCTGCAACCGCCGCGTATCTCGCAGGGAGGGGCGCCAGGGGGACAGGGCACGGCGATGCCACAGTGCCTCGGGTAAACTCGTCTGCTCTCTGTGCATGCGTAGGCACCCACTGAGCGGAAACGGAGATGCCCGCACCGTCCGCGGTGTCAAACAAGGCACACAACAAGTCATTCGCGAGGTAATTCTTGCTGTGGCCCTTGTTGATAGCTGCCACCGCTGCCGTGTTGTCCACCTGCAACCCCAACGCACAGCCCGGCCGCGTAGCGGCTGCGAGGCGTGTCGCCTGGAGCGCTGCGAAGAGCTCTTTGACATATATATGGTGGGCGAGGGGTTCATCAAAACAGCCCTGGACAATCGGCTCGGGGTCTAACTCCAGAAGGGCTGCCCATTCTGTGTCGGAAGCGTCAGACCACGCCGTGACCGAGGGCCCCGAAGCCCCTGCCTCAACCCACACATTCTGGCCCAGATCGGCCGAAATCAGAGAAAGATCAGCGAGAACAGAGGGGGGGATGTCGAGAGGGCGGTCCCACTGCTCCGGTTCCGCAACCAGCTTGGCCGCGGATCTCCTGAGGAAGGCGAGGGAGGCGCGGAAGTAGCAGAGACGCCTCTGCGTCGAGAACAGAAACCAAATCATACCGCCGAAAACCTTGTAGAACTCCCGGGAAGTAGCCCTGTTCTCGCGAACCGCCGCCACGGCCGCCGAGGCAAGGAATTTCGACACCCAATCGGGGTCCGACCTGAAGCGCTTAGGCGACGACTCCAGATCAAATTCCAACCCCAAGGCGATGAACCGCGACTGCGGTGTGCCGAACTCCGCACCCTCGTTGAGCTCGGCGCCCACCGACTCGGCCTTGCCGAGGAATCGGGCGTATCTCTCGGCTGCATCCTCCCGGCTATCTCCAACCACAAACCAGTTGTCCACCCAAGACAGCCCATCCTCCAGGGGGAGAAGCACGCGTGAGGCCCTCTGCGCGATGCACGGCGCCCAGCTCCAGCCCATGCACATCACCCGCAGCGAGGTGCGCCGAAACGGGCCCCGCTCCCCAGCCAGATTCACCCCGAAGAAGTCGCGGACCCCGTCCCCCAGGGGGAACTGGTAGAACCAGCTCTTCCCGTCAGCCTGCACCACGAATTCGGCCGCCAGGAACCTCCGGACCACCTCGTGGATCGACGGGAGGAGCATCGGTGGTGGGTCCCGCATCAGCCGGTTCAGCTTTCGCCCGTCGCATACCAAACGCAGCAGCCCGCTCTTTTTCTCCACGGTGAACGCCGGGAGGACCACCTTCGGCGCGTCTGCCAACCCCAGCACCCCCCACTCCGAGAGGTTATCCCAGTGCCGCAGCATGTGCCTCGAGGTCCCGCGCGAAAGAGGCCTGTCGCCCAGATCCACGCCCGGTCGCATGGCCCGCAGGAAAGCGCCCCGGTCCCGAATCACGTCGATAACCCCTGACAGGATCCCCTCGGAATCCAAAGCCTCTAAGGCGTCGAGGTTCAGACGTGACGTCGATATGGGGGCCAGCTCCCCCGTGGGGCCACCCCACGCCGAGGGCGGGCCAAGATGCCGCCCCTCCACCGTCACCCGCGCTTCCCTCGCGTACGTCGCGTTGACGTCCGGCGAGTAGGAGTCGTCGCCGACCCTCCGAGGAAGAGGAGGAGGAGGGGGCGGCCGTGGCGGCGGTGGAGGCGGAGGCGGAGGTGGAGGCGGTAGCGTGGGAGGCGGCCTGGGCCGAGGGGTCGCCGGCGGGGAAGGCGTGCCTGGGGGCTCGTACGCCACGCACGCCGTCCTCAGGAGCTTCCCAGGGAAGGCAGGGCAAAGAGCGACCCCCGGGATAGCCCCCGGTCGAGCACCATTGATGTGGAGGCCGTCTGCCTCGCCAGCTTCAGCTTCCCCGCCGGGAGGTACCTGGCCAGGGCGTCCAGGGAGCTGTGGCGGGACAGCTGCCGAAGCGACTCCAGGCACAGCCCCTCTTGCAGGAGCTCCGCCAGAGCCCCCCGACGGAGGGAATGACCACTCAGCTCCGGGTCCTCCTTCTTCAGCGCCGCCACGATGCGCCGGTAGGTCGTGTCGACCACCAGCGCGCCCGCCGCCCGCCCCGAGATCGCCTCCCGCAGCACCTCCGTCCAGCACTCCGAGAGGAACAGGCCCGTCGTGACGCCCAGGCGGAACGGGTCGCTCTTCGTCTCCGCCCAGTTCACGGCGACAAACTCGCTCTGGAAAGCGATGTCCCCGCACTTCAGGCGCACCACGTCCGACACCCGCGCCGCCCCGCACCACCCCAGCACAATCGCGAGCTTCGTGTCGCGGTCGACGTCCTCCCGGCCCACCACTGCGGCCACCTGGGCGGATGCTGCTGGCTTCGCTTGGTGCTGCAGTCGGAGGGCCCCCAAGCGCTTCAGACCTCGCTTGAAGTCTTGGAGCAGCTGGGAGTCCACCACAACCCCCATGCGGCTCATCGCGGCGACCGCCCTCGATACGTACTGTAGGGCGGAGGAGGGCCGGAGTGGGGAGTCCGCTTCGGACATGAGCCTCTGCACCCAGTAAATGATGCAAAGGTCCCACGGCAAGAGCACACCCGTGGTCTGCTCCCACTCGTGCCGGAACTGGAGGAGTCGCCGGTGGGGCCCCTCGAGCCCCCTCCACGTCGACGGTGCCAACGCCTCCCCCAGCGTCTTCACCGCGCGCTTGGCGATCCGCTGTGCCTCTCTGGCGGTCAGCGGGTCCTCCTGTGCCCGTCTCCTTCCCACCCGCGCCGTGGAGAGCACCCCTATGCTCTCCAGCATCGCCGTGAGGGGCGAGCTCACTGCCTGTGGCCCCCCCTCCTGCTCCGCTGGCTGGTGGGGTGGCCCTGCTGCGGCTGTGGCTGCGAGCTGCGTTGCTGTTGTTGTTGATGTTGATGCTGATGCTGTGGGTGGTGGACCTGGGGGGAGCGTGGCTGGCGGGCCCGTGCCTTCTCCTTTGCCGCCCGGAGGTACGGAGGAATCTCCGGCTTCCCGAAGAATTCCTCCTCCATCGCGGAGGCCGCCTCCCATCCGCCCCCCAACACGCCCTCGTTGAGGGCTTCCAGCCTGCAGAACTGGTTCTGCATCAGCCGGACCAGGAGGTCGTCGTAGTCCTCCGGCTCCTGCAGCGACGGCAGGCTCGTCATGATGAGGTTGATATCCCTCATCCGGGCCTGCGCCTCGTGGGCCTGCGGGCGCAGGGCACCCCCCGCCCGGGCCCCCAGCAGGGCGTCGTAGCGGCGCAGCTGGTGCAGGTGCACCAGCCCCAGCGTGGCCTCGTCCGCGTGCCACCACTCGTCCACGTCCAGGGGGTTGAGAGCCCCGGCGCCCCTGCGGCTGTCGCTGCTGCCGGCTACGCTGCCGGCCCCGTCCCGCTGCTCCGGCTTTCCGGCCCTCGGTGCTCCGGCGCCGGCTCCGGAGCCCGTCCCGTTTCCCCGCAGGCGGGCCAGCTCCGCCTGGAGGTCCGCCACCTCCCGCATCCGCCGCACCTCCTCCCGGAGGGAAGCCACCTCGTCCTGGGGGGCTGCAGCCCGGCTCGCACCTGCCTCAGCCCTTACCCTCGCGTGCTCCGCGAGGGCCGTCTCCCGCTGGGCCTTGGCCCGCTCCTCCATCACCAACGCGGCGTTCCGCGTCTTCTCCCTCTCAAGGGCCAGCTCCGCCTCGAGGCGGGCTCTCACCTCCGCGTGCCTGGCGGACTCCTCGGCGACCATGGCCCGCGCCTGCGCCTCCGTGACGGCGTTTGAGGCCGCCGCCTCCACCGACGCCACCTTCGCGTCCGACTCCGCCCCCGTCACCCGCTGTGCCGCAGCGAATTCCACCTTCGCCGCATGCGCCGCTGCATTCGCGGATGCGATGTGCATCCCCGCCGCCGCCTCCGCGTTGGCGGCCCTCGTAGCCGCCCCCGCCTCCACCCCCGCCGCGTGCACCCTCGCGTGCGCCTCCACCTGCGTGGCCCGGATGTCGGCCCCCGCGACCTCGCGAGTGGCCACCTCGCGGGCGTTGGCGGTGGTCACTGCCGCCAGCGCCTGCCCCATCGCCATCCCGAAGTCGCCCGCCGGGAGGGGGGCGGACAAGGCATCCGGGTTGCCCGCGCCGCGCCCCACTCCGGACAGCACCAGCTCCGAGTTCTGCACGCCAGGCATCGGATATGTCGGGGGTTGAAGGGTGGAGTAAAGAGAAGGGAGTAGGTGGGAGTGTTGAACCACGAAAATATTTTTCGTTGAACGCAGCCAAATATAAGGCCTAACCTGTTTTGGCGCACGGGTGTGATGACAAAAGGGAAAAGTGCTAGCACGAACATGATGTTGGTCTTCTGGTTATGTCTGGTTTCTTAGAACACTTAGGAGGATCCTTGAAATCGGTAGTGGACAGTAGCGGACAGGGCGGACATTTCCTTGTGGAAAAAGTGCCCGAAAAAAAAATTTCGAAAAGGTCCCCCTTACAGAATTCGCCTTTTTTCAAAAAATCGGAAAATTTCGGACCGCAATTTGTACCCAAGAAAGTGCCGAATTTTCGGACTTGGTCCGATTTGAACGATTTCCGTGCCTCTTGCAACCCCCATGAGGGGGGGCTGCTGTTTCGGGTTCTTCCGGTGGTACATGCTGGGGTGTCAGGACAGGGAATCCTGCTCGCTGTACCCGGTGATCCCTGACGCAGCCAGGAAGTGGAGAGCCTTGGAACCCTGGTTGAGGCCTGTAACACCCGGCCTTCCTGCCACTTCTGGCATTGTGGAGTGGAGGTGGATATGGAGAAGGTTCTCTCTCCGTCCGGTCGAGCACAACCGTCCTCTCCAGCCAGGGGCCATCTACTTTCCAAACAAGGGCCAGGAACATGCTCAAACAAACTAATTGATCAGAAAATCTGGCTAGCCGTGGAATCATTGAGCAAAATTTGGGGAGTGATTGGTGCCCCATTGCTGCATATGACATGTCCATTTTTGACGATTTTTGGGCAGAATTTGGTGCGTGGGACCTTTCGATTTTCATGAATTTTTCGGAATTTTCGTGGGGACCGGTACCCCATTTGAGGGCCAAAAATCTCATTTCCGAGGCCTGGGAATGGTCGCAGTGGCCTCAGATGTCCAAAAACGTTCAATTGACCTCTCCTCGAAAAAAAATTCGAAAGGTCCCCCCTACTGGCACCCCGGATTAGGACATGTCTCTGGGGGTGCCCGGGGGCATTTTTGGCCCATTTTTGGCTGGGGAAAATGGGCCATTTTTCACGATTTTTTCGGTTTTTTGTCCGGACCGGCACCGCATTTGAGGGGCAAAAATCTGATTTCCGAGGCCCGGGAATGGTCGCAGTGGCTTCATTTGGCCAAAAACGTTCAATTTACCCTTCTCCAAAAAAAATTCGAAAGGGTCCCCCTACAAATCGCCGGTCTTAGGAAATTTTTTTTTGGGCACCCAGATTTCAAAAATTTTCAAACTATTTTCTGGACCAAAAATCAAACTATTGAGGTCCTGGCCGGACATGTCCGGGGGGGGGTCAAAATTGGATTTCCCGAATTTCCGGGTCCGGACATGTCCGCCCGGACATCCGGACACCAGAAAATGTCCGCCCGGACATGTCCGCCCTGTCCGGGGCGGACATTTCTGGATGTCCGGATGTCCGGGCGGACATGTCCGGGCGGGAAATTCGGGAAATGTCCGGGGGGGGGGGGGGGGGGGGGGGGGTCAAAATTGGACCCGGACATCCGGACACCCGGATTTCCGGGTCCGGGCATGTCCGCCCTGTCCGCCCTGAAATCGCCTAAGGGGCCGGGGGAAATCCAGGAAATTCGGGAAATCCAGGAATATGAAGAATCCTCCTTAACGTGTATGCAAAAAAAATTCGAAAGGGTCCCCCTACAAATCGCCGGTCTTAGGAATTTTTTTTTGGGCACCCAGATTTCAAAAATTTTCAAACTATTTTCTGGACCAAAAATCAAACTATTGAGGTCCTGGCCGGACATGTCCGGGGGGGGGGTCAAAATTGGATTTCCCGAATTTCCGGGTCCGGACATGTCCGCCCGGACATCCGGACACCAGAAAATGTCCGCCCGGACATGTCCGCCCTGTCCGGGGCGGACATTTCTGGATGTCCGGATGTCCGCCCGGACATGTCCGGGCGGGAAATTCGGGAAATGTCCGCGGGGGGGGGGGGGGGGGCAAGGCTGGACAAATGCTGCATTTTAAAAATAAAAAACATAAAATAAAATAAAGTGCAATAAAATGCAGTAAAGTGCAGTAAAATGCAGTAAAGTGCAATAAAGTGCAGGAGAGCGTGTTGTAGGGGTGGCTCGGCGTGACGGTGGGCAGGATGCTGACCTGCCGTGCCAGGGGACCCTGATCCGCCCACTCTGGCCAACACAAGGCCACCAAGGCAGTGCCCCCGCCAGGCCCGCCCTGCTGCTGTTCGGCATGCTTGATGCTGCTTCCGAGTGCCGGGGCCAATCAGGCAGCAGGCGCACCCCAGCACCGCAGGCGCAGCAGGGCGGACCAGCACGGCGGTGTGCGGTGGGCAGTCCACCTTCCTCGGACGTTGTACAGCTGAGCTCTGGCGTACGGGTTCTTCACCATCCCGTTCGGGGAGGCTGGACATCAGAGCGGACTGAAAGCACTCAAAGCAGGACTGAAGCCAGGCGGAGGCCGCACCGATCAGGTCCTGCGAACCCACCGACCCAACATAGGCAGGGCACATCCATCCCGGCCTGCATTCTCTGCCGGAGCCTTGGTGCGTCCCTGTGACCTTCAGGAGAACCTCCGTGCAGGAGCGGTACTTTTTGCCATCTTCTGCGGGTTTGCGGCTGTCCGCAAACTTGCAGACGTGGCTGCACCTCTGTAAAGTGGGTGTGACTCCAGCATTTGGCCTGTCCATAGTGGTCCTCCCAGCTGTACGTATGCGAAGCCCAAGGCACCACTAAGGACCATGCACTTTATCCAAAAATCCGGAAAATAAAATACAATAAAATGCAGTAAAATGCAGTAAAATAAAGTGCAGTAAAGTGCAGTAAAAATTTGCTGCCAGCCTTGGGGGGGGGGGGGGTCAAAATTGGACCCGGACATCCGGACACCCGGATTTCCGGTCCGGATATGTCCGCCCTGTCCGCCCTGAAATCGCCTAAGGGGCCGGGGGAAATCCAGGAAATTCGGGAAATCCAGGAATATGAAGAATCCTCCGATGGTGAGCGCACACTCTGTGCTGAGGCCCTGTGGTGTTAATCCTGCAGCTTCAGTCGTACGATTTCCTTGGTTCCTTCGCGACTTCGTCGCGAAGGAACTCGTAAAAAAAACCGCCAAGTCCACGATCCCAACCGTAAAATAGGTGGACCGTAAAAATGTTCCAAGTTCCGGAAAAATCCCATTTGTTCCATCTTTTTTACGGTCCACCTATAGTACGGTTCACCTTTATTACGGTCCACAATATTTCCGTTTACGGTAGTCACTATATAGTCGACATGTCGACTATTATAGTGACTATATTTAGTGACATGCGACTAAAATAGTGACTATTATAGTCGACATGTCGACTATATTGTCAGTAAGTGCTCAGTATGCAGTGACCACTTAGTTCTATGTGGACATGGAAGTCCACTAAGTGTCGAGTAAACGTCCGGGACATGTCACTAAGTGTCCAGTAAAACGCTTTTTTGGCCAGTATATGGCCGGAATTGCGACTATATTGACTGACACGCAACTAACATGTCAGTATTATAGTGGATGCGCAGTCAACATGTCAGCATTTACTGAACATGTCCACTATTATAGTGTACGCATGCACACATGTCCAGGATATAGTGAACATGTCCACTATAATAGTCACTATTTTAGTGACATGTCGACTATTATAGTCACTATTATGGTCGACATTGTCTGTGACCAGTCTGCAAGCTCATGCCAAGTGCAATACTCAGCACTCTCAAGGCTCGCCGCCCAACACGAATTGGGAGACGGCCCCATATGAGTGGAGCGGTTCCACCTTTGGGAGACGCCTTGGCGCTTTTCCCTTGTGAACGAGGTGATCCCAAGGTAAAAATGAGTAAACGGGCAGCATGCCGTTCCACATTTTTCCCTCGTGAGGGCGACCCCCTTGCAACGCAAGGTGAAAAATGAAGAAACGGGCAGCATGCCGTTCCACATTTTTCGTCACTGGGTTGACCCTCGATCAACAAACGAGAGCGCACCACAAGTCTCGGCATTATCTGCCTTGAGAACCTCTGCATGGACAGGAACCGGAAGCCCCCCTGTGTAGGAGTGCTTCAGCAGAGACGAACATGTCGTCACGGTGGCACTTCAGGCGTGTGCCGAGCTATATATCGACACACACCTTCCCGGTGGGGCTCCAGGCATTTGCCGAGCTAGTGTATTGTATCAACTGTTATAATAATAATGAGAAAACATCCATGGGTAAGCAGGGAAACCCCTGCTGTGGGGGACAGAATCGACGTGTTTCTTTGAAGAAACAACAACCTGCGGGTTACCGCTGGGGTCGATGTCCAAAGGGCGCGACACCACGGGGGTGCCACACCGCTTGTCTTGGGAAGTTCTTCACCTTTGGTGAAGGCGGAGTGTTCATATAAGCAAAATTTACGTACACAAGCAGCGCTCAACCATACACCAGCAAACCAAGCAGGTAGCTGCCGAAGGATCGGTTCGTGCACCTGAGTCTGTACTCTATCTGATCTATTCCGGCTTTTCATGCTTGTCCTTTCAGGCCGGAGGTCTCTCTCTCAAGGCATATAGTCATTCTCCCTTTGCCACAGACCAGTGGGAGTATGTTTATGTGGAGTCACCTAGAGTCACAGTTATTCGGTGCCACCACGAGAGAGAGTCCAGATTCAGACCGTGTGTCATCCTCTTCCACGGCCAGGCAGAGCTTGCGCGGGGGCAAGATGGCTGAGTTGCCGGGCGTCTACAGATGCTCCACACACACGACGAGCGCCAGCAGGAGTACTGGTTTCCGACCGATTCCCGACCACCTCTAATTCCACAAGGGCGCAGGCAGCCATATGGGGGTTTTCATTCCATTCCCAGACATCCGAACATAGTCACCTAGGGGGGCCACCACGCAAGGCCGCTGACATGCACAGTCTCACGCCGCTTTGTGTACGTAAATCTGCACCCAAAGTTGCCCTGCCCCACCGCCCCCCAACCGCCCGGTAGGTAAGACCCTCGGGGTGCTGCATCCCCATCATCGGGTCACCTAAACTTTCGGCAAAAAAGCACTCCGTCTTGAACTTTACAAATCTGAAAATTCTTAAAAAAGAAAAGCAGCGAAAATCAAGGCAACAAGGCAACAAGCAATGCGATGGGTGGGGGCACGAGCTTGCACAAGGGAAGGGCCGGGGCCGGGCAGGGTCGGGGTCGGGGTTGTTTTAAATAGCTGAATAATCAGCCATGGTTCTGAGCAATGTCAAGAACATTGCTCTTTGTACTCACTCTTTTGACATACTGGTAACAACATGTCAGTTTTGACACACGTCTGTACTTCGCCCACGAAATGACCCAAACTTCGTGTGCTTCATTTTTTGGGGGCCGTCTGTGTGATGCCAGGATCGAAGATCTCAGTTTTTCGACGATTTCCTTCGAAAATGAAAGGTTCCAGGCCACAAGGACCAGATTTTGGGGCCAGATTTTTTTTGAGGTGAATTTTCACCAAGGCCAAAACGCCAAACTCGCGGGGCCGTTTTAACGCGTTTTAGGCCTCAAAACAGGCTCAAAACTCAAAAATTCCTTCGAAATTGGGCTCAAACGTGCAAAATGGACCCATCCGAAAAAAAAATTCGAAAAGGGACCCCCTATACATGTCGACTATTATACACGGTTTGCCCCCCGGGCGGGATCCCGGGCGGGCCCGGCCGGGTTCCGGGAAATTCCGGGATTCCCGGGATTCCCGGGATTCCCGGGATTTCCCGGCCGGGATCCCGGGATCCCGGCCGGGAAATCCCGGGATGACCCCGGGGTATCCCGGGGTCATCCCGGGACCCCCCCGGGGTCAGGTGTAGGTGGGTGGTAAGATGACTTGAGAGTTTTGCACATTGCACATTGCACGCTGCCGTTGCCCCCTTCCCCTTTGCGATCCACCCGATGTCATTAGTTTTTGCTGGACCCGACTATTTCACCTCACATATACCGCACGTGACTTGGACCCCACAACCCCGCCCCGCCCCCCCCCCCCCCCCACGTAACTGCGCCGCATACACACACCCGGCAGAGAAACCTTCCACAACAGCAAACATGCACCGTACTCTTTTGTTACTCCTCATTTTTTTTTCCTTCCTGCTCGTTGGTGATGCAGCACCAGGGCAGAAAGGAGGGAAGAGGGCGAGGGATGATGCGGATGACGGCGACAGCGATGGCGACGGCGGCAAGAGCCGCAAGCAACCTCGCCGAGGCAAGGCGGAGGTAGCGGCCCCGGAACCGGACCCCACCACTGACAACGACGACGACATCGACGACGCCATTGAGGCGGTGCTGAAGGAGGTGAAGCGGAAGAGGCAGCCGCTGATCGATTTGGCCGTCGCTGAAGGGGTCCTCACAGAGAATGAGAAAGCCCCCCTCATGCCGAAGATCGCCCGCCTGATTGCTCTCGGACGGAAGAAGAAGGAGCTCGCCGCCAGCGCAGTGGCCTTGCGCACGCCGACGGGGAAGTTGCGCCGCCCGGCAAAGGCCGCCCTCGCCGAGAGCCTCAGCAGCCAAGCTGACCTGACCCCCCCGAAGCTGCAGCCTGCCCAGTCTTTGTCGACCCGCTTCTCCGAGTTCAAGTGGCTTTCAGTCAAGACGAAAGCGGAGGCCACGACCGACGGGTACAGGTTCGCGAAGGCCACGGCGAGATGCTGCGACGAGCAGGAGGTGCCCGTGTGTGCTCCGTGCAAGTGGGCGTTTGCACCCGGCGTCGACAGGCACGACCTCACGAGCCACGTGGGTACGAAGGGCCACGGTCGCAATGCAACGACCCCAGTCGACGCCTCAACGCCAAACCGTGACGCATCCACACCAGCAGCCGACCGATCCACACCAGCAGCCGACCGATCCACACCTTCGAGCAACCGACCCGCACCAGCAAACTCCAACGTCCGGGAAACGCTGCTGGAGGTGTGCACGATGGCAGGGCTCTCGTTTCGTGGCGCGACGCAGGTCTTCCGTGCCGTCTCTGGGCTCACCATCCCAGAAGACGTCAACATGCAGAAGGTCTGGCAGAGGAGCGGGGCGACCGTCTACGACAACCACCTCGACACGATTGCCGATATGCTCGCAGGACAAGATCTGAGCATCGTCCACGACTGTGGTTCGACGATCCAGGGTCAGAATGTCGTGTTGTTCATTGCACAGACCGCTACAACGTCCGTTGCGCTGCCGCTACAGTATTCGGATGTCCCGTTTACAGGTCTTACGGTGCGCACCGCGCTGGAGGAATCTCTCGCTGCTGTCGGTGTGGGGATTGAACAGGTGAGGGTCGTGCGCAGCGATCGTGGTGGGTCGAACGTGAAGATGTCGCGCGACCTAGCAGGAGAGGCTCACATCCCGTACGTATCCTGCCTGGCTCACCTGCTGAACAACACCCTTTCCGATGTTCGTCGGATGATGAAGGCCGCCGAGGACCCCCTGCTCGACTTCTTCCACCTCACGAACTACGTGTTTGGTGACGCGAAAAAGCAGAACAAGTGGCGGGACCACCAAAGAAGTGTGCAGAGCGACCCCCAGACACACACGGCGGGTGTCCTATTGGCGAAGCTGCGGAAGCAGTCGGCATCGACGACAACGCGGGAACAGGACAAACTTCTGGACAAGATGAAGGGCCTCTGCAAGGCCGCGGTGACCGAGGCGCACAAGGATGCGATTGCCAACGCAAAGACGTTTGGGGAGCTTTGCAGCTTGATGTCTGCAGCACACGCCGACATGAAGAGCACTCTGCAGGAGGCGGTGGCCATCAAACGTGCACCCCGGATCTACGACACACGCTTCGTCAGCATGCTCGACTGCGCGGAGCACTTTGAAGAGCGTGTCGCCATGCTGTACTCGTACATGGCTACCGGGATTGGCAATGCCTACACTCCCCCCACGTTCGAGAAGCTTGCTGTGCTGCTGAAGACCGTCGGTTCTGAGGCGCTTCAGGACATGCTGACGGAGTTCGTCCGTGCCGCGGCGCCGGTAAGAGCCGCTTTGTCGCGGTACAGCAACGCGCAGGCACCCGGGACGGTTGGATCGGCGACGATCTACGCGGAGGTGGAGGAGCTGATCGACATCCTCCAGAGGGCGAGCACGGGGGATGGACTCGCAGCCCGCGTGTCCAAGACCTTCTACAACGGTCTGCAGAGCCGGTGGCGCGAATCCTCGGAAACGGGCCGGGGGTTCTACCTCTCTGTGCGCCAGCTGACTCCGGAGGGGTACGAGACCCTGGAGATGCTGGATGACCTGCTGCCACGCGAAGACCTCGGCAAGCACATCGGCTTCGACGTCACCGCGCCCATGTACCAGGCGTACACTTCGGCAGTGTCGGAGCACGAGGTCGGCTCAGAGAGGGTATTCTGGAAACGCCAGCTTACCAACGAGACGCTCAAGCCTCTTGCTGAGCGTGTGTTGTTTCTCCTCACCTTGCCCCCTTCCTGCACAGCACCTGACAGCGCACTCTCTGTCATGATGCAAGCCATCCCCGTGTGCCGGAGTGCTATGTCCCGCGACTCCCACGCAAAGCTCTCGCTCTTGGCCATCAATCAAGATGTGCGAGGTGCGTACGGCAAGGAGTGTGGCTTCCGGCGGACATTCCCGTCACTCCGTGTGAATGACGCTGAGAGTGACGATGAGGAGTGATTTGTCCGGCACAGTGTGTGCGTCCGTGTGTGTGTATATCGTATTCCTTGCTGTCTGTGTCTGACGTCTTGTTCTGCAGCTGTGAGACGTCGTATGATGCTGATTGCCCTCCGATGCCATCAGCTGCTTTGGAGTCACGAGGGTATTGTGGCTCCCTTCGGAGGTTGTTGTTGCAGTGCATGTACTGCTTTTGTGTTTGTAGTTTGCCGGATCAGAAAGTCAGGAGAAGCAAATCGCGCGGCGCCCCAGCCCCAGACCCCAGCCCCTGCCACTTGCCACTTGTGTGCTGCCTTCGTGTGTGCGCCTGTGCCTCCCTGTTCTGCATTTGGTTGCCCTCGCGGGTATCACGATACAGAGCAGTCCACCCCCTCCCCCCCCCAAAAATCGTTCGCATCATCTTGGCGCCCATTCCTTCCACTTTCTGTGGATGTGTTTGGTATTTCCGAACGGAATTTTCCAGCGTCAAGACTGATACCTCGCCGTTTTCGAGTCAGTCACTTCCACCGCCGCTGCGATTTGCGTACCGGTAGTTGTGCAGAAATGCTAACATTTAATTTGCTCTGTGGAACCTGGACTGCACCTTCTGGGATGTGAGTCTGTAGATAGTTGGACAGTTGCAGTACCCATCTGTTAGAAAGCTGAAAGGAACCTTGTCGGGCGATCAAGGACGACTGAGGGTTCAGTTTGAGTTTAATGTGGTCCAAGGGTACAACAGACATCACTGCTTGCAGATCCCTCTTGCTTGTCCCTCTGGTAACTTCCAACGGCTCAAACTCCTCGACTTCCTTGGGTGGGCATTTGCCATACCTGACGTAAAACAGTGATGCTTCGTGCTAGTGGTGAACCTGACGTTAGTAAAGGAAGGGTGCTGCGGCTGTCCACGAGGGGCTCTGATGCCTCCTCACGGTGCCTGGTTGGTCGGTTCAGGTGAAACAGAGCAAATTTAGTGTTAGGGGGATGCCTCTGGTCAAGGCCTTTTCACAAAAATTGACCCACGGCGCCGAGTTGGGCCGTTGGTTCCTGGTTGTAGCTCGGTCTACGCCAGGTTCCACACCCCGTCATCGCAAAACGTACGCATACACAGAGGCAAAACACAACAGCCTCTGTGGTACGGGAGCATGGCGGGAGGAAATTTTGCCTTTTGGTCAAATAGGCACCCTTTTGTAATCACTTGACCCGCAGGGTGGCTGAGTCTTATCAGACAGGCCGACCTACATGTTGATCAGTGGAACCACACAACCTGTTCAACCTGCCCCCGGGGTGGCTGAGTCCACCCCTGCCGTAGCGTAAGATAAGCCTACGTCGACCCTCGTCGTCCTCTTCGTCGTCCTAGGACTGTGGAGTTCAGCAACCAGGAGGATGCGGAACTGCTGTGAGCTGCACACTCTCTTGACACACCTGCACGTATCTGCGTTACACTCGTGGTAACCCCGAACCCTGTATTTATACAGGAGACTTCCATCTGGGACAGTTTCTGTTCCAGATGAGCTTTGACAGTGGTAGCCATCTTTGCTATGGAGCCATCGTCATTGCTATCGTCGTCACTCGGACCCATGAGCAGTGGATACAATTGGTGTGGAAGGAGAGGGTGCGGTTCTGGATCAGCAGGTCTGAATCTGAAACTGGGGACTGAAAGCCATAGGTCTGAGATGACCTCGGTCCAAGCGACCTGAGACTGAGAACCCCCGGGATTCCCGGCCGGACCCCGGCCGGACCCGGCCGGGATTTCCCCGGGATCCCGGCCGGGATTTCAAAATCCCGGTCCCGGGCCCGGAATTTCCGGGCCCGGCCGGGGTTTCCCGGGATCCTGCCGGGGGGCAAACCGTGATTATAGTGGTCTCATAGTGGCACGTGCGACTATTATAGTCGCATGTCGACTATTATAGTGACTATTATAGTCGCATGTCCACTATTATAGTCACTATTTTACTGACATGTCGACTATTATAGTGACTATAATAGTCGACATGTCCACTATTATAGTTGACATGTCCACTATTTGTCACTATGTGTCCACTATAATTTAGATTGTGTCCAGTATGTGTCGAGTGAGTCGGAAACATTAGTCACTATCCCATTTCCATATAGTACTATGTGTTCAGTAAGTTGTCACTATATAGTGGCAATTTATAGTGCACAAAATAGTGATCACTTTTTCATTAGCCCACCGTGAATACGACCACAGGGGGGGGGGGGGGCAGGCAGGGTTAGCAGTTGGATGCGAGAATCATATCGGCCGCCTTCTCAGCGATCATAACGACGGGGGAGCACGTGTTCCCCGACGTGATTGCAGGCATGATGGACGCATCCGCGATCCGCACATTCTCCGCACAGTGCAGCTTCAGGGTGTGGTCCACAACATTCCGGGCGTCACCCTCGGGCCCCATCCTGCAGGTCGAAACCGGGTGGAAAATGCTGGACGCCATCTTCGACACCGAATCGAGAATCTGCTCATCCGTCACAACACTGGTGCCTGGGAGGAACTCGCTGGGCGTGATCTCTTGGAAGGCGGATGCCTCCATCAGCTTCCTGGCCCACTTCACGCTGAGAATCGCCTTCCGCTGGTCCTCCTCTGTCGAAAGATACTTCGGGTCGATCTCCGGAGCGGTCCGCACAGACCCCGAGGTCAGATGCGACGAACCCAGCGACGTCGGCCGGAGGTTGCACACCGACACCGTCATCCCCGGGAAGTCATGGAGGTACCCCAGCTCCAGCTTCTCGCAGCTCAGCGGCTGCAGGTGGAACTCCAGGTCTGGAGTCTCCTCCTCGGGGGTGGACCTCGCCATTGCACCGAACTGGCTGGGCGCCATCGAGAGAGGGCCTTTCTGGAAGAGGGCGTACTCCAAACCCATCTTCGCCATTTCGTAGTAGCTCTGGCTGAGATAGTTCATGGTGCGCGTCCCATCCTTCAGGCGGAACACCGGGCGGATCTGCAGGTGCTCCCCCATGCCCTCCCCCACGCCAGGAACGTCGCGAATCACCTCCACGCCGTGGCGCTGCAGGAGGGGTGCGCTGCCCACACCGCTAACCTCGAGGAGGTGGGGTGTGCCGATGGCACCGCCGCAAAGCACGACCTCCTTTGCGGCGCGGACGGTTTGGACATCCCCGCCGCTCTGGGTGAATTCGATGTCCCCCGCGCGGAGCTTCCCTGTGGAGGCGTCGGTTGAAAAGCGGACCCTCTCGGTGGTGCACCGCGTCAGCACCTTCAGGTTCTTCCGCTGCCTCACCGGGTGGAGGAATGCGGTTGCGGCGGAGCAGCGCACGCCGCCCTGCTGGTTAACCTGGAAGTAACCGCACCCTTCCTCGTTGCTGTGGTTGAAGTGCTGCTGCAGGGGGAGCCCCACCTCTTCGCAGCCCCGCTGGCAGATGTCCAGCACATCCCAGCGGACCCTCGGCTCCGAAACCTGCCACTCGCCACCCACGCCATGCTCTGCGTCCTCCCCAAGGTAGTAGTTCATGCTGCGTTTGTAGATCGGGAGCACGTCCTCCCAGGCCCAGCCCGGGTTCTCCTTCGCCCAGATGTCGTAGTCGCGGCGCTGCCCACGCATGTAGATCGCGCCGTTGATGCTGCTGCACCCTCCGAGAACCTTACCCCGGGGCATCGCGATCTCACGCCCGTGCAGCATCTCCTGTGGCACTGTTTTAAACATCCAGTCGCTGCGTTTGTTCATCATCGTGAAGAGGTACCCCACCGGAATTTTATACCATATCCAGTCGTCCTCCCCCCCCGCTTCGAGGAGGATGACACGGTTGTTCGGGTCCTTGCTGAGGCGGTTCGCCAGAACGCAGCCTGCGGTGCCTCCGCCGACGATGACATAATCGCACTCGTGGTCTGCCGGGGGAGAGGCGGTTGAGGCGGTGCGGCGTTGCGTCAGCGGGGTGCGGGTGGGCACCGCGTGGCGCAGTGCGGCGCTCAGCACCCTGTGTGGCCCCAGCATGGTGGTGCTGTGTGCCTGGGATCGGGGAAGGTGGTGTGGGGTTGGGACTGGGTATCTGCCTCCCAGTCACCTTCTCCATGACCAGTCCCTGGACCAGATCCACATTTCATGGCCAGCCCACCCCACCCAGTGGGAGTCGTACAAAGCGGATCAATGCACAATGGGGGGAGGTTGTGGGGAGGGGGGTGCAGCAGCTCCGAACCATATGGATGTGCCCTGTGGGGGGTCCAAACTACTGTAACTGGGTATACAGTGTACAGGAGATGAGGTCCCCAGGGTCGGGGGCTAGGAAAGAGGCATTTTGTAGATGCCGGTACGGCTGCAAAAGAGGGTGCGGTTCTCTGCAGCACGAAGGCTTGAGACGTCTGCCCAGACAGAGGGCCGTGTGCCCTTGCGTGCGTGAGCTCGTCTGGCAGTCTGAAGGGGAGGGGGCTGCCTTTGGAGGCAAGTTGAGTTCGTAGTCAGGTTGGGGAAACTATTGGTCCTGGTAAACATGAAGCAGAGTGATCTAGTCATCCATCGCGAGTTCGCGCTCACGCAGCTGAGACATCTGAGACAGGAGCTGCTCTTTCTCTGAGTGGAGAAGGGTGGGGGTGGTGGGGGTGGCAGGGCGCAGCTGGTTTGCAACAATGTCCAGATAGGACTCCACACCCCACCGAGAGCTGCACGGCAGATGTGCCATACCGAATAGAAGCTTGTTCTCCTGTTCGCGGATTGCGCTGCGTTTTTTCTGCAGCGTGTGCGTGAACTCGTCCATATTCACTTGCATGATGTGGATGTATTCGCGTATCCGAGCCACCTCAGCCTGCAGGATGGGTTGTGGGAGAGACACAGCCGGTCAAAACAATCCATAGGACTCGGCACAACACGCGAAGGTTTTTCCTTTCCATAAGAATAGGGCAGCCACAACCCAACAGCTGCACCCACCAACATGGTCTATCCGCACCACCTGCCTGACATACCGCTTTTGTCTCCTCATCGGCATCGGACTGCAGCACCGCCTGCTGCTGCTGTGCAAGGCCGGCATGGGTGTGATCCCGCTTGAGCTTCATAGTCGACTGCTTCTCGTCAGCCTCGATAACCTGCGCCTGCAGCTGGATGAGCTCCTTATCGACATCCTGCATTCGCGCATCCGTCTCCTGCATCTCCCTGCTGAGCTCGATGGCCAGCTCAGCGGACTGCTCCCGCTTCCTGCTAGGCGGGGACCCGCATCGCGCCAGCAGGAGATGCTGCTCGTAAGACCACCGCTTCTTATCCTCCTGCACGGCAGCCTGCCGCTTGAGATCCGCAGTCTCCTGCTGCAGCCGGTGCACCCCGTCGTGATGCGCCTGCTGCTGGCGGTGCAGCTGCCCCTTCAGCGAGCTGAGCGTCTCATCGGTATGCTGAATCGCAGCCGCGGAAGACTGCTGAAGGTTTCGGACCTGCTCGCGCTTCTTCTCCAACCCCTGCAGCGACTGGGCTGCATGCTGGTCATACGCCTTCCTCAGAGACTGCAGGGAGATAATGGCACGCCGCACCGTCGCGTCCTTCTCCTCCACCTCGCGCATCTTCTGCTCCAGCTGGTAGCGCAGGGCACAGCTGGTCGACACCTCTTCCTCCAGCTCGTCCAGCCTCACATGCGCCACGCTGAGCTGGCTGCACGCATGGTTGATCCCTTTGATGTTCTCGCTGTCCCCCTGCGACCGCGCCAGCTCCGCCTCCTTCCGCTCCTTCTGCGCCCGGCGCGCCTCCGCCACCTCGCCCTGCAGGGCGGCGAACCGCGCCTTCGCAGCACCCAGCCTCTGCCGCACCCTCTCCTCAGAACGCCCCTCCCGCTCATCCCGCGCCTGCTGCAGGGCATCGCGGGCACACTGCACATCACGCTCCCTCTCCGCACGCAGCGCATCCAGTTCACTCTTGTGGGACTCAGTCAGGCCGGCCAGCTCTGCCTGCTTCTCATCACGATGCTTTGCGGAACGCTGCGCCCTCTCGACTAGATCCCCCATACACCGCATCACAGTGTGCAGCTGCTCCTTGCTGTCGGATTGAAATGTCTGCGCAGCCTCGAGCTGTGTCAGCATGTGCTGCTTCTGCCGCAGCACATCCTCCAGGCGCTGCCGTGCGTCCTTCAGCCGCTTCCGCTCCGCAACAAGCTTTGCCTCCGCCCGGTCCGCCTCACGGAGCTGCGGCACTGTCGCCCTCTCGACGAGAGGCGCGAGGGGGGGTGGGCGCTGCTCCCTCGATTCGATAGCCCTCAGCTCCGACGCGTCCAGCGCAAAGAGGTGGCATATGGCATCCCGGTCGCCCCGCATCTCCCCCTCGATCCGCCTCAGCCTCCCGATGCGCGCGTCGTGCGACGACAGCTGCTCCCTCAGGCACTCGATCCGCAGCGCTGCGCGCTGCGCCCCGCCCGCCAGATCCGCACACTCCCTCTCCTCCGGCAGAGGCTCCGCTGCGGGGGACACAGTCGCATCCGGCAGCCCCCACCCATCCCTTGACTGGCTAACGCACACCGGGCTGGTGGTGGTGGCGGGACCCCACATGTCCACCTCCGCTGAAGCAGCCCCATCCGCAGGAATGGGTATCGTGTCGCAGGACGCCATGCCCACAGCCAGACCCCCTGGAGGGGATGTAGAGGCGACGGGTGTCGCGGGCGACATCGGGGCGGGGGACACGGCGCGCAGACCCGCATCTGCAGACCCCAGCGGTGGCGGGGTCGTGTGGGGTGGAGAGGCGGACTCCGTCGGGGCTGCGGTGAAGCCCGACAGAAGCTCAGGCGCATCAGCCGTCACGACGAGTGGGGAGATCACCCACCCTTTTGCCTCAGTGTACTCCTCCCAGCCCCCATGCCCTGACATCTCGGAGGGGGACCGCCCGGCATGCTTCTGGGCACTCCGGAGGAGCATGCTGGAGACGGTGGCGGGCTGTGTGCACACCGCCCACACCCCGTTCACCGCGCAGAGCTCTGTTGCGGGGGGGGTGCCGAGCCCACCTGGAGTGTCGCGGCACCATTTGGGCATTCCATCGGTGGAAGCGCCGAGCATAGCGTATCTCCCTGCCACCACCCTCTGTGTGTCGGAGAGGGGTTCATCGCGCTCAGGGAGCGGGGCGATGTGGAGCTCGCTGGGGTATTGGCTTCGAGACCTCTTCTCAGGGTCGTTCGCATCAACCGTGTGGAGGGGGATGAACCTCGGGGGGTGCACAGTGGACTGCGATTCGAAACGCAGCTCCGCCTTGGCGTTGGCGTCGTGCAGGGCGGGGAGGGGTGACCCGGTGATTGCGAGGTGGAGCCGCGTGATGATGTCAACGAGATATTCCGCGGAGGGAGGTTTGATGAGGAGGTCGGGTTCCTGGCCCTGTTCCACAGAGAGGCCGACCATGCCATCTCGGGTTGAGATGATCTTTCGGATGTGCTCTATAGGGATGAAGCGTTTTACGGCGCTGTTCAGCTCACAGAGGTAGATGGCGATTGTCCCGACGAGCAGGATTCGGTCCTTTTTAGGCGCGACGCTGGCCCACATTGTCCCATTCACCTCTTGCACCTCCTCGAAGTAATGCGCTGCTCCCAACCTGTCGCCCTGGACAAACATGCCGCGGAATGGCTCACAGAGCTTCGGCTCCAGCCGTGTGAAGTCGACATAAGCCACGCCGCTCGCCGGGTCCACCCCCTGCAGCGCCTTCATCGGAAGCGGGGGTGTCGCTGGGGGAGCCGGTGGCGGTGCGGTGCCCATCCCGCCTGACATGGTGCGACGCCAGACCCGCTCCCTCGCTGGCCCCTTCGAGGCCCTGCCACGGTGGTGACGGGTCTCCCCCCCCGCTGCCTGCAAATGTGGGGTGTGGTTGTCTTGAAGTGAGGAGAGCGGGGCTGTGGCTGGTGGGAGGTGTGCACGGGAGGCGAGGGTGGCAAAGTGGCACAGAAAGTGACCTCCTTTCGCTTTATCATAGACACCCTGTCCAGCAAGTGTGGGAGAACAGTTCCGGAATTTTTGTTGAGCGCACACTGGGTGCGAGTTTCTGACGGAAGAGTCAGGACATCCAAGAACGGCGTCTGCTGACCCTTCAAACGACACCGAGCTTTGGTAATATACAGCGCAGGGCAGGGTTAATGGGATCCTCGTTGCACCCTCGTGGCAAACGGAACAGCCAAACATGAACTCCTGTGGGCACTGTTCCAGGTCGGTGAAGACGGAGCACAAGGTGGACATCCCAGCAGGAAACGCCAGCGACCTGGTGTCGCCTGCCTGGGTTCCAAAGTCTGCCAGAAGTCCGGTAAAGTCCCAAGGGTCCAGGGCTTGCTTGTGCGCACGAGTGGCAGCGTATTGTGGCCCCTGCGAAGGGGCTAAACAATGGGGCGCTAATGCTGTGAGGATTCGGCAAGTCTGAGTCATCACAAAGCCTCGGTGCTTGGGAGATGGGGACCTTGGGCGGGGGTGGGGTCATGGGCTGTCATCAGCTGCTGCAGGCCTACCACCATCCATGCCGAGAAGACGGTTCATTCTTCTGAGACAGCTTGAGGAGATGCGTGAGGGGGTGGATGCCTCCCGTACTCAGGGAAACGCACTGAGAGCAGCGCGGATGCGCTGGGGTGCAAGTGGAGTAAAAACAAAGAAAATCAAACACAGGGAGACCCAAAGGGCACCCTTCAAGGAAACACAAAAGTGAGACGTGTAGTGTCTGCCGCACCAGGCATGCCCAAGACACCAAGACAGGGCATGCGCTGGCCTGCACCCAACGGGGTGCAGATCAGCCAACCCTTGGCAGGCAAGAGGTCCGACCATTCCTGCAACTGCAACTGCACCAGCAGACATGCAGGCATGCAGGGCTCGCCCCTTCACTTCACTTCACTTCCTTCACCCCAGAAGCCACGACTGGTAGGCGGCGGAAGGGGAGACGGCAGCGGTGCAGGTGTGGTTCGACAGCACCCTGCTGCTGTAGCCCGCAAGCTGCGAGGCGGCGCCCTGCAGCGCGCTGCAGTAGTCGTCGCGCGAGGCGTCGAGCTGTGCTGTGAGATCGCGCGACGCCTGCATCAAGGAGGCGTGCTGTGCCTGGATGTGCTGGCGCGTCCCCCGCGCAGCATCCCCCAGCCCCTCCTCCCTGTCCGCCCGGGCACGCACGTGGCGCAGGCGCTGCTTCCGGTTCGTGACATCGCGCGTCAGCTTGTCGACCTCATCGCGCAGCCGGCTGCGGGACTCCTCCTCTGCCGCCAGCTGTGCGCGCAGCTCGGCCAGCAGCTCCTTCTCCCGCTTCAGCCGCCCCGCAAAGGACTCCCTCGTGCTCCCAGCGACATCGCCCTGCGTCTGTGACATGTCCCTGCTGGCACAGGCGTGGCGTGGTTCGCGGAAAGAGGTTCCGTTCCTCGCTGCCCTCTGCCCTGCCCTGCCCTTGCCTGGTGCGTGTCGGTGTCTGCTGTCTGCCGGTGCGCTCTACCTGACAGGGTGTGCAGGGTGTGGTCTCCAGTGTCGAGTGGTGTGTGGCAGTGGTGCTCGTGTCAAGGGCAACGGTGCGCTCGTTGTCTTCTGCACTCCGACAGAAACCTTCACGTGTCGGCACGTGTGTTTGTGAAATGCACATCAACCAAACAGTGGTCGAACCGGGATGGGTGCAGGCCGCATCAGCTCAACAAACAAGGGTGTCGGAAGTGAGGGCACTACCGGGTGGCAGGGTGACTCGACCCGGGCTGTGTGTGGCGCAGAAATCAGGAGAGAGGGCAAATTGGGGGAAGCTCAGGCGACAGTCTCCCTTCAGACCTCTGTCCATGACGATCAGCAGCCCGGTCCTTGCAGTCCGTTTCCATGTCGAGTCATTCATTGAATAGGCGGAGAATGGTCACGGTGGACTCAGATGTCCAAAAACATGACACCGGCTACACCCCACTACTCCCACCTGATTTGACCCGAGTTTGGCGGAGTTTGGGCGGTCTTATTGGACAAAAAACCACGACTTGCCAAATCAGGTTACTCGGCAAAACGTTAGGTTAAATGCGAAACCACTTTTTGCAAGCGACTATTCTCGAGGACCCGAGCAGGGGGCGGGGACAGCAGCAGATATCGGGGCGGGAGGGGGATACGTTACAAGATTCGGGGTTAAGGGTTACGGGGAAGAGAGAAGCTATGGTGCAACGCACACACCTCGACCTGTGTGGGAGGTGAGATGTCTACGTGCTGCATACTCCCTGGCTGCCAGGGACAGCCAAGCAGGAAACATGCCGAAGCAGCAGCCTCACTCCTCACCGAAGCGCCTGGTGTACTCGCTGCGACGCATGCGGTGCTTCGAGCTGGCGTGGCGCAGCACAGACTCTGCGGAAGGGAACGGCTCGCCGGATGCCAACGCAACCGCCCCGCACACAGCACACGCATGGGTGCTGCCCGCAGGGTCCTCCTCATCGTCCTCACGCTTCCGCTTGCTGCTGCCGCTTCCTGGTGTTTCCCCCACAGCACCCTGTGCCGTCTCTGCTTCTGCTTCTGGTTCTGCATCATCACCATCACCTCCATCAAGGGCTTCATGCACGAGCGCGAGCACCGCCTTCGCGCCCCGGCACTTCAGGTCCGTTGCCACGGACACGCATGTCCTCCCGTCTGCAGCAGGCTTCGTCACGTCTGCCCCGCGTTCCAACAGGAGACGGCACACAGGCGCACTTGACGCAAGCACCGCAGCGAGCAGTGGAGGCACTGCACCGTCGTTGACACCAGCACCGTGGTCCAGCAGCAGGGTCACGACCTTGACGTCCCCCGTTGCCGCTGCATGCCCCAAGCACGTCCACCCGTCGTTGTCCTGTGCACCAACGTCCGCACCCTTCTCCAGCAGTGCCCTGCACCTGCCCATCTTATTTGAACGTGCCACCCGCATCAGCGCTGTTCTCCCACAGCTGTCGCGCACGTTAAGGTCGAGCCGCGGTGATGTCACCAGTGTCTGGAACATGAAGGCATTATTGCTCACCAAAGTGTGCAGCAGCGGCACCCCTTCTCTGTCGCACGTGTTGGGGCACGCACCAGCAGCGATCAGTGCAGCGAATGTATCATAACACTTGCTTGCGACTGCCATATGCAGAGCTGTCAGGCTGTCGTTGCAAACAGAGGGGTCGGCACCGGCAGCGAGAAGTGCAGCCCCTGTCTTATCACGTTGGCCTGCGATTGCGATGTATAGAGCTGTCAGGCCGTCGTTGTTGCGGACAGAGGGGTCGGCACCATGCGACGTGAGCAACACAACAAGCTGTGCGGACAGCTTGTCTGCCTCCTCAGGCTGGAGGTGCGTGTGCCCGTTGGCGTCAGACACAGCATGCATCAGGCACGTCCATCCTTTGGAGTCCCGGGAGGTCACGTCAGGCGTGCGATTGTTTGCCTTCAAGTACGCGAGTACCTCCTCACAGACAGCCACACACTTGTCGGAGGCTGCATGCATGAGACATGTCCCCCCGTCATCCTTTACACTCAGCTCCACGAGCAGGCGTCGCATGCGTATCCCGCCGGAGGAAGAACCGCGCGCAGCATACAATAGGGCGTCGGTGAACGAGGACTGCTGCGAGGTGCCGTGTGAGGCAATGGCACGTACTATAGGGCGGCTGTTGATGTCAACAGCTTTGTGCAGTGAGATGCGCAGGACCTCACGATCTTGTGGCATGAAGGCAGTGAACACCCAATCACGACCTGTATCAGCAGCCCTGATGAAGAAGTCCTTGTGTAACTCTGTGATACCACACTCGACCAGTATCTGCACAAGATCACGCGACAGGAGTGTGTCGATATCGCGCTCGTAATTATAATTATACCCATGCCTCCCGAGCAACTCCTTCCAATAGCTAGATGCAAATACAATCCTGCACATGGGCAAGTCAGGTTTAGCCAGAGCAGCGGAGAGTGAATATTTGGCGGTGGCAATGGTGCCAAACCACTGGTGCCAACAAGGGGAGTTATCCCAGACAAGGAGCATGAGGTGCACAGTCTCAGTGTCCCCTCGCTCCACAGCCCGTTTGAGATCAGGTGTGTCGTGCGCAAGGCTGACACCTTTCTCTTCCAGGATACGTCGGGCCTCTTCAGGATCAACACGTATGACCTCGATGGTACTGCCTGAGGACAGGGCAGCGACACTGCTGTCGTCGGACAGGAGCAGCCCCTCTGGCATCATCTTCATCCCGAACGTGGGGATGGTCTCTTGATCCAGTTCGCACAGCGCCTTGTGCACCGCGGTGTGCAGTTCAGCCAGTTTCGGCTCACCGGCAAACTCACACATCACCTCATGTTTCCCGAGCACCACACGCAGCTCCATCGCAGGTGTTCTGTCTCCTGTAGGATTCGCACGGCAAACGGAACAACCAAACATGAACTTCTGTGGACACTGCTCCAGGTCGGTGAAGACGGAGCACAAGGTGGACATCCCAGCAGGAAACGCCAGCGACCTCGTGCCGCCTGCCTGGGTTCCGGTAACGTCTCAAGAGTTTGCTTGTGCGCACGAGTGGCAGCGTATTGTGGCCCCTGCGAAGGGGCTAAACAATGGGGCGCTGATGCTGTGAGGATTCGGCAAGTCTGAGTCATCACAAAGCCTCGGTGCTTGGGAGATGGGGACCTTGGGCGGGGGTGGGGTCATGGGCTGTCATCAGCTGCTGCAGGCCTACCACCATCCATGCCGAGAAGACGGTTCATTCTTCTGAGACAGCTTGAGGAGATGCGTGAGGGGGTGGATGCCTCCCGTACTCAGGGAAACGCACTGAGAGCAGCGCGGATGCGCTGGGGTGCAAGTGGAGTAAAAACAAAGAAAATCAAACACAGGGAGACCCAAAGGGCACCCTTCAAGGAAACACAAAAGTGAGACGTGTAGTGTCTGCCGCACCAGGCATGCCCAAGACACCAAGACAGGGCTTGCGCTGGCCTGCACCCAACGGGGTGCAGATCAGCCAACCCTTGGCAGGCAAGAGGTCCGACCATTCCATTCTACGCGGCCTGGCCTCGGCACGCTTGGCTGTGTTGTGTGACGTCATCTGCTCACAGTTGTGTATACACCGGGATAACCTCCCGATCGCCAGGAATGTCAGGCAGTTGGTGTCCTTCCTCAACTCGACCAAGGTCCAGCAGAGGCAGCGACTGTCTCGAGCATGTCACAAGAACAGAGACAGAAGATATGGAGTCAGTCAGTATGGCTTGGAGGGGAGCGGCATTCGGATCGCATCAACGGGTTGATGTCCGCCGCCAGCAGCTGCGACTTCTCGTTTACCGGCTGCTGCCCCGCAGGAGATGAGCAACCCCGAGTGGTGGAACTGCCCTGCAGAAATGCCAGCAAACCCACCCATTGCACAACATCGCCGTCGTTCTCGACCTGCATGTTGGAGCTGACGCCCACCAGAACAAGCACCCCGGCCGTGGCAGCCAGCGCGATCTCCAGTGGCGAGATGATCTGGGAATCGTCTCCCGCATCAGGAGATCACTTCACGATGAGTGAGTCGCTGCTGACGTGGGATGGCACGTGCGACACCTTGACCTGCCAGGAGTGGGGCAGCCCACAGCCCTCGGGACAGATACGTCGTACCCGCCTTGAGCGCCCCTACCAGATCAATCACAGTCACTTACAAGGGGGCCGGCACGCATGTGATGACCCACTCCTGTGGGGTGTTGTAATTGTGAATCATTGAATACTGAGCGCTATACAGCGTGCATGAGATAGCCCACTCCTGTGAGGTGCTGTCACTGGCGTCTACTGAGTCGCGGTCGGTCGTGCACGGTCACTGGACTGCGTGTCGTCTCCTGTGCAGCACAGATCGCCCGGGCGGCAAGCACCGCGGTACACACTGTTGCAGAAGCACCTGCAGAGTGGTGGTGGGTGTTTTTGGTGTGGCACTAGCAGTATACGGAGGGCTCCCGCATTCCTGCCAACCGCTTCCGAGAATGGGGAGCAACGTATCCTTATCCGTGTCAGTCGGTGGGCTGGGAGGGGGGAGGTCGGGAGGGCGTGGGGGTGGTGGGGAACGGTGCTGCCAACGGGCACATCGGTTGCAGCGTGGGAGGAGGGGTGAGGGCCCTGTTGTGCTGTGTCGCCCAGTGTGCCTGGACCACCAGTGCGGGGAGCGGCATGCAGGTGCATGGGCACTGGGGTGACAGGGCGTGGACAACCAGCGCACAAGGAGAACAAGAGGAACGAAACAATAAACGAGTCAAAGGGGAGAGAAGAACAAGGGGAAGGTGTCGCCGTATTGAGGCACGGCAACCCCTGACGAGGGGGGTGGGAGAGCTATAGCCCGTTGAGCGTTCGCACAGCCCCAAATATTGTTCACCACACTGGTGCTGTCGCACAATGTACTGTACACCTGCTTTTGCCCTGAGTTTGGCGGTGTTGGGCGGAGTTGTACGGAGTTGGGCGGTAGGAGACCCTTTAAATTGGAACATCCCTATGGGGGGATAGCTTTCTGGTCCAAGGAAACCTGGTGCGGAAGGAGCTACCTACCCCTTGAGTCACCCACCAGCACACATTGTCAGCGAGGATGACGAGCATGGCGTTGGAAGCCTGCATAATCATCGCTCCCCTTCAACCTGACTTTACATGTCCTCCAGCATGTCCTGAGTAGGCACTGCCTGCCGTCAGCTCCGGGCATCACCTCACCCCTCACCCCCAGTGCTGCTCAACCACGTGTCCATCAGGAGCCACGTCGCTGTGTGGTGCACTCCAGAGGGCTGCCCCTCTGCACCACCTCATGCCGACACACCAAACGCCCTCCCTTCGAGGACACCGGGAGGGGAAGCCCGGGTCGGCGCCCCCCCAAGGCCTGAGGTCCTGCCTGATATTTGACGGTCCCGGGTTCAAAACCCGCTCAGGTGCTGCGTGTCGTCGACACCGTGACTGCAGCAGTCGACATCCCAGACGAGTCGCCCCGGGAGGCTCCCCTCGGGGGAACGCCGTCGGGAGATGTGCTGGAGCCACCGCGCTCGATTCTGGGTGGAGCCTGCGTATTCGGGCGTGAAAACCGTAGGTGGTGGTTCGATTCCCAGAACTTGGGTAGGATATCCTATGGGATAACCTCCACGGGATGTTGCTTCTCGCGTTGGATATCCTACACCAAGGTGGAACCCTGCAGAAGACACGAGAATAACAGAGAGGGACATCCCACGGATATCCTGCTCTGTTACCTCTCTGTTCCCTCGGGTACCCGAGAGAACGTCACCCCCCCTCGGCCTGGGCTTGTGCACTGGCTAGGCTGCTTCTTGTACAGGTCGATGGAGTGAACGCGCTGGGTTATTGCGCCAGGTACTAGCTTCGGCAAACTGCAGCAGAGTGGGGGGGCTCTCCAGTTGTGCTGGGAAGAGGTGGAGGGTCACCAATATTGTGAGGCGGCTCATTCTTCAGCATTTCTGAGCGAAAATCCCTCAGTACAACACCTCCCCCCCGTCTGCAAAGGCAAAACAGGTAGTGTCCGCCACTTTGGAGCTGATTTTGACCCGAGTTTGGCGGCGTTGGGCGGTGTTGTGGCGGCGTTCGGCGGAACCCGTTTTGGGCCAAATCAGGTGGTATACGCACGAAGTACGCATAAGTACGCACATACAAAGTACGCATGAACTCCACAATTTGGGATTTTGGTCGCAAATGGCGTTCCGCACGAACTACGGAGGAACTCCGCAATTCGGAATGTTCGACAGCACCACACACATGTTAATCTTTTTAGTTTAGTGTAGGACGTACCGAGCGAGCTCTCGTGCTACCCCCCCACACACACACACACACATCGACATCACCACCCGCTCTCGGCACGTGGCTCTCGCGATAGACAAATACCCTTCGGTGATGATTCTCTTCAGATTTACACCAAAGCACAACTTTCGCCACAGGGATAAAGCAGTGCAGCGAGGCCCTACACGAGACAGAGATTTTTGAATATGCACGAAACACACAGAAAGTCTTGTATGCAGAAGTCTTGCATGTCCACCTGACAAGCGCCTTGTTTGGGAGAAGAAAACTTTCAACACAAGTCACAAAATACGGGGACACGGGAAGAGAGAGGCTGTGGTGCAACGCACACATCTCGACCTACAACACATGAGGCACAGCCAAGCAGGAAACATGCCGAGGCAGCAGCCTCACTCCTCACCGAAGCGCCTGGTGTACTCGCTGCGACGCATGCGGTGCTTCGAGCTGGCGTGGCGCAGCACAGACTCTGCGGAAGGGAACGGCTCGCCGGATGCCAACGCAACCGCCCCGCACACAGCACACGCATGGGTGCTGCCCGCAGGGTCCTCCTCATCGTCCTCACGCTTCCGCTTGCTGCTGCCGCTTCCTGGTGTTTCCCCCACAGCACCCTGTGCCGTCTCTGTTTCTGCTTCTGGTTCTGTACTGTCACTATCATCGTCACCATCACCTCCATCAAGGGCTTCATGCACGAGCGCCTGCACCGTCTTCGCACCCTGGCGCTTCAGGCCCGCTGCCACGGACACGCATGTCCTCCCGTCTGCAGCAGGCTTCGTCACGTCTGCCCCGCGTTCCAACAGGACACAGCACACAGTCGCTCTTGACGCAATTACCGCAGCGAGCAGTGGAGGCACTGCACCGTCGTTGACACCAGCACCGTGGTCCAGCAGCAGGGTCACGACCTTCGCGAGCCCCGATGCCGCTGCATGCCCCAAGCACGTCCACCCGTCGTTGTCCTGTGCACCAACGTCCGCACCCTTCTCCAGCAGTGCCCTGCACTTCGTCATCCCACTTGACCGTGCCACCTGCATCAGGGGTGTACGCCCGTTGCTGTCCCGCACGTTAATGTCAAGCCCCGGTGCTTCCACCAGCACCTCGAACTGCGCGATACTCGTGTTCAGAAAAGTGTGCAGGGGCGGCACTTTGACACCCAGCTCCATAAGCACGCGGCACATATCTGGGTTGTCGGAGGAAGTCTCGTCCAGTTGAGACTGCAGGGCGTCGGATAACGAGGACTGCTGCAGGGTGCCGTGTGTGGCAATGACACGCACTGTAGACTTCTCGTTGTTCTTCACAGCCTTCAGCAGTAAGCTGTGCAGATGAGGCATGAAGGCAGTGAACACCCAATCACGCCCATTCTCAGCAGCCCTGATGAAGAACTTAGGAGGGGGCTGAGTAATGCCATGTTCGACCAGCAGCTGCAGAAGATCAGATTGGAGCGCGTCATTACAGCCGTCCAGGACCCTGCAACACCTCATGTAGTACGTCCTCCCGGCGTACGTTGTCGACAGCTCCGCCCCGACATTTGGCAGCATTGAAACGCAACTCGGGTCAGCAAACATGATCCTGCACACTGGCACATTAGTATTCATCACAGCGGTGGTGAGTGCCTGGGTGATGGTGTTCTGCAAGATGGAGTTGCCCGCCGAGTCACCCCATGCAAGGAGCATGAGGCGCACAGTCTCAGTATCCCCTCGCTCCACAGCCCGTTTGAGATCAGGCGTTCTGTCATTCAGATTCACACCTTTGTGCTTCAGGATACGGATGGCATCTTCAGGATCAACAGGCGGTATGACCTCGATGGTGCTGCCTGAGGACAGGGCAGCGACACTGCTGTCGTCGGACAGGAGCAGCCCCTCTGGCATCATCTTCATCCCGAATGTGGGGAAGGTCTCTTGATCCAGTTCGCCCAGCGCCTTCTGCACCGCGGTCTGCAATTCGGGCAGTTTCGGCTCACCGGCAAACTCACACATCACCTCATGTTTCCCGAGCACCACACGCAGCTCCATCGCAGGTGTTGTGTCTCCTGTAGGATTCGCGTGGCAAACGGAACAACCAAACATGCAAGTCAAAACCAACCAACACACAGGAACAGGGCAAAGGGGCCTTGTGCACTTTGATTCTGCACTTTGATGATGCATGTTGGGTGACAAGTCGAAACCGGGAGCAGTGACCGCTGTCTCCCTAGTTGGGGCACACCCCAATTCGCTTGGCAGCCCCTGTCGGTGCATTCCCGGATACATCAACAAACGTACCATCCAGAGCGACTGAATGCAACAGCAAGTTCCTTCCGTAGAAGTATGTGCAACGGATGTTGAGCAGGGGATCTAAGCAGACAGGCGGTGTACTTTGCAGGCATCTTGCATCTCTTCCGAATTCGTTGGAGGTGGAGGGTATGGCGTTTCGGCTAGAAATAGGCATGGCCCTCCTGCACTGTCGTTGGAAGGGGTCTTGGAAGAGGTTAGGGTCGGGCCCAAAGAGAACGCCCTGTCCCTGAGGGGGTTCTCGGGAAGGCCAGAATATCAATCGTCTCCTCCCGCACTTTTGGAAAGGTGATGCACGCGCCTCATTGCAGTCATCACCTCCCAGCTGTGCTGCGGAGACCGAAGAGCTGCAATCCCTCCGCAGCCCGCCGTGACGGGCAGAGACACGCATGCACCGGGGTGAGAGAGAGAGGCGATGTCAGCTGGGTATTGAAACAGGGCAAGGATGACTGTCACAGTGACACACACATGCACGCACATCGACGGTGGCCAGGACGACCGTGCCACACGCGCAACTTCTTTCGCGCATGTGTGACCATCCGTCGTCCGTCATGCCAAGGAGAGTAGAAAATAGCTCTGGGATCCCTACAGTGCAGGTGGTGGGTTGAGGCTTGCGAATGACCCAGGTGCCTTTGGATTCTCTATCGGAATGCACACAGACACAAGTTGGTTGGTTCATTGACTGGCAGTGCTGCAGTGGTGCCATGACAACACCATTCCCTTGAGTGGGGCAGCGTCAGGGACAGAGCCAAAAGAAACACGTTTTCGTGCATCTCCCTGGCACAAATAGGTAAACAGCCAGGAAACCCAGGCCCTGCAACAGCGCCTTGGCGGTGCACGGATTATTTCAGATCCAAAACTGGGATTCGGCCCCTCGATTAAAACTCGTTGATATCGCTCACACGCACGCCTTTGTTGTCTTCGTCTTGGTTGTCAGCAGTGAAAAGCCACCGGCCACACGGGCTGAGCGCAATGCAGCAATTCACAAATGGGTCTGCCCGCCAGTCCACTGACCCGATCCGCCCCCCTGTGCTGAGCCTCAGGAGGTGGGTTGCGCCGTTGTCATCATTCGTGGCTACCATGTCGCCCATCTGTGACACCGACACTCGGCAGAGGGACTGGTGGCACGCCCAGCTTTGCAGTAGGGTGTGTGAGCGGGTGCACCACACCTTCACCGTCGCGTCCTGTGAGCACGACACCAGCTGCGCCTCGTCGTTAGTGAAGGTGACTACAGGGACGTACTCCGTGTGGCCGAACATGCTGTGCTTGTGTTGAAGGGTGGTGACATCAAACTCGCAGATCGTCTTTTGATCAGCAGCTGTGGCGAAGACAGATGTGCGAGAGACGGCAATACCCTGGCAACCCGATGCCACCTTTGCCTGGCTGCTGTGCACGCACGCACCCCTGGGCAGGTGCCACAGCGACAACTCCTGGTCTTGCGAGCATGTCACCAGGTTGCCCTCGTGGGTCCACCCCGCAGCTGTCACAGACCCAGCGTACCCCTGCAGAATGTGCTCACGCTCCCATGTTTCGATGTGGAACACGCCAACAGTCGCATCCTGTGACGTGGCGGCAAGCCACGTCCCACACCGCGAGAAGACAATGGAGTTGAGATGATGGGTCCCGTACCTGAGATGCGCCACCTGCCCTCCGGTGTCGGTGGCATACACGAATATGTTGCCCTTCCTGGTCCCCACACAGCACAGCCGCCCGCAGGGTGACAGTGCGATGCTGCGCGCATTCAAGGCACCCACGGGGTACATGGCAGGTGCCTTCACCGATGTGTAGTGTTCAATAACCTCACACCCCGTCAGGTCGGGCACTGCCTCAGTGCAAGGGTCGAGCAGCTGCGCGCTGCGCTTCTGCAGCGTGCGTGGCATCCCGACAGGGAGGGCAAGCGCTGCCTCCACCTGCGACACCAGTGCAGAGAGCTGGTTGATGTGGCTGAACAGTTCCACGCGCTCCAGCTCGTGGCGGAACAGCTTCTGGTGTGCCTCATAATGCAGCTCCTGCGCTGCCCCGATCTCGTCCCTCCCGAGACGCTCCGCCTGCTGTAGATCTGCCCTCTCGCGGCTGTGCGCCTCACGGTGATGTGTCTCGTGTGCATGCAGCACTCTGCGCCACAGCTGTTCCTCTGCCGCAACGCCAGCACGCTTCGCACCTTCCTGCTCCAGCAGGCGCGTCGTGTCGTAGTGTAGTGCCAGCGCCGCCTCCTCGTTGACCAAGAAGGCAGCAGCTTCGTCGGACGATATACCTGCCCTTGCATCACGCTGATTTGCGTCGTTCAGCTGTGCCTGGAGGGGGGCGAGACGTGCATGCAAGGCACTCTTTGTCGGGGTGAATGCCTCTGTGACGCTGTCGTACTCATGCCCTTTGTGTGCCTGCGTCACGCACAGGACGCACAGGAGGGCAGACCTGCACCCGGGGTGCCTGCACACCAGATGCACAGGCTGCTGGTGCACCCTGCACACCTCCAGCGTGTCCTCCTCCGACAGCACGCGCAGAGTGGGGCGGTGCGCATCAGCGATTTGTTCAAACCCGTGTGACTTGGCGAAGCAAGTCTCGTCTGTGCAAAGATATCCAGTCACCCGCCCACTGCCAGCCCTGCAGTCGGTGCACGTCCTTGCCGCCGGTTGGTCGCAGACCATGCATAGCCAGGTCAGCGGGGGTGCCGACGCTTCCGGCGACATATCCTCGCCAACACCCATTGATACTCTATACTCTCTGGTCGCGTGTAGGGGTGCGGGAGCAGATGCAATGTGATGTGCCTGCAGGTGGGGTGGGTGGGGATGGGGGATGGGGTACAGCGGCACAGAACAAAATGCGCTGCCGGCATTGGCTGCCGATTGGAAGATTCCTTTGGAGAGGGCATGCCATAACCTTCGGGCTGCAGGCTTCGCTGTTCCCATCCGACACAAGATAACGCGCCAGGCTTCGGCGCACAACGGGGGCAGATCCCCGAGGTTCCAGAGAGATACCAGGACAGGGCAGACAGCGCCAGTTGGGGAAGCCCCAAGGAAACCCCAAGCATGGCAATTGGCTGCCCTGTTGATTCCCGGTGCAACGGATGCGTCACAACTCGTCTGAACGGGGGGAGGGACGGAAGCGCTCAACAGCAACGACTCTGCCAACACATACATCTATCTGAATACAGGGGTACACACCACTACAGGCAAGGTGGCATACGGACAGCTGGCCAGGGCAAAGCGTCCTTTCGTCTTTTTTTGGGGGGAAAACTCGGCGCAACCAGCCGGATTTTTTTTGCTGCCCATTATTTTTTTGGCTGGAAAACTATCGCTGGGTGAATCTCAAGAGAAAGGGGGCCAAGGAAAGCTGATGTTCTTCGAACGTAGAACGCAGCACTCGGAATGTGATTTGCGAAGAGAACCTGTTATCGTACTGCATGCACCTTCCTCATTATTCTTTTGGCAGCGTGCTCCAGCCAACGCAAGCGCCAGCCAAAGCATACGACACGTGAGAAAACACCATTCTCATTGTGGCTTCGACCCTCCGCCACCCCCCCCTCCGGCAGGCCTTCTCCCTTCCCTCGGATCTTTACGAGGCAGCTAGTCGCCGCCACCGAGGCCTTCTGAACCTGCAACCTGCGACTGTCTGTCGTGCCCTTGGAAATCGGGGACACTGCTGTCCTGCTGCACATCCACGGGGCCTGCCTGCGAGGTGGGGCCTGCGTGGGACAGCCCCTGCGACTGCGGCTGCTCCGTCTGCACCTCGTCAGGGTAGAACTCGTCTGCGTTGGGAGACATGGGCGATGCAGACGCACCACGGCTGCTGCTCTGGTCTGCTGCCGGTGTGTGTGACCGAGCCTCAGAGACATCAGCCACACCGTACCCCGCCTCGGATGCAGTCCTCACCGACGCAGCGGCAGACGGCGTGCCGCAGGGCTGCGCCGTGCCATCCCCATCACCATCTGTCGACGTGCCGGCCAGAGCGCGCCGCATCTCCACCAGGCCCTCCGTCGCACGCAGGCTGCGCAGCGTCTCCTCAGCAGACAGCACCTCGTGAGCTGCGGTGAGAGGGCGGTTCAGCCGTGCCGGCGACGACGCCGCCTTCGCGTCGGGTGCGGGCGCCAGCGCCGCTGGCGGCAGCCCCACCAGATGGGACCGGGGCGGCAGATCGATGCCGCAGGACATCTTCAGGCGGGCCCGCGTCAGCAGCTCGTTCACCCGATCCTGCACCGCCGCCTCCATGTCGGATGCAGGCTGCGCCGCAGGCGGGGGCGGTGCCACGGCGTGGTGATGCGTGCTGTAGTCATGCCCCATATACATCCGCTCTGGGGACAGATTCTGAATCGTCACATGCGTGGGTGACAACCCCAGAGGCGTGTGTGCCGCCGCGGTGTGCAGCCGCGCAGGGCTGTACGCAGCGCTCGGCTCGCGCGGCGGGGATGCGGCAGCCACGAGGTTGAGCGCCGTGCGCAGCGCCTCCTCCTCAGCAGCCTTGGCATGCAGGTTCTGCATCAGCTGCTGCTCTGCACGCAGGTGCGCTGCATCCAGCTCCGTCCTGTAGATCTCCTGCTCTGCGCGTCGGATGCGATCCTGCGACTCTGCGCGCAGCTCCCGCAGGCGCCGCATCTCCTCCGTCTGCACAGGGTCCATGTCCGCAGGGGGGATGTGCACCATCGGCGGCCCCGGCGACACGATCGGCGGGGATGCCAGCACCGAGTGCTCACGCAGCCCGCTGCGGCGCGTTATGTTCTCCTCCAGCTGCTGGATGCGCGCCTCACAGTGGTCCAGCGTGCGTGCGGTCTCGCTACTGCGAAGAGGTGCCCCGCTGATCCCGAAGGCGGCCATCTCCGCACGAATGGCGGAGAGGCGGGCATCGAGCTCGGCCTGGCGGGCCACACTGGCGGATGACATTGTTCTGTGTGTCCGGGTCAGGGTGCCCCGTGACGCGGCCACTGAGTGGTGGGGGTGACAGGAAGGTACCGATGGTTGTGAGGTGGTGAGACGATGCCCGTGCTGAAGAGAGAGAGAGAGAGGGGGGCGGGTGGGCGGGGGGTGAGTGGGCCAGGCATGGGTGGCAACCTACCCTAAGCGACAGAGAGAAGGCTCGTAGTGTAGTGCGGTGTATCACTACAGTGTAGTGTTCCCTAAGGCCCAATGCAAACCCACTATCCCACCCCTCCCCACCCCTCTGCTCGCGCGGAAGGCAGCCTTCTCCTTCCCCCAGCTGCGGGTGCAGCTGGGAGAAGGAGATGACCGTTTCACAACTCCGGGGTCACACCCCCGCCACCCCCGCACCTGCTGAACACGCCATATCCAACACACACCCAACCGACGAGGTTTGTCTCTGGAAAGATACACCCTCGTTCAACAAGCTGACGACACGACACTAGCAAGCTGGGTATAGTCGAGAAAAGACAAATCGCGCGCACATCCATCAGGAACCAGGCACTCACGGGAGAGAAGCGTGCCCAGGAGGCAACAATGGGCGGCTCAGCTCTGTGTGGCGACCTGTGTCTGATGTGTTCATGCGATGTGCCATAAACAGGCCTGCTATCTACACAACTATGAACTGAAGGATGGGCCGACGGATGGAAGGTGTAATAAGATAGGTTCGGAAATCTGCCTGCTTGGCAGAGGACACTCTGCTTGTCTCAGGGGAGAGAACGAGAGGGGGGAGAGAGAGATAACTTGATTTTGTCGGTGGTTGATACGTGAGTCCATCCAATCTGCGTGTAGCTCACCCCAGCACTCCCCTTGCGTGCGCAGTGTATGTGTGATTGTTGTGACACACAAAACAAGTTTTCTTCCGCAACGCGTCGCCATATTGTCCCATATCCAAGAGACGGGAGAGGGAGAGGGAGAGGGGGGGATACAGAGAATAGCGCTCACTTTTCCGGATGATCAGAGAGTGAAGCACCCCTCTGCACTCCCCACACCCAATGACATGCAGACACTCGACTTCAGAGGGGCAAGACAGACCACAGAGGGTCGCGGAAAATGTACAGTAATGAAGTTCTAAGAGCATCCATCTGATTTGACCTGGTTTTGGCAGAGTTTGGCACCGTCGGGTGGCGTTTACGCGGGGGCCAGAAACCAAAGGGGAATCGGCAAAGATCAAGTGGAATATGAACAGTGGGGATCTCGGGGCAGAGTAGGGACTGTGGGTGGTGTGGAGAAATGGCAATAGTGGGGGCTGTGGGCGAGGAGGGGGGGGGGGGGGGGGGTAGGGGGGGTCAAATGGGGGTGACAAACACGATTTTTCAAAAAACCGGCGCAGAGGCCCCAAAGCCCCCGTAAACCCTCCAAACCCCCCCAGATCGGTCCGGAAACCCATCGAACCCCACTTTTCCACCATTCCGGGCACCTCAGGTGCCCGAATTGGGGTACCTAAATTTTGTGCCACCGTTTGGTACCGTACAGTGCCACTGTGTGGGAGGTTGGAAAAGAAAATGCCCCAACACACCACATCTGAGGGTTGCAATGCATGTTGCTTGCCAACCACGTCATCCGGTGGGTGTCAGGCGCTATGTAGGTGGCATTAGCCAGGTCTTCGATGTGTTCTGGCTTGTATATATACCTCCCTGCCTGCGGCACAGGCACTGCCTTTGTCCCCCACACCAGCCACAGAGAGCGTATTGTACTCGGTCCACGGTTGCTGATTCATTGTGATGCGTTGTATCCTCGAGTGAACGTCACACACTAGTGGCACCACCACCCGCCATCCGAGAGCTGTATTGACTTTGCGCGCTTCCGTTGTATTCACCTCGCCACGCATATTGCACCGTTCAGTACCAGTGCTCTTGGGCCAGGCAAAGTAGACCGCAGCAACTACCAATTCTGGCACAATGGGTACCACGACAGCGCACTTCATGTGTTCCCGGAATGTACAGCTCGTGTTGCAACAGTCGTTGTCAACACATCCCGGTTGTGGAGCACTGCTGCACAGGAATCACACGACCATCTGGACTGTTCCGTACCTACAGGCAGCCTCCCGGTGCATGGTGGCAGGGAGGTATATATACAAGCCAGAACACATCGAAGACCTGGCTAATGCCACCTACATAGCGCCTGACACCCACCGGATGACGTGGTTGGCAAGCAACATGCATTGCAACCCTCAGATGTGGTGTGTTGGGGCATTTTCTTTTCCAACCTCCCACACAGTGGCACTGTACGGTACCAAACGGTGGCACAAAATTTAGGTACCCCAATTCGGGCACCTGAGGTGCCCGGAATGGTGGAAAAGTGGGGTTCGATGGGTTTCCGGACCGATCTGGGGGGGTTTGGAGGGTTTACGGGGGCTTTGGGGCCTCTGCGCCGGTTTTTTGAAAAATCGTGTTTGTCCACGTAAAAGGGTGGCATTTGACCCCCCCTAGGGGGGGGGGGGGTGTCGAAGAGTGAAGGCAGAAAAGCAAGTCTCCTGAGACCCTAGCAACGGGTGTCCATTTTGTGAGGGGGTGGGAAGAGATGGAGAGAGGAGAGAGAGGTGCGGGGATAATCAGCTGCATCCATGATCTGATGCATGCTTCCAGCTGAGCAACTTCCGCACCGCAGGCCATCACCCTCTCTCACGCCTTCCACTCCACCACAAGTGGGATGGGCACCGACTTCGGCTTGTCCTCCACTGTGACAGCGACACGTCCACGGCAGGTTCCGTCCTGGGCGACCTGTTGGTAGCGGGCGGTGGGAAAGTAAAACACTGCAAACCCGCGGAAAATCCAAACACCGGCACTGTGAAATAACAGAAGAAATACTTGTGCATGCGGGTGTGTTGGTATTGTGTGGACGGCGAGAAGTGTGTGCCTACAACAAATCCAGAGAGTGCAACAAGCCACCCCATCGCTCCATACCGTAGCGGTGGCAAGCTGCGCGGCATCCCCTGGGGAGGTCCGGTACTTGATGGTGTCACCTGTCTTCGGGTCCACCGGCTGCGGCACGGCACGCAGCGACCCGGGGTTGAGGCCGTACGTCGTGCCTTCGATGTCCACAGCAAGGCGCCCGCGGGCGGCCTCCTCCTTCACAGTACCATGCATGCCGCACTGCGGGTGGCCGGGGTGCACGACGTGCACATTTGTCCCAACAGGGAAGCCCTTGCGCGTCTCATGCACGTGGCGCAGCTGCGAGGCGGGGAAGCTTTGCAGCTCCCCGTCAACCTCCACAGAGACGCGCCCGCGTGCCTTGCCCTTGACGGTGCCTGTGATGCCCTTGCAGACCACCTCCACCTGCTGCCCATCTTCGAAGTGTGCCGTCTCCGTTGCCGCCATGCAGCGCAGCAGCGTCGCAGGGATTCCGACGACACCACCGTCAGAGTCGAGCAGCACGGCAGCACGCCCCCTCGCGTGCCCTGTGACCGTGCCTGTCTGCCCGGCGGTAGGCCCCCCCGTGACCTCCACACGCTGGCCTGCAGGGAAGGCCTGTGCGGCAGACTTCTGTGTGGGTCGCAGGAGAGACACAGGCAGCCCCACACGCTCCCCGTTGTCGAGGTCAACGCCGACACGTCCCCTGTGGAAGCTGACGGCAGTGCCCTCCTGCCCCGCCAGCTTGCCCGACTGCACGCACACGGTGGTGCCCACGGGGAAGGGCGACACCTGCTTCGGGATGGCGCGCAGCTGCCCGGCAGGCAGCCCGATGGTGTGGTTGTCGGGGCCCACCTGCACACCGACACGCCCACCCCGCGTGTGGGTGACGTTGCCCGTCTCGCCCTTGTATTCCCCCGCAATGACCTCCACCTTGTCGCCTGCAGCGAAGGCCTGCGCTGTCGACTTGCCACTGGCGCGCAGCTGCTGTGCAGGCAAGCCCACCTGTCCCCCGTCGAGGAGTGCGACACCAACACGCCCGCGGCTCGTCCCGGTGACACGGCCGTCCTGCCCGTTGTGGGGTGTGCCAGGCGCCACAATGGTGACGAAGGCACCGACAGGGAACTGCTGTTCGGACATCGCGGGGACCAGCTGCAGCTGGCCTGCAGGGACAGCAATGCGCTCGTCATTCTCGCACAGCACAGCCACGCGCCCACGGGCCTGCGAGATAACGCGCCCGGTGGTGCCCGCATGATTGGACTTGCCGGTGACCTGCACTGTGGCCCCCACAGGGAAGTCCTGGTCGGCAAAGTTGCTCCGCCTCCCCAGCAGGGCAGCAGGCACACCTGCGGTGGTGCCGTCGTCGTACTCCACACCCACCCTGCCGCGGTTGTGGTTCGTGACGGTGGCGAGGCGGCCATCGTGCACCACGGCTGTGCCGACGGGGAAGGCCTGCTTTGCGGTCTTGCCCACCGCACGGAGCACGGCTGCCGGCACGCCGACAACACGGCTGTCAGGGCCGATGCACACACCCACACGCCCACGCGACACGCCGACCACAGGGCCTGCCTCACCCCGGTATGAGCCGGCGACAACCACAACCTGGTCTCCCTCACGGAACCCGTTTGCCGCATTCTTCTGCAGGCGGACTTGCTGGTACGGCAACCCCACCTCCCGCCCGTCCAGCAGCGACAGGCCAACACGCCCACGGCTCACCCCGGTGACTGTCGCCTCCTGTCCGTTCAGCGCTGGGACGGGGCTGACGACCACCACACTCGTCCCAACGCAGAACAGCGCGGAAGGCGCAGCGCTCTTCAGCTGGCCTGCAGGGAACCCTGCAGTTGTTCCGTCGGTAAACGCCAAACTGACACGCCCCCTTTCGTGCCCTGTGACGCGCCCAACGAGCCCGCTGTCTTTGCCCGTCTTAACCTCGGCGAAGCTGTCCATCGGGAATTCGTTCCGTGACATCTTCGAGGCCACCCGCAGCATGGACCCTGGGAATCCTTCGACATGCCCATCGGGGCCGATCTCCACACCGACACGCCCACGCGCCACACCCGTCACAGGCCCGCTGTTCCCACACAGATCGCCCTTGACTACCTCGACAACTGTGCCGGGGGCAAACTCCTGCGCTGCTGTAACGGGCTCCTTCTTGACATGCTGGAGGGGGGCACTGCATTGCACACCATCCTCCAACACCAGGCCGACACGCCCTCTGCTGTGCCCCATCACCTGTGCCACGCGGCCGTTCATCGCGGGATCCTCGTTGGAGACACACACATAGCAGCCCACAGGGAACTGCTCCGGCACTGGGCCTGCGCTGCGCAGCGACCCCTGCGGCACACCGATGAGTGTGCCATCCAGCAGCTCGATGCCCACACGCCCCCTGCTGACACCCACCACCTTGCCCAGGCGCCCGTTCTGCTCGGGGATCTCATTCACGATCATGACGCGCGCACCGAGAGGGAACTCCCTTGCCGTAGACTGCGGCGTTTTCTTCAGCGACGTGCAGGGGAAGCCTGCGTGCGCCCCGCCCCTGAGGTCCACCCCCACGCGGCCCCTGCTGTGCCCGACGACGACACCCTCGTCGCAGTAGTGCTCGGAGGCAGGGCAGGACACAGACACCGAGCAGCCGACGGGGAACATCTGGGGCGTGGGCAGGGCACGCCTGACAGCTCCGCTGGGCACGCCGATGGTGGTGCCGTCCTGCAGCAGCACGGCGACGCGGCCCCTGTTGTGCGACAGCACCTGCCCGTGCTGTCCGGAGTACTGCGGGTGTGTTACGTCGACATAGACGCCGACAGGCAGCAGCTGTCGGGCAGACTTCTGCACCTTGCGGAGCATGTCGCTGGGGAAGCCGTGGCGCCCATCAGGCAGTTCGACACCGACACGCCCACGAGAGTGACCCAGCACCTGACCCTGCTTGCCGTTGTGCTCCGAAGATGAAGCCACGACGCACACGTCGCACCCGATGGGCAGCTCCTGTGCAGCGGACTTGGGCACCACCCTGAGGTGGTGCGGCACGAAGCCCACCCTCTCGCCGCTCTCCAACTCGACGCCGACCCGCCCGCGGGCATGCCCCGAGACGCGGCCCTCGCTGCCGCGGTGTGCGGTGCCGCCGATGACAGCCACGCGTGACCCCACCGACATGCGCTGCGCGTTCATCGGGGGGAGGGCCCTCACCATGGACACAGGGAGCCCCACCGCGTGCCCGTCGACCTCCACACCGACACGGCCCCGGCTCAGCCCGGTGACCTGGCCTGTCTGGCCGCGGTGGGGGCCTGCGAGCACCTCGACGTCGCTGTGCAGCGCGATGGCAGGGGTGGGCACCACACGCACGCAGCCCAGCGGGACGCCCCGTGTGGTGCCGTCGGTCAGCTCCACCCCGACACGCCCCCTGGCACAGCTTGTGACTGTCCCGGACTCCCCGCAAATGCCTGCGCCTGCAGCGGCGAGGAGCTCCACCCGTGCCCCCACACGCACACCGCTGCTCACACGGCGCACGTGCTGTGGGAGGACGCCTGCAGTTTCCCCTGTGGACAGCTCAAGCCCGATGCGTCCCCTGTGCAGGGAGCGGATGTAGCCGCTCAGCCCTGTGTGCTGCGAGTCGGGGCTCACGACCTCCACCTCGTCGTTGATCTGCAGGGCGGCCGCCTTGGGGCGGAGGTGGTGCGGCAGCAGCCCCAGTGCAGTCCCGTCGTCGAGGAGCACGCCGACACGCCCGCGCCCGTGGCCCGTCACAACACCCTCCTTGCCGTTGAGCTCTGGCTTGCGGATGTCGATGCACTCCACACGCGAGTCAACAGGGAAGGCCTGTGCAGCCGACTTGCCCACCAGGCGCACGGCGGCAGGGGTCAGCCCCACCGCCTTTGCTGTGGCGGAGAGCTCCACCCCAATCCTGCCGCGGGAGTGCCCGACCACGACACCGAGCGCGCCCGCGTCGCCTCCCTGCAGCAGCTCCACAAGGACACCCAGGGGGAACGCCTGCCGCACGTCCGCATCCACCCTGCGCAGGAGGGGCGCCACGGTGCCGACCAGCTCGCCGTCCGACAGGCGCACCCCAACACGCCCACGGTGGTGCGACTCCACGACACCTGCCCAGCCTGCCAAGCCATGCGGGGTGACGAAGGCCACAGGCGTGCCCTTCGGCAGCTGCTGCTCAGGGGTGACGACACGCCGCACACTCGGGGCTGGCAGGGACATCGGCGCAATGCTGTCGTAGAACTCGACCCCGACACGCCCACGGCTGGTGCCCACGACACGCCCGCGTTGGCCGTTCAGCTCCTCGCTGTAGCGCACGATGTCGACTTCGCAGCCGACAGGGAACGCCTTCTCGCAACACCGTGCAGTGGAAGGGCCGTCCTCAGCATCCGCAGCGCCTGCGGCAGGTGCTGCGTCCTGCTCCTTCTCCGTCTCCGGTGCAGCCTGCTGCTCCTGCTGTGTGGCTGCGGCGGCGGGCTCTGCTGCCGGCGAAGGCTGCGACACGGCCTCCGCTTCGCCCGCCTGCCTGGCGGGCAGGACGCCGGGCTCCTTCGGAGCCACAGAGCCCGACGCCTTCTTCACCTCCAGGTATGTGATGAGGCTGGTCAGCGGGTCCTCCGGCCTGGCCCCCAGCAGGTGCACCACCATCTCGTTCAGCAGCAGCGCAATGCGCTGCTGCTTCACATATTTCAAGTTTTGATCCATGTTTAGCCTTTGGCTTTGTGTAACTGCCTGTGGTAGGGGAGGTGACTGTGGTGGCCATTCACTGGGAGGGTTCGGCCTGTATGCGTGTGCGCTGCAAAAGGGGCGGGCTGTGGGGGGCTGTGGGTGGGGGCTGCGCACACATCTGAGTCATCTGAGGCTGCCTGTGGATTTAACATATGGCTGCAGCCACAAGTCCAAGTCAGTGACGCGTATGATGAGTCCCCATGCAGACCGCTGCGCTGATGACTGAGTTCTCAGAATGCAGCGATTGGTCCATCGGTGGGGTGCGTTCTCGGCAGGAAAGGGTCCGGGGTTGTTTGCGCGCATTAGCCGCAGTGTGTTGTGGCCCCTCTGAGGAAGGGGCTTGCCGTGAACAGGTGCTGTGTTGCTGGATCAAAACACACTGCGCGCGCCGTACGCTCCCACTGAGCCTTTCGCTGTGACAAACAGTCTTGTTTGGGCAGAAGCAGTTGCAAGGAACACACCGATCCATGCAAAACGAGGGAAGACGAGCGATACCAAAGCGAACCCTGCTAAGGGCTCGCTCACGATGGAGTTTATGGGATTGTATTCGAAACAAGATCGGGGGTGGGGGGGAGTAGCGTGGCCCAGAAGATGAACAAAATAAGCAGTGCCCAAAGCTGCGAGTCGCAGGACGAACCGGAGCCCTGCTCAATTTGGGACACCCTCCATCAAAGGGGGGGGTGGGGTGCACGGCACACTAGCCGACGTAGATAACTAGTTATCTAACGAGTGGCCTTACGAGTGACCACAAGGGAGCGCTTTATTTCGAGTGATCACTCGTCAGATAACTAGTTAGCTAATGACTAGCCACCTCACACACCAAGTTAGAAACTAGGGCGCCGTGTGGGGGGTTTTCTTTGCCCTTCTGTCTGAACAGGGCGCCCTCACAAATCTGAAACGGGCCTGTTGAGTCAGTGCGAAAGGAAATGGGCCTGGCAACTGCGGTGATCACAGCATTGCCACTTTACCTTGAACAATGGCTCCCAACGTACGGACAGAGTGAGTTGTGCGTGCATACACACACACACACACACACACACACACATGTGGGTCTTCTTCGAAGTGTCGGTATCACTTGAGGGGCAAGCACCCCTCATACCCAGAGAAAGAGCGCCACTCAGTCACACACACACGTTTATCTTTTTAGCTTAGTGTAGGACACACCGAGCGAGCTCTGGTGCTGCCTCCACTGGCATCTTTTTGTTCTGTGCAGGTCGCACCAAGATAACTCTGATGGTACCTCCACACTGTCGACACACACACACACACTCGTGGATTGTTTAACGATTGGCAGATCGGTCACACTCTTCAGAGCCCCCTTTGCCCCACTTCCCACACACCGATGATAGCAACTTAGCTGCCGTGACTATCTTTGGAAATTAACCTGAGGGGGGGGGGGGGGGAGGGAGTGGATTTTGAAAAACGGGGCACCCCACACGCCGGGGGGGGGGGCACAGCCCCACCCCCCCCCCTGCCACTGAAAGAAAGTCACTTCACCATTCAGCAGCAACCGCTCTTAGCCTGTATTTTGTTTGTTTGATGCGTTGACGCTTCTACACACAAACGGGGCACCCCACACGCCGGGGGGGGGGGGGGGGCACAGCCCCCCCCCCCCCCTGCCACTGAAAGAAAACCAAATCGACGTTGAATATTCTGGGGGGGGGAGGAGACGGGAACCCTAAACAGAAGCCAACAATCCAGACACACCCCCTGGGGGTGTTGGTAGATTTATTTTGGCCTTGGCTCCCCCACCCCCCCCATCCGCTCCACCACGGGAGGTGCCGGGTGCGGCACTTTTGTTCGCACGGCGGGGGGGGGGGGGGGGGGGGGTGGGGTGGGGAAGGAGGTTGTGTGGTTATTTTGTTCGGAGACACAAAACAGAAAAAAAAAGATGGAACACAATAACTAAAACGGCACTCGGGTAACGGGGAAGCTGCCCAGCTCCCCCGTTCAGCTTTGGCAGACCATGGCCTGGCACTGGGGCACTGGGGTGTGGCACCAACTCCCACTGTTGGAACTTGCGCCGGTGGACCACCAGGAGGGATGTGAGGCGGTCGAGTTCCAGACAGTGGTTGGCTGCATGGCACTCCCTGCGGGACTGCTGAGCAGATAGGGGGCGTGGGTGTCACCACACAAAAGGGCAGCTGCAACAACGACCCACCCAGGCGGGGGTGGGGGGGGCTGCACGCCCTGCACGGCGCTGAAGTAACCACTGTTACAAGTGGTTTTACAAGTGGTTTACATGTAAAAATTTTTACATGTAAATTTACAAGTGGCACTTGTAAAATTACATGTGCCACTTGTCATTTACGAGCTTTCCTGAACACTGGCGAGCCGTGTTGTTCCATTTGTTTATCCCCCGCGACCCCAGACCAGCACATGCCCTGCTGCACACACACACCCTCACTTACAAAAGGACCTTTGCACCTCCAACATGAGCAAGAGAACGGCAACCACAACACCGACGCGCAACAGCAAGCGGACGAAGAGCGGGGATCTGGGGAAGGAGGATGAGCGGCATGAAAGCCAGCTGCAGCAGCTTGTGGAGGACTTTGTGGCCGTGTACACCAGGAAGACGGGGGAGGTGTTAAAACACACGGTGTTGAAGGAGATGCTGCAGAAGGTGCTGGTGACCACCATCCCCCCCAAGAGTGGAGTGATAACAAAGGTGCTGAAACGCAAATACGATGCACTGGCTTCCTACAAGTCGCTGAAGGATGTTTCCGGCGACCTGTACACGGTTCGGATCGAAGGAAACCGTGATATGGCCATCCACGGCATCGCGCTGAAGCCCTTCCCCACGCCAACGCAGAAGAAGTCGGAGGGTTTCGCGCGCCTCAAGCTGGTGGTGGAGGAACTGGACAATGGATATGGTCAAGATGTACAAGGCATCGGCACAAGCCTCCACATCCGAGACGCGTCCGAAGAATAAGGCAGTGGTGGCGGTGGCGGCGATGCAGCACGTCGTTGTGGGCGTGCACGACCAGGAGACCGGGCGCTACTATAGCGTCATCGTCGAGAATGGCTTCATCAAGCTGGTGACGGCGACGCTGGAAGGGGTGCAGGTCGCCTACACCTTCTACAGGGACCGTCCTTCGGACCAGTTTGAGCCAGGTGAATACAGCGGCTCGCTCGTTGTGCCGCCTCCGCATTTTGTGGATTCAAGCAGAAATCTGCAGGTCACGGTGCTGAGTGGGCTGACACGGATCGACTTGCAACAGGAACACACACAACCCTTCCCATGACGAGCCCACGACAGCTTCACGCTGGGACAGTGAGGCATATCGGTGAAATTATTCGACAACACAGGGCAGAGTTGGGCATGTCTCTGCGCGACTGTGAACGGCTGGGCTCACTCGTTCGCAGAGAGACAGGGATCTCGATGGGGCTTTCATACCCCCTCCTCGTAAAGCATGAAGCTCCCCTCCGGCTGATGACGCCCTCTCTGCTAGGGAACATGCGGGGGTGCCTCGAGTTTCTGCTGAGGGCTTTCCCCATCCGCTCGGGTCGCCCCCCACCAACAGTCATGGTCACGGGTGATGGCTACACACCCGGTAGCCTTCAAGGAAAGAGCAGGCAGCGACTGGCAATCGCATTGACGGACGGGATCACCGCGTCCCGCTTTCTGACAGTGTGTGACCGCCACAAGCCCCTGTTCTACGAATGGTGGATGCTCCATGCCTTGGGGCAGATTGTGGCAGTTCAGAAGGGGATCTTCACGAAGGGGCCTTGCTCCTTTTCCATCACCCAGTTCCGGCTTGGGGGTGACCACTTAGAGTTGTGGTCACTCTTCAAAGGTGTAGGTGGGACAGGGCATCGTTCTGCCTTCTGCCTTACAGGAATCGACGAGCGTTTGGAGTACCTGCATGACTGCCACCGCTGTAGTATCCAAGAGATGGATGCCGCAGGATTCACTTGTAGCATCGCTTCAAAATTCTCGAATCCTGTCTACACCGTGACGCCCCCCCCCCTTCACGACACGAAAGGTGTCATGCGCCTCATTCTACGTACGCTGCCGGGATCAAAAGTGGTGGAGTAAACCATCCTTGGAAAAGTGGGCAAAATTTCACTGGGAAGCACGCAAGAGAGATACTCGCTGCTTTGAAGGCCATCACCGTGGGGAATCAGCGGACATTGTGCTGCGCAATGCAATCACTGATCTTCTTCCGCTACCAAGACATACCAGTGCGATACTTCTCAACAGGTTCCTGCCGCAAAGAGTTTCTATTCGCTGTGATCAGCTATCATGTGCTGATCTTCTTGTTGGAGTGGGCAAATCCCGGGATCACTCGCTCGGCATATGCTCATTCTCTCGAACACTGGTTTGATGAGCAGGATGCGCACAGGGTCACCGTCTCCGACGAGCTCTTCGAACAGGGCAACGGTGAGCGCAAGAGGTGGACACGTGGGGGATCCCCGCAGACGATGGAGCGTGATCTGCAGATCTATGAACTGAAACAGAAACACTTGACGGATGAAAATACCGTGCGCAAAGTGCCTCCACTGACTCCTACCATCGGCGAGCGGCCCCAAATATTATCTTACGATTCCATGCGCCTGTGCAGGTGTGTGATCACTCACAATGATACGTGGCTCAAGGCTGCTCGTCAATTGGTGGTCCGCTTGGACAAACTTGGCCTCGGGTCACATGTGCGCCGCAGAGATGGTCACGGACAAACATTTCAGGCAGAACCCGGCAACAACGGCGATGTTTTCCTGGTTTGCATCTGTGACGAAGAACCCTGGGAGGTGACGGAGGTGACGCCCCCTGCACAAGGAACCACCGACGGGAGGAGGCTGGTGATGGCGGCAACCTTGCGAGTGACGGCAATAGCGGCGAGGCTGGTGATGATGATGATGATGATGATGGCGACGAGACATCCGCCACAGAAGAGTATAGCTGCGTTGTTTGCCCTGACAAGAGCTTCGCGCGGGTTTACGGGCTCTACGCCCACTACGACGGACAGCACCGGCCGAGGGCGCAGTGTGAATGTCGAGTGTCTTGCCCCTTGTGTGAGAAAACGGTGTTCAGAAGTGGACTTAGCCAACACGCCCTCTACGTCCACCAGGATGAGCTGGACATCACGACCTGCCCTGTGTGTCTGCAGGAGTTTGCTTCACAAGAACTGAGGGATAGGCACATGTCGGACGAACACCCTGCAGTCTGAAAACATGAGACTCGTCGTCGGCACAAAATACAATCAGTCCACTCGATCCGATCTCGACAGCTGTTGCATTGCACTCCCACCGTTTGCTGGTCATTTCTCCCCCCTCCTTGCCACTCCGCTTGCCAAAAAACCCCCCATCACAGTGTAGAGTATGAAGGAAACCGCGGAGATGACAAGTGGCACATGTCATTTACATGTAAAATTACAAGTACCACTTGTAAAAGTTACAAGTGGCACTTGTAATTTTACAAGTGGTACTTGTAATTTTACAAGTGGCACTTGTAACCATTTTTCACTTGTAATTTTACATGTAAAACCACTTGTAATGTAATTTACTTCAGCGCCGTGTGAGGGAACGGTAGAGCAATAGAAAGGCCATCAGAGCAAGGCTCCCCACCCCCCCCCCGAGATGTTTGCCGCCGCAGCGACGCCGGGAATCACGCACCCCCCCCCCCGCGACCCACGCTCGTGACCCCCCTCCAGGCGAGGATCACTTGCTCTTGCCAGCGGTGTTGTAAGTCACGGGGCGGTCGCTCTCCGCAGTGTCAAGCAGTTCGCGGTACTTCGCGCCCTTCTTGGTGGGGCAGACGGCTGTCCCAGGGGGGACGCCACGGAGGGTCATCTCACGGTTCATCTGCCCCATGCTGCAGGGCACGCATGCTGAGGCGCACAGGTCTGTGCAGCACGAGCCTTTGATGGCAAACCTTTCGCGGGTCTTCGTCCGGAGGAAGAAGGGGTGCACCCAGATGGCGATGGGGCAGAAGCAGTTGACGGCGAGGGCGCCGAGACACACGGGGCAGTTGTGCCGCTCGGGCTTGCCACGCACAACAGAGTTGAACAGACGCCCGCTCTGGCCCGGGAGGCAGAAGATTGAGTCAAGGGTCAGACCCACATCCTGGCAGCAGTCGAACAGACCAGTTGACCACGAGCTGATCTCCCGCACAGGCGGGGGCTGCGCACCCAGCGTGATGGGATACACCTCATAAGACGGCTGGGCAGGGTGCTCCTGCGTGTGTGCAGCGGCCTCCACGGTCATGATGTGGTGGTGCCGAGCTGAGGCTGCCCTGTGATGGTGGAGATGTGAAGGGAGTGGTGAAACAAGGGGTCAAAGGTCAGGCAAAGGTAAAATCATGTCATGGTGGGTGGGAGTGGGTGTGGGAGAGGCAAAGCTGGTGGGGGAGGGGAGGGGAGGGGACGGCGGCGGCATCTGCTGCTGCCGTGAAATACCCTCATGTGTCTCTCAAGGCAATTCGTCAGCCCCCACGGCCAGTCACCATCCCCACACCCTCCCTCCCCCCCCTAACCCCCCTTCCGATTTTCTGCCTGCCTCAACTCCCTTCACATCTCTGATCAACTCATATTACCTTCGGTTCGTCTGCGCCATTCGCAAGACGAGAATCTTACTAATGCCCTCGGCCCACCCCTGCCCGATCTGGTTGGCGACGTTGGCGATTTTTTTTGACTTCCTCTTGAGTCTAGGGAGACCCGGGAGCTGGAATGGTTTGCTGCAGACAAAACAAGCCACCCATCCCAAGACAACCCGGAGGGCGAAACGCAGGCAAGCACACCCACCATGTGTGACACCGCTGTTTTCCCATGTGAACCCATCGACCGCCCCCCCCCACCCCAATAAAACAGTGCCCTGCGGGCATCCTCACACCCCCAGGGGTAACAGGCGCAACAGGGCATCGGATGGGTGGGGAAGCACAAAATGAGACCCCCATCAGATCAGGAAGCTGCCTGGGTGATTTTTTTTTGTTATTTTCTTCTTATTCTTTTTCGTTTTTTTTTGCCACCGCCACCGCCACCACCACCGACACCAACACTACCACCAACCAACCAACCAACTCTCCCCCCCCCCCCTATGCCACCGTTTCTCCCTTTCCCCTCCCCACCCCCCTGCCACGGCAAGAGTGCAGACCTCTCTCCCACAACCCCAGACCTCAGGCTCGCTCCAGCCCCCAAACACACATCCTCTTCCACACATGAGGGGGAAGGGAGGGCGTGCGACGGAGGGTGGGCGGGGCGGTCGAGGTGGGGGGAGGGGGGGGGGGTGCGAGGTGAGAGTTCACCGCTCGGGCTGAGGTGGAGAAGCAGAGAAGAAGAGAAAAAAAACCACGGGTTGGGGCAAGGGGGGGCGGGGGGGGAGAGACAACACGGAGAACCGGGGGACCGGGAGACCGTTTTCCTTCCCCCCACCCCTCCCCCGCCCGTTCGCTCGAATTTTTGCAGGCAAAAGTGGGGTGTGTGTCTGTGTGAGTAGAAGAGGGGAGCATGTATGATCCTTACACCGGGGTTTTTCGGCCAAAATCCTGAAAATTTACTCCGGCTTTTTTTCCTTCTCCTTTTTTCCCCGTTCCCCCCGTTTTTCCGCCTTTATTTGCATTTTTGAGCTCGGTGCGGATCGTGGTGGGGTCATTTTGTTTTCACAGCGCCCGTCACAGCCTATGTATGCATCCGAGGAAATCGCGGAACTTTGACGAAAACCTGGTGGTAGCGAAGAACCCCCCAGTCGCATAAGGACAAACAAGCCACAGGGGGGGTCTGGGGGGCGGAGCCCCCCAGCCGCCGGAGGCCACGGTAGTGAACTTCCGAGCTGAACTCGGTGTGGATCGCTCCGACATCAGGTCGGAACCCAGTGTTGCGCGGGCAGAAGCAGTCAGACGAGTGTGTTGGTGCATTTCCTCCTCTGTATGTATTGGAGGAAATCGCCGAACTTTGACGAAAACTTGACGGTAGCGAAGAACACCCCAGTCGCATAAGGACAAGCCAGCACACGCCGCTGGTCTGCATGGGGGGTCTGGGGCAATGTGACAATTGCTACACCGTCGCTCGAGTAGCGCTACAGTCGCTAGCGATTCAGCGATTGCGACTGCGACGGGTGTAGCGACTGTCGCTGAGTCGCTCACCCATTTTTCCAACTTTGATTTCCGGAATTTTTCCGGACCGTGGTGGGGTCACTTTGCTCTGGGAGATGAGTTTTTGGCCAATCGAGTTTTCGGGCCAAGTTTCATAAGGGCCGAAAAGTGAAATCGAAAAAAAACTTTTGTGAGAAAAAAGTCCGCCGCTCGGAAAATTTTTCCAAATTTTTTTTTCGGGTTTGTGGGAAAAATCGAAACCCACGAACCCACTTTTTTCGAGAAAATATTTTTTCGGATTTTTCATTTTTTCCAGTTTTCGATTTCATTTTTGGGTGGTCCATAGACAACGGGAGGGAAATGTCAAAAAATTTGAATGGCCAAAAACTCATCTCCCAGAGCAAAGTGACCCCACCACGGTCCGGAAATTTTCCGGAAATGAAATCCGAAATTTCGGTCCAGAAACGCTCTGGCGACGATCGCTGGGCCAAAAGCGACAGTCGCTGAATCGCTGAGCGACAGTCGCCATTGTCACATTGTCTGGGGGGCGGAGCCCCCCAGCCGCCGGAGGCCACGGTAGTGAACATCTGTACCTTCCAAGATGAACTCGGTGTGGATCACTCCGACATCAGGTAGGAACCCAGTGCCGCGCGGGAGGCAGTCACTGGAAGCCAGGTGGAGGCCATGGTCTGTGGGGGCGGGCCCACCCAGCCCCCACTTCCCCCATTTTTGGTCCCATTTTTTTTCCTCCCGAAAATGGCTTTATTTGAATCGTTCGAATCCGTGGCTCACGCCATGGTATTGAACGATTTTTGGCCGTGCTCGTAGCATTCCCCGTTGAGGGGGTCGCTATTTCGTGTTCTCCTGGCCGCACGGAGGCATTGCCTTACGTCGCCTCTTCCTCTTTTCCTTTGGTGGTGTGTTGGTCTGGCACAGAGGGCGGGACCGTGCTGATATGCACAGTGACGACTCTCCCTTTTGTTTTGTGCCCGCCTCCACCGAGATTCGGCTGATGCCTCTCAGACTGGGGGCGGGCGGTCGCCGACGCTGACGCGCCTGGCGGCCTGTGGAAAGTGACGTGGGGCTGGGATGGGGGGGGGGGGTGCTGGGAGGTCGGGCCGAAGCCCTTGTTCTCTGATGATGTTATTTGGTTCACGCGTTCAGGTAGTCCTTCTCGCCGTGCTCCGTTACCCCTGCCTCGGCCAGGTAGCGCAGCGCCTCCTTGCAGTTGTGCAACAGCAGGTTGTGCACGTTTGTGGCTGTGAGGTGGTGTCGGGCCGACGCTGTCGCGGGGCAGCCGAAGAAGAGGTGCTTCAGTGAGACCCCAGGCGGGGGGTGGCCCGGCGCATGCTTCAGGCAGGGTTGGCAAGGTGGTTGTGCCGTGCCCGGGATGTCATGGTCGTAGACCAGGCGGTGGTGGTCGGCCCGGAGTCGGCGGATGGTGGTTTCCCCTAAGCGGGTGAGTCCCTCCATGCGGAGGTCGGGGCGTTGCAGTCGCGTCTCCCCGATTCCCGAACGGTACGCGTACACGCTGTCCGTGCGGGGCACCGTTGCGTCGTTGTAGATGTGTCGGCGGAGGACGACACGAGCCGACGCGAGGCTAACCGGTTCCATCTGCGGCCGGAAGGCACCGATTTGCGCCTGTTTGTCAGCGAGTTCGTTCCCTGCTACCCCAACGTGTGACGGGATGTAGCGGAGGTGGGTGGTGACATCGTGGGTTTGGGCGAGCTCGTTCAACCACCTCCAGATGTCCCATTCGGTGGATCCTCTCGCTCGCTGCGGGCCGCTCAGCAGCGCGTTCAGTGCGCTCTGCGAGTCTGTGAGGATGGCGATCGTTTCGCCTGGGGATACCAGGGTGCATAGGTGAGCGAGGGATTCTCTGATGGCCACCAGCTCCGCCTGGTAGCTGATGCAGCGGAGTCCTGCCGGCCAGGCGAGCTTTTTCCTGAGGCGGCCCTCCGGCATGCTGTACACCGCTGCTCCTGCGCCGCCCTGCTGTTGCCGCGATGTGGAGTTGGAGACTGACCCGTCGGTGTACACATGCCAGGCGCATGTCGGGAGGGCCTGGATGGTCTGCTCTGCCAGGTCCCGGAGGGTGTCTTTCGGGGTGGCGGCCTTTGGGGCGGTGAGCCGTATTTCTTTTTCTCGAGAATTTCGTGAGCAGTATTTCTTTTTCTCCAGAAATTTTATTGGTCCATGTTACTTGGCTCAGAACCAAAAGGAAAAAAATAAAGGAAAAAAATATATTTTGGCCGAATCTCTTATACTTACTCCGATTTAGGATCAGACTTGGAGGGGAGGGGGGAATCTTTTTTTTTTGTCCAAATTGTCCAATTTCATAATCACTCACATCCCCAACAGGAGGGGAGGGACAGCGGCGGCGGCGGCGGCGGTGGCGGGGGGGGATTGTCTGGGCAAAAAAAAAAAATGTCACCAGGCCTTGAGAAATACCCCAACTTTCACGTCAGGCCCAACCTATACGGCATCGATGGTAGCATATAAGCTCAGCGCATGATGGGCCGCGTCGGCGGGAGACAGGGGAAAGGGGTCGCATGTGAGGGGGAGGACAGAGGGAGGACGGAGAACGGGGGTGGTGCGATTCTCCAAACCGCCTCTTTTGAAAAACACCGGGGGAGAGGGTTGGGGGGGGAAATGAAGCGCAACTGTTGTGGCGGGAGATGTGACAAAAATAAAGGAAGGGGGGGGTACGGGGCCACGCCACACACAGGGCAGGCACTGAGAGATCAATGCAGGGCAGGGGGCCAGGGGGGGGCTTGGGGCCGGGGAGGCGGGGATCGGTGTTGTGGCGTGAAGCCTGCCGCCTGAGCGCGCGCCCCCCTCCCTCCCCTCCCCCTGCCCTGCGCGGGTTCAAAAGCGCGGGTGTCGGTGCAGCGTGGGAGGGGCTTCTGGGCCAGGCAGGGGAAGCCCCTTGCCCTGCTGCACCGCGTGTGATATGGGGAACGCTCACTGCTGCTTGCAGTCGGCACCACCGGCCGGACCGCCCTCCTCGTCATCATCGTCGTCATCCTCATCGAAGTCAGGCATGCCCTGTGTGGCGGGTGTGAGGGGTGGTAGTGTGTGGTGGGTTGGCCCTCCGTTCAGGAGTTCAGAAGTATAGAAATATGAGAAAACGAGAAGGCTGTTGTCTGCGCGCCAAATCCGGGCAAAACAAAAACAACTTCCGCAGCCTGATGAGGAGGTTGTATTGGTTGCCCAAAGCGCTGCCTCCTATCTTTTTGACACTGGCAGGAGCCCCTGTTGCAGTAAAATAGAGAAGGCTTGTTTGTCCAAACGGTGACTAGTGTGTGTATGATGCCAAACGCTGGCCTTTTTTAGTGAGAAAAGCTGGATGCTCTTGCAAAAAGAGAGGCGAGCTGAAGGGCGTGTGTAGTCAACAAGGATAGTGACGGCAGGTTGTGGGATAAGCGAACCGCTGGGCTGCACCCCTCCCACGCGGTGTGGTATGGTGCAGAGGCACAAAGGTGCATACCCCCAGGTAGGACAGCGCTGCCTCACCCGTGAACCATGCAACACCACGGGGCACCAGGCGCTCCTTGAAGCAGCAGCCTGCGCTGTAGTCAGTCTGCATCTTGTCGGCCATCTCCTCGGTCATGTCCTCATCCGCCGCGTAGGGAGGGGAGAAGAAGTTGAAGAATGAGTCAACCGACACGACCTTGTCGACAACGCGGTGGCCCTTCCCGGTCTTGGACTGCTGGCGCTTCTTCTTCGTCTTGCGCGTGGGGTTCATCCCCTCCTTCCAAGAGATCTTGCACCTGTCGAGGGCGTGTGGGTGTGTCGTGGTGTCGCGTGTGTTGTGGAGGCATGCCGTTCTCCCAACCCACCCAATAGCCAATAGTGCATATGGTGTGGATGCAGGTGTATATGCGGGTCGAGTTCTGAGCGAGTCAACATGCTTCTGCTTCAGGATCCTAGCCCCCCCAAGCCCCCCAGCTATAAGCATATGCTGCACCCCTGCCTCCAGAAGACACCCACCCCCCACCCACCCGCAGCATGACTGCACCGTGCCTCACCCAAGCCCCCGCAAGCATACCCCTCCGCCTTCTCCAGCATGATCTCACCATCGTCCTCATCCAGCTTGGTGAGGTACTTCTTTGTGAGCACGGTCTCCGTGAAGTGCGGGTTCTCGGAGAACTGGAAGGTGAGCTCGAAGCCGTGCGGCTCCTCCAGGCGCTTGCTGGACACGTCGATGAGGTACTCGAGGATGTCCTCGTCCTGGTCCTCGATGAGCTGGGCGAGCTCGGGCTCGTTACGCATGGCGGTAAGCCAGAACTTCGGGATGCCCTTCTCGGCGTCCTCCACTGCCGCAGGGGCCTCCTCCGCCTCGTCCTTCTTCTCCTCGTCCTCGTCCTCGATCTCCTCCACCTTGCTCTCCTCCTCAGCAGGCTCGCCCTTCTTGATCTCCTCCTCAGTGGGCTCGCTCTCGCCCGTCACGATCTTGCGGCGCTTCTCGTACAGCGGCAGGCACATGTCCTCGTACTTCGCCTCCACCTCTGCCTTCTCCTTGCAGAACTTCAGGAACAGCTCCTGGTACTGCGCCTGCAGCGCCTGCAGGGCCAGCACGTTCTCACGCACACCAGCCGGCATCTTCGCCACCTGCTCCAGGAACATGGTGGGCTTCATGGATGACTCCTCCATCGAAGTCATTTTTGATGTGTCCCCACTGTCTGGTGGTGGTGGCGGTGGCGGTGGTGGGGGGAGGGCTGTGATGCTAAGAAGAGCACAGTGAAGGCACAGGGAGCCGGCCTTCACCCTCCACCTGCAGGCAAGATGGTGTAGCCGACACGATCTTCTGACCACCTCGCGAGAGGCGGTCAGTGTGCGCTGCAGCAGCAAAGCTGGCTCTCCAATCGGGACAGGGTGGGACGGTGGAGCGGGACTACATCACGCTGCTTGGGCATCGTTCCTTGGTCAAAACCATGTCACACACAGAAAGGAAGGAAACAGGCAATCGTTGCGTTGCAGGCATTGGGTGTGGAAAGGGAACAGCGGCCCGCCAAAACAGAGACGGTGTGTGTGTGTGAGAAGATACAGGTCTTGCTCCTACTCGATTTGTTTTGCATGTTTCCAAATGCAGTGGGGCCCTTGCCCCCCCCCCACCCACCCCCCCCCCCCCCTCCTCTACACCTCCTCTTTGCTTCCAGTTTTTCGCAATTTGCTTGCTGCTCTTCGCCAGCCAAATCTCTGTTGTCTCATGCAGAGAGAGATACGATATCAGCCATTTGCCACCGTGGGTATACCCCTCTTTCTAATTTCGCACATGGTGCCCCTGACGACCCCATATTGCGTAGTTTGTGCGTAGTGAAAAGGGGGGGGGGGTCTCATTTTTTGATTTACTCAGCCATTCTCTGTCTCTATGCCGGGACCCCAAACTCAAGGAGTTCTTGCTGTTCCGGGGTCAGTGAGGGTGCAGGCGCTTCAGGTGCTGCAGGTGCTGCAGGTTCTTCAGGTGCTGCAGCGCTGGCAGCCTTCGGTGCGGGTTTCGACGCAGTCTTTGCAGGTCTCTTTGGGGGTGCCCTTTGGCGCGGTGCCTGCTTCAGCTCGTCGGGTGGAAGCATCAACGCATCATTAAGCGGTGCCTGCTTCAGCTCCTCCGGGTGGAAGCGTCAACGCATCATTAAGGAAGAAGGAAGCACAGTTGCTACGCTTTTTTGCAGCTGCAGGAAACGACACCATACCCAACAACAATCCCCAGACCGTCGAGGGAGAGTGGGCGCCTGGATCCCGTGACACAGATCTCTAGTGCCGTTGTGATCCCCTCGGATAACGTCTCCTGGACGTTGTCAGCGGAGGTTGCCTGTGTGGCGGTGACCTCCGTATACCCCGCGGGATCCAGTGCCAGTAGCGCCTTCTTCAGCTTTTCGTCGACCCCTCGGCCGACGCTCTCCTTGATGTCAAGGGCCACCTTCAGGGTGGCACCTCGCATCGCCCTGAAGGCTGTGATCGTATCATCATTCACAATCTCGAGGGTGTTCTACGCGGCTCCTGGAACTCACTTCCTTCTCAGGTGTTTCTGGGCATGGGGCAACCTTGCCCAGGTGTTTCTGGAGTCCCGCCCCACATGTCGTGCGTTCTTTCGTACGGTGTATAGTGAGTTCTGGCAATAATTTTTTGCTCGGTCAGCGCAGTGCCTCCAGTCCTGTCTCAGTAGCCACACAGAAAGGGGGACCAAAAAAAACTGGGGGGGGACCAAAAAGCGAGACCCCCCCCCCAGATTGCGTAGTTTGTGCGTAGTGAAAAAGGGGTAAATCAGGGGCACCAGGCACATACTCATTTTGTTTTGGATGTCTCAACCGCAGAGCGCACCCCTTCCTTTGATCGATTTTGAACAATTTTTGGCCGTGCTTGTCGCGTCCCCGGTGAGGGGGGACGCTGTTTCGCGTTCTCCTTTTGCCCGCGAAAAGCCATGGGGAGCGCGGCGCGCATCCATCAGCCTATCTTCCCCTGGGAAAACCCCCTCCCCACACTTTGCAAAAGTACGTTTCCTGTGTCGCACAAAACCCAAACAATATGCCCTGAATGGACATCCGGGATAGACGCCAGCAGTGGCACAGATCTGGTTATGAAATCAGGGTCGGTTCTGTTGGGAAGGACGGGGGGGTGCAGGGGAGACAGAGAGAGAAGGGAGCGAAAGGGCGGGGGAGCGGGTCAAAAAAAAAAAGAAGTCGTCCGCTTTTGTGTGTTGGCAGAAGAGAAGCGAGAAGCGGCGACTGTGAAAGATGCCCGCACCCCTGTTCCCCGACATACCGCCCCTCCCCTCCCCTCTCCCTCCCACACCATTTCTTGTTTCGATTCCCTGTCACCACAAGCACATTCGTGCCGGCGGCAAATCGGTACAATCATTGCGCTGCAGTCACAAACACATGTGTTTGTCTACACAGGGGCCGATAATGTCCTTTGTTCAGCATTGAAGAAGCGAAAAAGCACATTATCAGTCCCAGCATTATCAGCAGCTGTCAGCAGCATCGTCCCGACTGAAAGAGCGCCACGCCTGGTTGGGGGGCTGTGAGGGATGTATTGCCTCACAGGCCACCGACGCTGTGCCTGCCATGCGCAGTGCCGTCATCCCGCATTGGCTTTTGCAGGGCCAGAAACAACGTGTCAAAAAAATTAAACATTCGCGCCACCCCACCCCTCCACCCGCCCTGGATGCATTCGCAACACCCGTCCCCCCCCCCCCCCCCCCAGGGGTGTAAATAAGGCCGACTCCCGACTCCCGACTCGCGCCGGATTTTTTGGGATTGGGAGGGTTGCCTTGCTTCCCTTAGGGAATGTGCGGTATTAGGCACCCCATGGCCAAAATGACCCCACTGCGATCCGCACAGACTCCAAATATTCAAAAGAAAGGGTTTTTGGAACACCCGAGGAGGGGGGGTCCCGATGGGTGGGTGGGGGTGTGGGGGTCCCGCTGGGTGGGACATGGTGTGTGCCTCCCAGTCATCTTCTTCATTACCGGTCTCTGAACTGGGGTGAGTTCAGTGCCAAACCACTGCTGTGAATACGGCGCCCCTTTCCCGCCCCTTTTGCCAGATCCTGGCAGCTCCCAAGAAGAGTTGTGTTCCGCCCCCATCAGGTGGTTGAGCATACCGCAGCGCACACGTGCACAACCACACACACTCCACACAGATGCGTCACACATGTGACGCAACTGTTGCGACACAAAACATGCCTCAGGTAGAGGCAGTAGTGTTTGACTCACAGCCAACATAGCTCTCAGTGGGGCCGTGGATGGTGTGGATGCATCCATGCATGCATCCACGGCATCCAGGGATGCCCGAAAATGTCAAAAAATGGATTTTTGATTTGGCATACAGGCATTCATCCACTGCAGGCAGGCCTGCATGCAGGGCTTCGGAGCTCCAGGCTGTGTGTGGATGCATCCACAAAATTTGTGGATGCATGCGCTGCATGCACGGGAAATACTGAGAGCTATGCAGCCAAATACTGCTGCCGTGAGTGAGGTGCTCGCAGCGTGTGGGGCGCTGCGGGCGAAGTGGGGGGTTGGCTGGGACAGCCAACATGGCGCTGTGCGTCGCGTGCTTCTTCGCGGACCACCTCGCACGCGGGAAGACCCCGCAAGCGCCGAGTCAGTCCGCCCTGACCGAATGGTGGGCGACTGCTGGAGGGTCCATGGGACTCTCCACGGCAGAGGTGGCCGTACTACAGGATGCGTGCAGGATTGAGTAGGGTTTGAGACCGCCCGTCCCCCCCAGCCCCCCACCCCAGGTACCTTAGGTGACTGTAAATAACCGACTCCCGACTCCCGACTCCTGACCCCCAAACCTTATTTACAGCCCTGCCCCCCCCCCCACCCCCACCTCCTCATCGTGTATGCATTTCTTCATCTGCCATCCCCTTGGCTTCGCCCCTAAACGGAAGTGAGACCAAAGGCAGCGAGAAATATGCGTCTACTTCTCCAGGTTCTTCTCGCGGTAGTAGGCAAACTTTTCATGGTCCTGCAGAAGTGTAGGGTGTGGGGGGGGGGGGGGGGGCGATGCCTCTAGACTGTAAACCTGGCACCAATGGTGCGGGCAGAGGGACAGCCGCACGGAGCGCGGCAGCCTGGCACCAATACCCACAAGCAGTGACCCCAACACCCCCGCACCCTCGAAGCTGGCTCGACACCCGTGTTGTGACTTGTCACCAAAGAAGCACTACGTCACGCGCATACCTTGTAGCGGTCCTTGAGGAAGTCCTCGACAGGCCCCATGACCTTTTCGAAGTGGCGGCGCCCCATCTTAGCGGTCTTCACGGCGCCGTTGGCGATGACATCGGCACACGTCTTGTGGTCGTTGATGAACTCCAGCTCCCCGATGCAGTCCCCCTCGGAGAAGGTGCACACCTCCACCTTGTCCCCGTCCTCCTGGTCGTCCTTGCGCCCCACCACCTGCACGGCACCCTCCACGATGATGTGGAAGTGCGTCCCCTCCTCGCCATACGCGATGATCTTCTCGCCGTCGGCGTACTCCGTCGTCTTCAGCGCGTCTGCCACCTGCAGGCGCTCGAAGGACGTGAGGCCCTCCAGGAAGTCGATGTTGCTGAGGAAGTCTTCATACAGCTGGCGCTTCGCTATGGAGGCCTTGGTCACCATGTGGCGGTACGTCTGCCTGTCCAGCGCCCACAGGATGGTGGCCTCGCTCGCCTCCAGGGTGAACTGCCACTCTGCGCTGTACATCAGCTGCTCGTCCCCAACGTACCCGCCCGCCTGCACGGAGTCGTCGATGTCCCCCTCCTTGCTGATCATGTCCGCTGCGCCCGTCTGCAGCAGGTAGAGGGTGTCGCCCTCCTCGCCCACCTTGAAGATCTCCTCGCCCTCGCCCTTCTCGACGCGCTGCATCGCCTTCACAAGCCCCTGCAGCTCCTGCGTGTCGAGGTGCTCGAAGAGGTAGTACGACGCGATGGTGTCGAAGAGCCACTTCGCCTCCTCATCCGACTTCTCATGGTCGGGGGGCGTGTAGCTGTCGACCTCCTCGAGGTTGATCACCTCCGACGACACAGTCTTGCGACGGGAGGAGCGCCCCTTCATCCGGTTGACGTTCTCCTCGTGCTCAGCAGCGTCGATGGTGACCTCACGGTCATCCGCATCCTCGCCCGCCTGCCCGTCCTCAGGCTCGTCAATGGCGTAGTCGCCGTACTGCATGATGTCCTTCTCCAGCTGTGCGATGTACTCCTCAATCTCCACAGCCAGCTCGTACCGCACCTTCACCCCAATGTCCACATGCCTGTGCCCCTCGATGCAGCTCAGGCTGCGGGACAGGAGGTCAACCTTGTCCCGACGCGGCAGCTTCGCCGTGCGCAGCCAGTCCAGAACCTGTGCATCGAAAGACGACATTATTCAGCGATCCCCCGCACTAATGGTGGTGGTGGTGGTGGTGGTGATGAGGAGGTTGTGTTAGTGGCTGGCCCCCCCTCCGTTTTTTTTGCAACCCATTTTGACAACAGTCGCAGCATCTGCACCCCCCTTGTTCAACCGGCGGGGAGGGGGGGGTGGGTGGGTGGGGGCACTTTTGTGTTTGGGGTCTTTCTTTTAACGATCGCCTCGATGCACGGGGGGTGGTGGTGGTGGTGGTGGTGGTTTTTTGTTGCTTGGAGGTGGGGGTGTGGTTGGAGGGGTGGGTGAGGTGGCCCATGGTGACCCGTGCTCTGTTGGCCTGCCACGAAGCCCAGGGGCATCAATTGAACATTGAAAATGGCACGCCCCTGCCCTGCCTGTGGCTCCGACAGTGGCACACCATTGCCGGTTGGATTCAAATATTTTTGCAACCACGATGCACGGGCTGAAGCTTTCCCCCGCTGTATCGATTGGCCTCTATATAGTATGCGGGGGCCTTCGCTCTGTGCCACTGTGTGTCAAACCGTGTCACTTTTCAACCAGTTTTGTGAGGTTGCCTTTCCCTTTCAGGAGAGCCATGTCGCCACCACGCCAATTCCGGTGAGCAGCACACACTCCTCTGGAGAGACGACAGAAAGCTGTTGCTGCAACTCCACGTGATCCGAAGTGTCTCTTGTAGCAGCAGTGCCAGCGTGTCGTAACACGCGTCGCAACAAGGCCCACGCACAGCAAGTGATGATTTTTCTAGGCGTTGCACATCATTATTTTCCCCTTCGCCTTCTTCTTCTTTGATGAGACCTGCAGGAATCTGCATAGTTTGTCGACGAGCAGGGAGGGACGTGCCACCAGCCCCCATATCCCGATGCCTCAGAATGGCAGTGCCTTTTTGAACAAATCGAAGCATATTTGATGGACCGTTCCCTCACATACACCATGCGAGGAAGAATAGGGAGAGGGTGTGTTGCCACTGTTTCCCGTTCTTCTGGAGGCACGGTGCCCTCTTTATACTGAAGCACCACCCATCGCCTTCTTCGACGGTTCCTCTTCTGAAGTGTCTGAGGCAACCAAACTCGACGGGGGTGCTCACATACATGCATTTTTTTTTCACGCTGGCACTTCATTACTATTTTTCTTGGAACGTGGAACACCATTTCTTCATTTTTTTTTACTTCAAGGGAAAACTTCTCAAAGAGAAGCTGGAAGGCAATCTGAAAGTGTGCGGGGGGTGGTTGGCGGGGAGAACTTGGTTTGTAGGTGGGTTGGGGTGGTTGCTGCACGAGGCAGCCACCCCCCCCCCCCTCCCCCCCCCACGTATAGCTCACACGGCATCCACACCTCTGCCCCCTTGCGTGCGCAGTGTATGTGATTGTCGTGACGCACAAAAAAAACAAACTCTTTTTTTCGCAACGATTCGCTGTTGCGCCCAAGAGAGGGAGGTCGATGGGGTGAGGCAGGGTGACGTCAGAAATTCTGAAAACAAGGTGTATAAATATACAAGTTGGCGAGGAGGGATATGGGAAGGGGGCGGGCTTCTGGAAGGTTGTTCGGAGAAGAATGTCGGGGGAGGGGTGATGGGGTGGGTGGGTGGGTGGGTGGGTGGGGGCGGAGTGCTGGGGGGGGGGGGGGGGGGCGGGGCAGAGCAACGGGGGAGTGATCTGGCAAGAAATCGTAACCCCCTCCTCCCACTCCTCAACCCTTTCGCTCCTTGCTGTGGCAGAACCACACCTGTTTCCGGCAACTGTTCTGAACAGCTCTCTGCACCCAGCGCATCCCCTACCCGGTCTGTCCGCCCATCATCCCACACACACTCCCACCCAACCCACCTCCGCCAAAGTGACTTGAAGCTGGGCGAGTCAAATGTGGGGGGGGGGGGGGGCCGATTACAAAGCACCGAGTATTTTGAGAGCGGGTTTTTTTCCAGCCAGAATATCTCACAATTCTGAATACTCGGGAGCAAAAAAATCGGCACGCCCACACGGTGGGATCTTGTAAATTTTACATGTATAACTACAAGTATATACATGTATTATACATGTATAATACTTGCATGTCAACTATTATACATGTATAATACATGTATATGCCTGAAATATACATGTAAAATACATGTATATCAAGTAAAAATACAAGTATAATACTTGCATGTCAACTATTATACATGTATTTTTACTTGATATACCGTAAACGGAAAAAGGGTGGAACGTAAAAATGTTCCAAGTTCCCAAAAAAAGGCCAAACGTTCCATCTTTTTTACGGTCCACTATTTATTGGGACTGAATATGGAAAAGACAATGCGATTTTCGCCCGCGGGCTGGTGGGTTGCGGGGCGCGGACTGCGGCCACGCCGTAGACTCCCACACGTAGGCCTCCCGACCTCCCAGCTTTGGACCCTCCCTCCACCACCGCAACCAACGCCAGCAAGAGAAGCAAGGCATCCCTGCATGTGGAAAGGGCACGATCACCACCACTCACCTCGAGACTCACCCACCACCACACCTCGAGAAGACATTACATACAAGTTATACAGACAGAGTATCTAAAGGGACATCAAGAGAGGGAGGGTGACGGGTTTGCGGGACATTTACAGGGGCATAAACAGAGAGAGGGGATGTGGCACAGTGCTCAGCACTCAGCACTGAAGTCGAGTGACGACAGGATCCTCTCCATCTCTGCCAATTCTGCGGGGGTCGTCAGCGCTGCGTCCGGGTGCACCTCGGTTGGAGGGTCGTAGTCAGCAACAGCATCATCGGTACTTGCTGCGAGCGTTCCGGGGTCGGCGATGATGCCAGCGCGGACGAACGTTTTCACGACGGAGCTCGGCTTCACCTTGCTGAACCCACGGCACAGCCAGGCGAGATGGCGGTCGCGCATGTCCGCGGCGGTCACCTTCGTCGTCCTGGCCAGGTCAGCCATCAACTCCTGGTCGTCGAGCTCAGGGTTCTGGGCGACGAACGACACGAAATGCAGGTTCTCCGCGTCGAACACGATCAGCGGCCCGGAACGGATCTCCGTGAGGGTCGCGGCCCACTGCACCTCGGACAGGGTGATCAGCCTCACACTGGTGTAGTACTCCCGGTTGAGTGCGCCCACAGCAGCCTGGGCGGCGGGGTATGGGAGGCGCTGTGCCTCGGTGAACTGCGCAGCGTCACCATTCGCAGAACGCAGTTCCTCCAGCACCTGCTGAACAGCATCCTGTGCGCCGGGAATGCCTTCCGTGTCAGTGGGGATCACCTTCTCGAGCAGGTTGAGAGCATCCTTGACCTTCGGGAGGTAGGCCTTCCGCACGCCGTAGCTGTTGAGACACAGCTCCACAGCACGCAGGGCGTACCACCCACTCGCGTTGTCCCCAGGGTGAACCCAGTCCGCACAACCCGGAGACACCACGATGCTTGCCCTTGTGCCGGCAAGGACTGCGTTGCGGAAGGCGGCTGTCTTCACGGACGAATCGTACACCATCACTTCATGCGACCCCATCCCTGCGAAGAGGAAAGGGGTGCCAGTTTTCGCAAGGGCACGGGTTTTCCTCTTCTCGTCACGCCGGAACAGCTTGGTGCAGACACCGGTGTACCACTTCGAGAACTTTTCGCGGAGGTATTTCTTGATGTAGGCATTGAAGCCCAGGTCCAGCGGCTGCAAGAAAGCAGTAAACCCCGGAGGAATATCGACAGTCACGATGCCGCTCTCTGCGAGTGCTGCAGCAACCTTCTCGGTCTGTTGGCCCGTGAACTTGTCGATGATCAACAAGGATTTCTGCTCCTCCCCGAGCCCCTTGGTCTCTTTGACACCCGTGAGGTATGGCACCAACACCTTCTCGATGTATTCGAGGGTGGTTGCTTCGGACGCCCAGTGTTTCGGATTGGCAGTCAAGTGCCAGGTTTCCCCGTACGTCTCCAGGTACTCCTCCTCGAAGCGTCCGTGTGAGCGGGAAGTTAGGCCACCGTATATCAGCTGGACAGGGAGGAGATCGCCGGTCGCACTGGCGCCGAATACACCCGTAATCGCCTTCTTTTCGTCGGACTTCGAGAGCGGCACGTATGACGCGCCCTTCTTGTCGAAGGTCTTTGTGGTACCTGGCAGGAGGGGAAGGGCAGTGTGGTCGACATTCACCACCAAATCATCTGGGATGTTGTGCTGTGCCCTCAGACGTTGCACCTCCCCCTCGAACTCAGCCTTGGCCCGTTCCAGCAAACCCGGACTGTGGCACACCGCCGTTGTCCGCATTCGCAAGGTCCATCCCTGCGCAGCGAGGTACTTCCGAGCCCATTCCGTGCCGAGAGCTGTCTCAGAATCAATCCTGCTTGGATCACTGCTGGCACTCACCAGGCCTCGCGCGGAGGCGGACACAGTCTCAGCTGAAACCTGCGTCCCGCACCGCCTCAGGGCGCGCAACAACTGCATCAGCCTGGTCTCCTCGCTGTCGGTGAGGATTGCGGGCCGGCCGCGCTTCTGCGGGGGGGGAAGCACCACCTCCTCTGTCACCTCACCGAGAAGAGCTGCGGCACGCTTCCGCTTGCCCAGCTCTTCCCGGTAGAGGGTCGCAAAACGGGAGGCGGAGCTCTTCGAGAGCTTCCTCCGTCCTGCGAGAGGGGCGTTCCAATCGGCAACGACTGCCGAGAGCTTCCCCTCCACCACCTTCCGGCCGATCTCCAGCTTTTCGGCCGGGCTCCAGTCACCACCGCCGGTAGGCCCCTGTGAGGATGCCTGCTGGTCGCGCACTGCACGCGTCACACTTTCAGCCTCAGCCCGCGAAATCGGACAAGCGCCGTTGCTGCCGGGGGTGTACGCTGCACGGGGCACCGTGAAGAGCAACATGCTCTTCTGCTTCGGTTCACGCTTTGGAGGCATGTGTGTGCGTGTCCCTGCAAACTGGGGGAAAGTGCGTGAGGACAGCGGGAAGATCAACGAAAACAACAAGGCGAGGCGGCAACGGAGAGGGACATGGAGAGGGGGGGGGGGCGGGGGCGAGCGCGTGACTAGCATCTGGAGTCTCTCAAGGCCGAACGAGACATATTTCGAGATACCACCCCAAACTCACACGCCACGGTTGTCGGGAGACTGACGACGTTGTCGTCTGTAAGTCCGCCCCAACCCCCTCACTTACGAATTCCAACGGAGATTTGGAATTCACGGGCCCCGAACATTGTTCCGTGTAGTACCATGCAAGGAGCGTTCCGGTAGAAGTAAAGGTAGAACCTGCTGCGCTAGCCCACATAAGCAGCCTCAGTACGGCAAGGCGCGCAGACAGAAGCTGAGACCACCGGGCTCCCTCCAGATGTAAATTCGTGAATCAGTGCCCGGAAAATTCAGGGAAATCGTACTCCTTTCGCTTTAGTGTAGTACACCCTGCAGAAACTGTGGGAGAACAGTTCCGGACTGTTGAGGCCCTGTGGTGTTAATCCTGCAGCTTCAGTCGTACGATTTCCTTGGTTCCTTCGCGACTTCGTCGCGAAGGAACTCGTAAAAAAAAAAAAAAAAAACGCCAAGTCCACTATCCCAACCGTAAAATAGGTGGACCGTAAAAATGTTCCAAGTTCCGGAAAAATCCCATTTGTTCCATCTTTTTTACGTTCCAACTATAGTACGGTTCACCTTTATTACGGTCCACAATATTTCCGTTTACGGTACATGTATTTTACATGTATATTTCAGGCATTTACATGTATTTTACATGTATAATACTTGTCATGCAAGTATTATACATGTAAAATACTTGCATGACAAGTAAAATACATGTATAATACTTGCATGACAAGTAAAATACTTGCATGCAAGTAAAATACATGTATTTTACTTACATGCAAGTATTTTACTTGTCATGCAAGTATTTTACATGTATAATACTTGCATGACAAGTATTATACATGTAAAATACATGTAAATGCCTGAAATATACATGTAAAATACATGTATATCAAGTAAAAATACATGTATAATAGTTGACATGCAAGTATTATACCGTATACGTAAATATTTTGGAACGTAAATATTATGGAACGTAAATATTATGGAACGTAAATATTTTGGAACGCTGGTGGGTTGGCGTTCCAGATTTTTTTCGTTCCATAATATTTACAGGGCTTTCTGCGACTCGGGGACTTGGACCAGGTGATCGGACGGCATGCAGAGTCCCTGACGGGACCTACTCGTGCACTTTTCGCGCGATTCCTGACGCAAGCCGTCCTCACCACCGAGTCCCCAACTGGCCCTGTAAATATTTTGGAACGTAAATATTATGGAACGGACCGGCCAAAAATGGGCCCGTTCCATAATATTTACGTTCCATAATATTTACGTATACTGGTGCCCCTGACGACCCCATATTGCGTAGTTTGTGCGTAGTGAAAAGGGGGGGGGGGGGGTCTCATTTTTTGATTTACTCAGCCATTCTCTGTCTCTATACCGGGACCCCAAACTCAAGGAGTTCTTGCTGTTCCGGGGTCAGTGAGGGTGCAGGCGCTTCAGGTGCTGCAGGTGCTGCAGGTTCTTCAGGTGCTGCAGCGCTGGCAGCCTTCGGTGCGGGTTTCGACGCAGTCTTTGCAGGTCTCTTTGGGGGTGCCCTTTGGCGCGGTGCCTGCTTCAGCTCGTCGGGTGGAAGCATCAACGCATCATTAAGCGGTGCCTGCTTCAGCTCCTCCGGGTGGAAGCGTCAACGCATCATTAAGGAAGAAGGAAGCACAGTTGCTACGCTTTTTTGCAGCTGCAGGAAACGACACCATACCCAACAACAATCCCCAGACCGTCGAGGGAGAGTGGGCGCCTGGATCCCGTGACACAGATCTCTAGTGCCGTTGTGATCCCCTCGGATAACGTCTCCTGGACGTTGTCAGCGGAGGTTGCCTGTGTGGCGGTGACCTCCGTATACCCCGCGGGATCCAGTGCCAGTAGCGCCTTCTTCAGCTTTTCGTCGACCCCTCGGCCGACGCTCTCCTTGATGTCAAGGGCCACCTTCAGGGTGGCACCTCGCATCGCCCTGAAGGCTGTGATCGTATCATCATTCACAATCTCGAGGGTGTTCTACGCGGCTCCTGGAACTCACTTCCTTCTCAGGTGTTTCTGGGCATGGGGCAACCTTGCCCAGGTGTTTCTGGAGTCCCGCCCCACATGTCGTGCGTTCTTTCGTACGGTGTATAGTGAGTTCTGGCAATAATTTTTTGCTCGGTCAGCGCAGTGCCTCCAGTCCTGTCTCAGTAGCCACACAGAAAGGGGGACCAAAAAGCGAGACCCCCCCCCCCAGATTGCGTAGTTTGTGCGTAGTGAAAAAGGGGTAAATCAGGGGCACCATATACGGTACATGTATTTTTACTTGATATACATGTATTTTACATGTATATTTCAGGCATATACATGTATTATACATGTATAATAGTTGACATGCAAGTATTATACATGTATAATACATGTATTATACTTGTAGTTATACATGTAAAATTTACAAGATCCCACCGTGCACCACCCCTTCCCCCCCCCCCCCTCCAACAACAGCGAATAAAAAAAAACTCTGGCCGCATTTGTCATTTCAACTGAATCGGCCAGCCCTATGGAACAAAGGGCGGACAAAGGTCGAACGGGGCACCGCCGGGATGGGCTCCCATTGGTGCGGATGCGCAAAACCCCTCGGCCAACAAAAAAAAAGGCGGCGACAGACAGAGACTCTTTGTTCACCGCCTCTCCCAAATAAGAACTGGGTGGGAATATCCGCTGTCATAGACTGGGGAGGGAAATTTTCGAGGGACATGGGGGATGGGAGGGGAAGGGTCTTCGTTATAGGCAATATTTCGGCGGTTCTTCTCCTAAAAATAGGATAAAACGCGCCTAAAATAAAACGCACCCGTTTTCGGCACCGTCACGAAGAACCCCCATGGGCGGAATTTTTTATGGTTAAAATTCTGGCAAGGGTCGATGGGGCAGGTTGGGCGGGGGTGCCTGTTGTTTTCTGCTTTGCTATATTTTTTGTCTTGGATCAGGGAAAAAGGGAGGGGATCGGGAGGCGCATTCCAACCAAAGGAACGCACACTCCCACGGTGGGATCTTGTAAATTTTACATGTATAACTACAAGTATAATACATGTATTATACATGTATAATACTTGCATGTCAACTATTATGCATGTATAATACATGTATATGCCTGAAATATACATGTAAAATACATGTATATCAAGTAAAAATACATGTATAATACTTGCATGTCAACTATTATACATGTATTTTTACTTGATATACATGTATTTTACATGTATATTTCAGGCATTTACATGTATTTTACATGTATAATACTTGTCATGCAAGTATTATACATGTATAATACTTGCATGACAAGTAAAATACTTGCATGCAAGTAAAATACATGTATTTTACTTACATGCAAGTATTTTACTTGTCATGCAAGTATTTTACATGTATAATACTTGCATGACAAGTATTATACATGTAAAATACATGTAAATGCCTGAAATATACATGTAAAATACATGTATATCAAGTAAAAATACAAGTATAATAGTTGACATGCAAGTATTATACTTGTATTTTTACTTGATATACATGTATTTTACATGTATATTTCAGGCATATACATGTATTATACATGTATAATAGTTGACATGCAAGTATTATACATGTATAATACATGTATATACTTGTAGTTATACATGTAAAATTTACAAGATCCCACCGTGCCCCCATACCCGCCCCCCCCCCCCCCTCTCCCACCCCGCTCCGCCCGAACACCTCCTCCCCCCTCCCCCCCCACACCACCACGACACACAAAAAGTGGGCTCTAACCCGCGGAGGCAAAGTGTCAGATGTCCCTCTCTTCCTGTAAATTTTTGTACTTCATTTTGATGCGTTGGCGAGTTCCGCGGAGTTCCGCACCCGATTGCAAACCCCCCGACACATCCCCTTCGCCAGAAGGGGGGTGGTGTGTAGAGCACGGTTGGGCAAACCCGAATGACACTTGTTTGCGGCAAAAAAAAATAATGGCATCACCACCAGGGCTGTTCCTAACTGGGGGGCTTGTTCCCCACTTTCAGGATTCTGAACTTTTTTTCTAAGAATTTTTGTAAGGGGAAAAAAAGTTTTTTTCTAAGAATTTTGTTAGGGAAATTTTTTTCTAAGGTTGTTTCGCAGAGGAAAAAACTTTTTCTAGGGCGCGCACAAGGATGGAAGGGAAGTCTGTCCCACGTACCGTTCGCCTTGCTGGCCAACTGGAGAGCCAGACGTTCACTACCGTGGCCTCCGGCGGCTGGGGGGCTCCGCCCCCCAGACCCCCCTGTGGCGTACGTCTCGTACTCAAGTCCTTCGAATCCCATCAAGTCGGGGTCCAACCACTCCAGTCGCCTCTGAGGACGCAGCCAACTCGCACAGAATCTGTACGCCCACACGAACAGATGTTCGCTACCGTGGCCTCCGGCGGCTGGGGGGCTCCGCCCCCCAGACCCCCCATGTAGCGTGTGCCCGTCCATCTATCTCACTTCCCCGGGTACAGTGCAGCGTAGGAGGTCAGCGCCGCATCCATGAAGCGCTTCTTCGAAGCCTGGCTGACATCGGACAGGAGGTCGGGCTTCCCCACCTGGGAGGTACACTTGCCGCGTTCGCGACATGCGTGACACGCGACACGCTACCTGAAACGTGAGTGTGCCTTGCTAACACGGGCATTTCAACGGTCTGCCGACGACCGTTCCCCAAACCAGTAGACCAGCAGTTTTGGAAAATCGGAGAGATCACCCTACTGCGCTGAATATGGTGCGCACCACTGCAAAAATCCCCGGGAGCTTTTGGGCTTTCAGACCTGAAGGGGCCAGCAGGTGGGTGGCGTCGGGGAGTGGCAGCTTTGTAACTGTCCTCCAGCTGCTGGCATGTCCAGCCCTGCGAGAGTGCCAAGGTGTATTGAGTCCCTGCGGAGCACAACCCCCGATGAGAACGAGTGCCAGATGATCCTCATTCATTTTCAGCTGTAACGCGCATGAGGGGCACTCTCTGCCGCAAGCATCTGGGCATCACTCGAGAGCTGTCACATGATGACGCGGAGAGAAATCAGAGAAAAAGTCCCGCCTGACGGGCACGCGCCTGGAAACTGTGGGGGGGCGAGCAAAAAATCCCTTGTAAAAATTCTTAGAAAAAACCTGGTTCCCCGACCCAAAAAACCTGGAAAAAGGGCTCGTTCCCCGCCCAGGCCTGATCACCACACCAGTGGTCGCGCTAACTTCACTCCCTACTCCCGGCATTTTCGACGCTTTTTTGAGGTACCTGGGACCCCCCGTGTATAAGTCCCCCCCCCTTACCCCCGTGTTTAAGTCCCCCCCTGGGGGTCTGGCAGGGGGGGGACTTAAACACAGGGGGACCTAAACACGGGGGTGGGCTGGTCTGGAGGGTCATCAGGTGGCCCCTAGGCCCTCCAGGTGCTGTCTGAGTCGAAAAGTGGGGTGCCAAAAGTCCATCCGGACCGGAATTACCCCCCTACGACAGCAGAGGAAGAGGTCTTCTTGGTCTCCACTGTGCCACCCCCGTGTTTAAGCCCCCCCTGTGTTTAGGTCCGCCCCCCCCGTGTTTAAGTCCCCCCCGGCCGAAAATCGCCTCCAGGGGGGGGACTTAAACACGGGGGGTCCCAGGTACGTTTTTTATTTGCAAACAGGGATTTGTCCACAACTTGAAAAGTTTTGGTACCCCAATTCAGTATGAAAAAAGTGCACCAAAAAAATGAAAGTGACCCCATGGCGTTTCGCACGGATCTCAAATATTCAAAAGAAGGCAGAGACGGGGAGAGAAAAAAATGGGCCCCGCGGGGCGGGGGTGGGTGGTGGGGGTGGGTGAGTGGCCTTGATGGCTGCTGCTCTTCACGCCCTGAGGTTCGCCGTTCCCAAACTTCCACAAGCATCGCTTTGCATGAAACTCTCAGCACCCCTTTTGCCTTCCCTACCGAGTGACTGCTTCCCGCGCAGCACTGGGCTCCGACCTGATGTGGGAGTGATCCACACGAGTTCAGCTCGGAACAGATGTTCACTACCGTGGCCTCCGGCGGCTGGGGGGCTCCGCCCCCTGTATCACTCGGCTGCAGCGCGTGCCTGTCTTGTAGCCAAGTCCTTTGGGTTCACATCAGCGAATGGGACCCAGGCCACTCTCAGTAGCCTCAGGAGGACGCATCCAACTCACACAGAATCTGTACGCCCGCAACTCCCACGCGCTCCCACTACGGCGCAAGGAACAGATACTCACTACCGTGGCCTCCGGCGGCTGGGGGGCTCCGCCCCCCAGACCCCCCTGTATAGCGTGTGCAGCACTACAGCGTGTGCACGAGGTTTCACATACAACATGCTTCGTGGGGTCCCCACGTCCAGTGCTGGCATCAGTGTCTTGAACAGGCTACACCCTCGCCGTATCAGGGGTGGCACTCAAGCTGGCACATGTTTGCCTACTTGGTGGCGTTGTTGGCAGTTGAGCTGAGTGGGGAACTCCCGTCCCTGCTTTCCGAGCAGGTGCCTGACCCCTAGCCCGGGTTGTTACTGATCACATGCTGTAGAGACAACCAGGACGGAAAATTTGAGTGTCTTCAAACAAGCCCATTTTTTCAAAATGACCCCACTACGATCCGGGCGAGGCTCGGAAATGCAACGAAACGCGGTTTCCCCGCCCAAAAACGAGCCCCTTTTTCAGGTACGTTTTTTCGCTCCCGATTTCCAAATTTTGGGAGATTTTTCCAATATTTAGCGCGACCACTGCACCACACCCACACACATGAGTGGGCTGATTCGCACATGACCCATCTCTAGTCTGAAAGTGGTAGCCCACACGGACACGCGAACCCTTTTGCATTCGTGTAGAACACACCACAATCCCTTGTTCTTAGTGTGTGATCTGCTCTCTACTGTCCCACACAAGCGGGCATCATTCTTGTTACTCAAGGGGACGTACCGAGGGCAGGCGACGGGGATGACCTTCGCATGTCACATACACAAGTGAAATCTTTTTCGGCGAAGGTCGGGAAGCCCCTGAAATCACGTCTGCTCTTTGATGATCACGCCCGATCGACAACCCCCCTCCTCCCCACCGTTTGTTTTCCTGTTCTGTTTTGGGGGATGCATCCGACCCCCCTTTTGTGACAAAAAAAAATCCAAAACCAGCCCCCCCTCCACCGCGTGACGGGTGGGGTGGGGTGGCGCACAGCAACCACAAACAAAATAAAATACCCTCCCGGGCTCAGCAACGATGCACACAGAGCAAAAAGGGAACAAATCCCATTTTTGATGGCTTTTTTAGTGTAGAAAGCTGCCAGAGTTACCACCGGCAGAAGCCACAGCAGACAACCAATGTCTTTTTCAGCGACTTGTCGCCATGGCTGTCGCATGCGAAGAAGGCGTGTGTGTGTGTGGGGGGGGGGGGGGTGGGGGTGAGAGGAAGGAGCGAAGTGAACAGAACAAGTGTGGTTGGAATGTCTTCCGCCACTTCCGGAAGGCTGTGCCCTGCACGCACCGCAATAAGGTAAGGCAAATGCCGCAGGCGTCAAACGGCGGGCAGTGCCGATGCAGGGAGGACAGATAAAAAAAAAGGGGGGGGGGGGGAAACACCCGGGCATCACCCAGAAAAAAAATGGCACACTAATAGGGGCGGAGGCAGGGAAAGGCAGACACGACAACGCTGATAGAAGTGAAAGCCGCCCCACACACACACACACACACACAGACACGCACCCCACCCACACACCCTTGTTGTTTGGCAGATGGCTATGGTTTTTTTGGGCTGCTCAGAAAACCTCTGTGGGCAGTGTGCCTCTGACACCTCCCCTGAGGGTGTCCGGCATGCACACACATTGCGAACACCCTCGGCAGTGGCGGGCACCGCCCCCACTCTGGTGGGCGGGCTCGGTTGCTCGCGTTGTGGCCTCGAGGTGAGGGTGGGGGGTTTGCGACACGCGGTGCGATGCCAGTTCGCCAAAAGGAAAAAAAAATAGACCCAAAAAGAAACACCTACAGCGCGTGTGACACCTAAAGCTTGTGAAACACATCCCCTTGTTCTTATATGCACTTCGGAGCAAAGCGCACCACCAACCCTCCTCCCCCCCGCCCCCCCACAGTAGTGGAGTGTACACCGAACGTGCCCTGCTCTCGTTGCAACCTGCACTGCACACACAGAGAGATCATATCCGTCCGCTGGAAGTGCTCAAGAAACGGCTTGCAGCAGCCTTGTCGCACTGCACCACTGCGAGGCACCAGGTCTCCCTGAAGGCCTGCTGGACAAACAACGCTCTGTGGTTTGTGATCTTGCGCCCCAGGTTAAGGGGTGTGCCCTCAGGCAGACGAGGGTGGTCACCGGCCTGTCGGGGGGTTGGGTGTGGAGGCAGAAAATTGGGGCAAAACTGGGATGATGTGCAAAGGTGGAGAGAGCCGCATGGCAATGCATTATTGCTTGCGCCTTAACTTGTTGGGAGTGGCTGAGATGTGCCCCACCTGAACTTGAGCCTTAGAATACAGAGGCGGTGAAGGAGGATAAGGACCAGGCACCGGCCATATTCCAACCGTGAGAAGCGTGCATTCCGTTCCCCCCTGGCTGTGCCAGGCTATAACGCTGGGAACCCACGTGTGGTGTAGAACAACTCAGACTAGACCCCCCAAAACCCACCACACAATCATGTCGCCATACCTCGTAGGGGTCCTCGACGCACACAAAGTATCGCACGCTGTTAGCCCTGTCCACCACGATCTCGTTCTCAGTCGTCCAACCCATGGACTCCTTGGTCCTTGGGTGGTGCTGAGGATCGCTGTTGAGGGAGATGACAGTTGTGTCCCACTCGTACTCCGTGGTGTAGAAGTGGAAGAACCCGATGAGGTAGCCAGCGGCCTGCCGCGACACATCGTCGCTCACGGTGGGCGGCAGCCAGTCGGGCAGGGAGGGGAGGTCGGTGTGCTCGCCGATCGACGCCGGGTCGACGTACTCCACCTTGCCCTTCACCAGCAGGTAGTACACAAACATGATCATCAGCGAGTAGGATGAAAGCAGCCCGGTGCGCGGGTCGTTCACCCCCGCCTGCTTCGACCAGATCTTGACTGCAACAGCAGCAAGCTTCAGAGAGGCTTTTGTGAAGTACTTCCGAAGCAATGCGGAGTTGCGCACGCCGAAGTACTTGAGGGAGATGTCCCAGTGGGTGCAGAAGACGTTCGGGATGCCCAGGAGACGCGCGTTCTGCCCCTTGAGCTTGCACGTCAGCGCCTGGGCTGCGCTGGGGAACATCACGACAGGCTGCTTGTTGGACGCCCTTTTGACCTCCGACCCGGGTGGGATCAGCTTCCCGATGCGCTTCATCTCCGCCTCGCCGCACGGGGGCCACGCCAGGCTGCGCGGGCCCACCTCCATCGGGTCCGAGGTGTTCCTGTTTGTCAGAGGCGTGTACCCGATGATCGGCACACGCGTCTTCGTTACCTTCCGCAGGCAGATCTCTGCAGCCTGCGGGTCCTCCAACGAGCCTGCCCACGGCAGGTTCTCCTGCAGGAAGAACTCCCAGAGCGACTCGATCACAGAGATGTCAGACACCTTGCTGCTGCGCGCATCGAGCTGCAACGCCATGTCGATGTCACTCGTCTGCTCCGATGTCCCTGTCGTGGTGCTGCCGAAGAGATAGACAGTCGCGCCCGGGAACAGAACTTTGAGGATCGCCTCTATCTGCTGGTAGGCGTCAACCTTACGCGCATGGGATGTCACATCATCCATGCGGGGGCGCACGTTTGAGTTCTGTCAGAGAAAAATAGTGGCGTGTGGTGGTAGTGGTGGTGGTGTGTGCAGGCCGTTGCATATGTTGTATATCACATAAAGACCCCAGTGGGACACGGCTTGGCGCAAAGGTGCACCTCCCGGGCAGGCAGCATCCAGCAGTGGAAAAGTGTCGCCCCAGCCAAACACTGCTGATCCCGAGCATGGTCATGGACATACCAGAACCTCTTCCCACAGCTGGATGGCCTCAGTCCTCCGAGTGAGCTCCGGTGGAGTTGCTGCGAGTGCTCGCTGCATTGCCTGCAGGGGAGGGGAGGGCGGGTGTGGCCTTCACAGGAAATGAGACATCGAATGGATTCTTGGCAACGCCTTGAGACATATGCCCACACCACCACGAGGCAAACGGTTTTGGTTTTGCCAAAGCCAAGCTTGCTCAAAATGACGAGCAGTGCTAGGCATAGTTTCTTCCCCACAAAAGTTGGCAGCAGTCCACAGGGGATCAGCCGACAGCAAACCGCCTTACAAATGACAGCGAGCTGCACCCACCCACCCGACCCATTCCACACAGACACATACCTCCATCTCCTGCACCTCACGCTTGTGGCCTTGCTGCATATGCGCCTCTCGTTTCTGTGGCGAGTAGAACTGCATCCCGCAGTAGTCACACGCAGGGTCGGAGGAAGCTCGACTGTGCTGATTGGATGGCATGACACGTGATCGGCCGAGACGCGATACTGTGTGATCTCCACTTAATCGTACGGTAACCTCACATGAAGGGCATCGTATGATGACGGGGTAGGTGTCGACTGCCGCGTTTATCTGATCCCCGCAAGTCGGGCAGAAAAGCTCCGTCTTATTCACCGGCGCGGCAGAAGGCGCGCTTTCGAAGAATGAGCACGGGTCGACACCACGGTCCTCCAGACACAGCAGCCGGTAGCACACGCTATCAACATCAGCCCCCTTGGACATCACCACGCCGCACTGCCGGTGGTCCATCTCTGGGAACTTCTTCAGAATCTCCGACGATTGGGAGATGTCGAAGCTCCCCATTGTGCCGGCACACGTCGTAAACTAACGACGTCGGCCGGGCCTCATGCACTGGGGCACCTCCCCCACCCCCGCACAACAGAAAAGGGCTGACGCGCAGAGAGGTGGGCGGGTAAGGACGCCCAATGCCGCGGGCAGCCGAAAACCTTTTGTGGGTGGTTGTGTGTGTGGTGAGCAAGGCAGAAGGTGAAGGGACGTTGGAGAATCATTGCGTTGTGACCTTGCGCGGGATGGCGGGTGAAAGTATACCAGCCTCGGACAGGGAGGAGGAGTGCGGGGGCACAACTTTGCCGGGCTACACCCGCCTCTCTTGCCTTCGCTACTTCGTTGCTTGCGGTGCTGGATGCAATATGGCGGCCTGCATGCCGGTAGGGTCTTGAGACAGCCTTGTTAGAAAATGCAAAAGCACGGCACACGCAAGGCACCGATCAGGGGGTGGGAAAGGGCTGGACAACGAGAACACACGCGGGGGATGCACGCCAGCACCTTCAAAACAAACCATGAGGCACGTACGCACATGCCCGTCCCACGGAACCGAGGGTAATAGCAGTGGCTGATTCCCCCTCATCAGCGACCTAGTTCCCTCCACCGTGAAACATTTTGTAGTGTAGAGTGCACCGAACCAACACCCTCAACGTAGGAATAATACACGCTGCCATTGCATTTTGTTCGCACGCACTTGTGCCCGTGTGTGGGTGTCTGTGTGCCAACAGTATTTTTTGCCATAACCCGAGACAGGTGAGGAACACACACAACAAAAGCATTGTCAGCCTATGCCATTGAACGAATCAGCGAAATGAAGAAACAAGGCAGCGCTGCATCGAGATCGGGTGCTGTGCCGTTTGAATTCGGCACACCCACCCCAAACTGAGACGGCGGTGGCCCTTGCATGGTGTGAACAACCTCAACAGCCGGAGGCACATGTGTTGGCTCACTTCGACGGGCGGGTAATCTCAGAGTCCGCGGTGTGCCCCTTCTCCACCGCCTCGATGGAGGGCGACTTGTCCCCGAGCGGCTTGTAGATCCACGCGTGGACGAACTTCGCGTCGCCAACGTCAATCTTGACGAAGTAGTTCATCCCTGCCACCAGCTGGGGGCGCACACTGATGGGGGTGAAAGCCGCGTACTGCTCACCCGCTGCCTTTTCGATCTCCGCCTTCAGGCTGCTCACAAGCGTCGTCTCGTCGCCGTCCAGAGGACGCGCACCAGCAAGTCCGCCGCACATTGCCATTGTGTCGGGTTTGTGTATAGAACAAAGAAAACACGCCTGGTGTGCACAAAGAGTGGGTGGGGGTTCTGCACCGTTGCTGCCAGCCCACGATCCAAGCGGGAGCACAGATACTGATTTGCAGCTGGTCAACACACTCGTCAAAATGCCCCTCAAATGCGCATTAGACACTCTGCGAGCCGGTCTCAGAAGGGGGGGAGGGCTGGGGTGCAAAGGGTCCGATTTCTAACCCCCCGCACATCTCTTTGGTGGCTGTTACGTGGCCGCACGCGGGCCAACCGGCACCAAAAAGACATGATCCGAGCCTACAAGCTTCGTTCAATGGCTGTATGCGCGGCTAACATCGCGCCTACATTTGAACATGGATGGATGCATCACAGCCACTCTCAATCAATATGGGAGGCAGGCCTGCCTTCAGCGCGGCGTGTCATGTGTCAGAGCAGTGTCGGTGCAGGACCCGTTCCGCGTCGTAATCCCGACCACCTTATTCTGTGCTTTTGACAACACACACCATGTTTGGTATATAGATGCTATACGCCTCAGGTTAGGGATTTGTTGGCGTTCGTTCACACGGGGATGGGAGGTGTGACTTACACTTTCACACTGGCAACGCACACCCGCTCGCCAGATGTTCTTTTCGTTCAGTTGTGTGGTTTGGCAACCAAGACCCAAAAGGGCGAACGCACAGGGGGATGGGGTGGGGACGAGCTAGCCTCGTTGGAAACGATGTGACCGGAGAAAGGCGTTGGTTCAGCCACGCGGACCCACATGAATCTCTTTGGGGCAGTGTAGAACGCACCGAGCAGAGCACACCGGCTCTTGATGCAACCTCCACTGTGCAATACGACACAACATAAGTTGTGTGGGCCTGGTCACATACCCTGCCACATGCGATGAATCTGCTCTGGACGCCTCTGCTGCCCGACACCATACGAGCGGCAAGACGTGCCAACTTCAACCTGACCAGTCGAAAAGGAATCACACTGTCACTCACCCCCCACCCCCCTCTCGTTGACACCACCACATCCGATGCCGCATCACATGGAAGGGGAATGGGGAATTTCACCCACAGCCTGGCCAACCAATGCCAGCAAGGGTTGTGGGATATTCCACCACGTCAGTCCTTCTTCCACGGGCTCACTTCTCACTTCTCAGTGCACTTCTCTAACCCCACCCCACCCCACCCCCCCTCCCAGGACTGGCGACGGCGATCGGATAGGAGGATCTTGCGAGAAGGGCACACCCTTGAACAATTTTTTAGCGGTGCTTCCAGCAACCGGGTGGAGAAGAGCTGTTGCCCCGTTTTGAACTTGCCCGTCGGCCACTACGCCACACGAGGAAAGGGACCTGGCGTGGCACCCCACCACCCCCCCCCCCTTTTCATTGCGTTCCCCTCAGCAACAGAAAGGACAAGTGGCTGTGTGTCAGGCCTGTCGCTAACTTTTCGATTTTGGAGATTTGGTGGGTTGACGCTCCTGTTTTGGGGGGGGATCAGGGGGGAAAACACTAGGGGTCAATTTTTCTCGCGCGCGCTTCGCGCGCGCTCGTGTTGTTGCCAAATTTTCCCATCGGTGGACCACTAGGTGGGCACGGTGTGAGGCGCTGGGTTCCTTCCGTGGTTCCTCTCCCGCTCGCGCCGTCGGGTGCCGGAGGAAACCAAAAAATGGCTTTCGGGACCATGATTTCGACGCTGCCCCCTGATATGCCACGGCCGTCAAAGCGCAAGGACTTGGTTACTAGACGGGCACGCGAGATAGGGGGGCTGGGGGGCAGAGCCCCCCAGCCGCCGGAGGCCACGGTAGTGAACATCTGTTCATTGTGGGCGTACAGATTCTGTGTGAGTTGGCTGTGTCCCCCTGAGGCGACTGGAGTGGTTGGATTCCCTGACCCGGTGGGAATCGAATGACTTAAGTACGAGACACACGCCACAGGGGGGTCTGGGGGGCGGAGCCCCCCAGCCGCCGGAGGCCACGGTAGTGATCATCTGTTCCTGCAAAACCATACTCTCTTCGACGTCGACCCAGTGAAAGTGGGTTGACGCTTGGTCGACGCTTGGTGAGCGTCGACCCAGTGTAACCGGGTCAACGCTAGGTTAGCGTCGACCCAGTGTAATAAATGGGTTGACGCTTGGTCCAGGCTTGAATGGCAACCCAGTTCCACTGGGTCGACGCTCCAAGCCTCGACCAAGCGTCAACCCAGTCCACTGGGTCGACGCTGGGTCGACGCTTTTTTATGGGGGGGGAAACCCAAAATCACTGGGTCGACGGTCGACGCTTAGCGACATGCCTGGCTGTGTGTGTGTGTGTGGGGGGGGGGGGGGGGGGGGGGAGCGGAAGGAGGAGGGGGGAGATGGGGATGGCCTTCGCCCCCAGCCACTTTAAAACCACCAGTTCCCCCCAAAACTGTGTGGCTGCAAGTGTCTCAGCCTGGAGCGAAGGCCATCTCTCCCCTTCCCCCCGCCTCCGCTACCCAGGGGGGGGAGATCCACTGGGGGGAGGCGGGACGGTGATTCCCCTAAAGCGACTCCCCCCCCGATCCCGGCATCAACACGGGATGGGCGGCGAAATAGGGGGGGGCGGGGAACAGCGCTGGGAGGGGAGGGGCGGGGGGTAGGGATAGGGCAGAGTAACGCAAATCAAAAAAAAGCAAAGAAGACTTGGTGTTCGCTACTGTGCGCACAAGCGCTGCTGCCAACAGTCTTCTTTGCTAGAGACCAGGAGCCTGGTTAGCGCAAAGAAAAGAAAAGCAAGGCACAGAGAGAGCCGTGCTCTCTCTCTGACGTCTTTTCTTCACATTTCGCTCTTCATGCATGGTAAGTGTTCGGGATCTAAATGGTATTCGGCGTTGGGATGCGTGCCATGGCGGGCAGTGGGGGGGAGAGGAGAGAGTGTGTGTGGGCAGGGGCGGGGCAGGGGCAGCGCCCGGCCTCGATTCGGCTACCCACCCCACCCCCCCTTCCTCATCCTGCGGTTTCCCCCCCCCATCGATTTATTCATTCACTCCTTCCCCCCCCCCCTCTCTCAAGTGATGTTATTTGGGCAGCGTGCCGCTTGGCTTGTCTGCTCCCCCGGAAGCTCTCGCCAAGGCAAAACCTCACCATGTCTCTCCCCTCCCCCCCCTATCTCTCTCTATCTCGTATGATTTATGTGTGAATACCCCCGTAACGAAGATATCCCCCACCACAAGGGGTGTCATCAGCTTAATTCCGCGGACACGCAGCCCGGTTGACCCCCTTGCTTGAGAGGGGGGGGGGGTTACCCCTTCTCTGTCTCCTTCCACATTGCCTACTTACAAAGGGAGCATTCCTCTGTCACACTAAATACTCACACACACACACTCTCGGCCCCAACAGTCACACAGCGCAGGTGGGAGCGGGTTGCAGCGATGAGGCCAAAGGAAAGAATGTACCAAGGGGAAGGGTGGGGGGGGGGGGGGGGGTAGGGGACCAGATCACGGTGGGATCTTGTAAATTTTACATGTATAACTACAAGTATATACATGTATTATACATGTATAATACTTGCATGTCAACTATTATACATGTATAATACATGTATATGCCTGAAATATACATGTAAAATACATGTATATCAAGTAAAAATACATGTATAATACTTGCATGTCAACTATTATACATGTATCTTTACTTGATATACCGTATACGTAAATATTATGGAACGTAAATATTATGGAACGGGCCCATTTTTGCCCGGTCCGTTCCATAATATTTACGTTCCAAAATATTTACAGGGCCAGTTGGGGACTCAGTGGTGAGGATGGCTTGCCTCAGGAATCGCACGAAAAGTGCACGAGTAGGTCCCGTCAGGGACTCTGTATGCCGTCCGATCACCTGGTCCAAGTCCCCGAGTCGCAGAAAGCCCTGTAAATATTATGGAACGAAAAAAATCTGGAACGCCAACCCACCAGCGTTCCAAAATATTTACGTTCCATAATATTTACGTTCCATAATATTTACGTTCCAAAATATTTACGTATACGGTACATGTATTTTACATGTATATTTCATGCATTTACATGTATTTTACATGTATAATACTTGTCATGCAAGTATTATACATGTAAAATACTTGCATGACAAGTAAAATACATGTATAATACTTGCATGACAAGTAAAATACTTGCATGCAAGTAAAATACATGTATTTTACTTGCATGCAAGTATTTTACATGTATAATACTTGCATGACAAGTATTATACATGTAAAATACATGTAAATGCATGAAATATACATGTAAAATACATGTATATCAAGTAAAAATACATGTATAATAGTTGACATGCAAGTATTATACATGTATTTTTACTTGATATACATGTATTTTACATGTATATTTCAGGCATATACATGTATTATACATGTATAATAGTTGACATGCAAGTATTATACATGTATAATACATGTATTATACTTGTAGTTATACATGTAAAATTTACAAGATCCCACCGTGATGTACTTGAAAAATTTGTAATAAAAATTTTTCCGACCCCAAACAAGGGTTATTGGCACCTAAAATGGGTGTACCCGCCTCAAAAATATGTCTGGGGACCCAATGAAACCGGTTTTTCACACTTAGTCGCCCATTTTCGGCCCGAATTTTTGAAAAATCGGTGAAAAAAGGGGGTTTCGCCCATTATGGGCAAAATCCCAATTTTCATGAAAAAATGACAAAATCGGGGCAACTAGACCCCATTTTGGGTGGTTTTCGGGTGAAAAACGTACCCTAGACATCCCTGGGGTACATTGTATACCCTCCAGGGCCTCTAGGACCAGTAGAATCACGTGAAAATGTGTTTTTTTACCCAAAAAAAGGACCCTGCAACTACCCTGCACACATCCTGCACACATCCTGCAACCATGTTGCAGGCACACTATAACCCAATAACCACCCAGAAACCACTGAGCCTGCCCTATAAGGGGTGTATGGGCCTGTCGGAACAGGTTTTCTACACCGAGTTGCCCAAATTCGGTCCGAGAATTTGAAAAAACTGTGAAGAACGGGGAATTTGCCCGTGTGTGGTAAAAGTCCTAATTTTTATGAAAAAATGACAAAATCGGGGCGACTAGACCCCATTTTGGGTGGTTTTCGGGTGAAAAACGTACCCTAGGCATCCCTGGGGTACATTGTATACCATCCAGGGCCTCTAGGACCAGTAGAAGTGTGTGAAAATGCCTTTTTTTTACCCAAAAAAAGGACCCTGCAACGATGTTGGAGGACCCTGCACACATCCTGCAGCCATGTTGTAGGCACCCTATAACCCTATAACCACCCAGAAACCACTGGGAATGCCCTAAAAGGGGTGTATGGGCCTGTCGGAACAGGGTTTCTCCACCGAATTGCCCAAATTCGGTCCGATATTTTGAAAAAACTGTGAAAAATGGGGGTTTCGCCCATGTGGGGTTAATGTCCCAATTTTACGAAAAAATGATAAAATTTGGGCGACTAGACCCCATGTTGGGTGATTTTCGGGTGAAAAATGTACCCTAGGCATCCCTGGGGTACATTGTATACCATCCAGGGCCTCTAGGACCAGTAGAAGTGCGTTAAAATGCACATTTTTACCCAAAAATGACCCTGCAACCACCTTGCACAGGACTCACCCCAGAAAAGCGAGAAAAATGCCAAAAAATGGCCAAAAATGAGGGTTGGTGGGCCCAAAAGTGGGTAAAAACCTCCGGAAATTCATATCCGGAGTGGGTTTGGGGGTGGGTTGGCACTGTTGACCTCCAGACCTGGATATTTCAAAAAAATTACAGTTTTTCTCAAGGACATCTGGGGGCCTAGGGGGGGGGGGGGTAGGGGGGGCCATACACGGCGCTGAAGTAACCACTGTTACAAGTGGTTTTACAAGTGGTTTACATGTAAAAAATTTTACATGTAAATTTACAAGTGGCACTTGTAAAATTACATGTGCCACTTGTAAATTTTACAAGTGGTACCTACCCCCCCCCGTGTTTAAGTCCCCTATCCAAACGTCAAAATCGGGGCCAAGGGGACTTAAACACATCGGAGGGGACTTAAACACGCCTGTCACCTGTTTCCTGAGGGAACCGGGGAGAGGCCGTATTATATCGATTCCGAGGCACATCTGGACAGATTCTGGGGACCTGGGTGCTGGGGCCTCAAACCCCTTTGCCTCTCACACTGCTTCAGGGCCACCCTACTCTGCCAAGCACTGCACATAACCACTGACTTGGTGGTCAGGCTGCCAAAGCTGCAGGGCAAGCAACCCAAGGGGGCCTGAAGCCAAGAGATGTCGTGCCTCAGGGGTTGATGCTAGCCCTGGGAGGTGTCAAGCTTTCCGCTAGATGTCCCATGGGAGATGGCATGTCCCCTGGGCCAACCGACGTTCTCCCCTGGGAGACGGGACACACAGCGGGTGCTCAGGCGGGGCCAGCTGGGGGTGGCAGTATGGGTGGCGTGGGGATCCGAGGGCGCTGAGCACTGGCACACTGCGGCCCTCGCCACTGCTAGCAGCCCCGCTGTGCCGCAGAATTGATTCCCGACTCCAGTGCGACAAGAGGGGCTGGCGCACGATCTGCATCGCACACAGCGAGGCTAGGACGAGCGACGTGACCCGGACTGCCCCCTGCGGGGCAGTCCGGGCCACGCGCGGGTATCCGAAGCCCCCAGGCTCCCTCCCTGGCCTCCACACGTGCCTCACATCCTGGTGGTCCGCCAACGGACACCTGGAAAAATCGAGAAAAAATGCCCCCCAACCAAACTACTAGACCGGGGTGTTTAAGTCCCTTCGGGAAAATTGGCCGCCGAGGGGACTTAAACACATCATATGGATAGGGGACTTAAACACGGGGGGGGGGTAGGTACATGTAAAATTACATGTAAATGACATGTGCCACTTGTCATTTACGAGCTTTCCTGAACACTGGCGAGCCGTGTTGTTCCATTTGTTTATCCCCCGCGACCCCAGACCAGCACATGCCCTGCTGCACACACACACCCTCACTTACAAAAGGACCTTTGCACCTCCAACATGAGCAAGAGAACGGCCACCACAACACCGACGCGCAACAGCAAGCGGACGAAGAGCGGGGATCTGGGGAAGGAGGATGAGCGGCATGAAAGCCAGCTGCAGCAGCTTGTGGCCGTGTACACCACCAGGAAGACGGGGGAGGTGTTTAAACACTCGGTGTTGAAGGAGATGCTGCAGAAGGTGCTGGTGACCACCATCCCCCCCAAGAGTGGAGTGATAACAAAGGTGCTGAAACGCAAATACGATGCACTGGCTTCCTACAAGTCACTGAAGGATGTTTCCGGCGACCTGTACACGGTTCGGATCGAAGGAAACCGTAATATGGCCATCCACGGCATCGCGCTGAAGCCCTTCCCCACGCCAACGCAGAAGAAGTCGGAGGGTTTCGCGCGCCTCAAGCTGGTGGTGAAGGACCTGGACAGCATGGATATGGTCAAGATGTACAAGGCATCGGCACAAGCCTCCACATCCGAGACGCGTCCGAAGAATAAGGCAGTGGCGGCGGTGGCGGCGATGCAGCACGTCGTTGTGGGCGTGCACGACCAGGAGACCGGGCGCTACTATAGCGTCATCGTCGAGAATGGCTTCACCAAGCTGGTGACGGCGACGCTGGAAGGGGTGCAGGTCGCCTACACCTTCTACAGGGACCGTCCTTCGGACCAGTGTGAGCCAGGTGAATACAGCGGCTCGCTCGTTGTGCCGCCTCCGCATTTTGTGGATTCAAGCAAATCTGCAGGTCACGGTGCTGAGTGGGCTGACACGGATTGACGTGCCGATCACACCGCCTCCGACAAGCAGGCCGCAACGACGGTCGGGTTCATACCCCCACCTCGTAAAGCATGAAGCTCCCCTCCGGCTGATGACGCCCTCTCTGCTAGGGAACATGCGGGGGTGCCTCGAGTTTCTGCTGAGGGCTTTCCCCATCCGCTCGGGTCGCCCCCCACCAACAGTCATGGTCACGGGTGATGGCTACACACCCGGTAGCCTTCAAGGAAAGAGCAGGCAGCGACTGGCAATCGCATTGACGGACGGGATCACCGCGTCCCGCTTTCTGACAGTGTGTGACCGCCACAAGCCCCTGTTCTACGAATGGTGGATGCTCCATGCCTTGGGGCAGATTGTGACAGTTCAGAAGGGGATCTTCACGAAGGGGCCTTGCTCCTTTTCCATCACCCAGTTCCGGCTTGGGGGTGACCACTTAGAGTTGTGGTCACTCTTCAAAGGTGTAGGTGGGACAGGGCATCGTTCTGCCTTCTGCCTTACAGGAATCGACGAGCGTTTGGAGTACCTGCATGACTGCCACCGCTGTAGTATCCAAGAGATGGATGCCGCAGGATTCACTTGTAGCATCGCTTCAAAATTCTCGAATCCTGTCTACACCGTGACGCCCCCCCCTTCACGACACGAAAGGTGTCATGCGCCTCATTCTACGTACGCTGCCGGGATCAAAAGTGGTGGAGGAAACCATCCTTGGAAAAGTGGGAAAAAATTTCACTGGGAAGCACGCAAGAGAGATACTCGCTGCTTTGAAGGCCATCACCGTGGGGAATCAGCGGACATTGTGCTGCGCAATGCAATCACTGATCTTCTTCCGCTACCAAGACATACCAGTGCGATACTTCTCAACAGGTTCCTGCCGCAAAGAGTTTCTATTCGCTGTGATCAGCTATCATGTGCTGATCTTCTTGTTGGAGTGGGCAAATCCCGGGATCACTCGCTCGGCATATGCTCATTCTCTCGAACACTGGTTTGATGAGCAGGATGCGCACAGGGTCACCGTCTCCGACGAGCTCTTCGAACAGGGCAACGGTGAGCGCAAGAGGTGGACACGTGGGGGATCCCCGCAGACGATGGAGCGTGATCTGCAGATCTATGAACTGAAACAGAAACACTTGACGGATGAAAATACCGTGCGCAAAGTGCCTCCACTGACTCCTACCATCGGCGAGCGGCCCCAAATATTATCTTACGATTCCATGCGCCTGTGCAGGTGTGTGATCACTCACAATGATACGTGGCTCAAGGCTGCTCGTCAATTGGTGGTCCGCTTGGACAAACTTGGCCTCGGGTCACATGTGCGCCGCAGAGATGGTCACGGACAAACATTTCAGGCAGAACCCGGCAACAACGGCGATGTTTTCCTGGTTTGCATCTGTGACGAAGAACCCTGGGAGGTGACGGAGGTGACGCCCCCTGCACAAGGAACCACCGACGGGGAGGAGGCTGGTGATGGCGGCAACCTTGCGAGTGACGGCAATAGCGGCGAGGCTGGTGATGATGATGATGATGATGATGGCGACGAGACATCCGCCACAGAAGAGTATAGCTGCGTTGTTTGCCCTGACAAGAGCTTCGCGCGGGTTTACGGGCTCTACGCCCACTACGACGGACAGCACCGGCCGAGGGCGCAGTGTGAATGTCGAGTGTCTTGCCCCTTGTGTGAGAAAACGGTGGTCAGAAGTGGACTTAGCCAACACGCCCTCTACGTCCACCAGGATGAGCTGGACATCACGACCTGCCCTGTGTGTCTGCAGGAGTTTGCTTCACAAGAACTGAGGGATAGGCACATGTCGGACGAACACCCTGCAGTCTGAAAAAATGAGACTCGTCGTCGGCACAAAATACAATCAGTCCACTCGATCCGATCTCGACAGCTGTTGCATTGCACTCCCACCGTTTGCTGGTCATTTCTCCCCCCTCCTTGCCACTCCGCTTGCCAAAAAACCCCCCATCACAGTGTAGAGTATGAAGGAAACCGCGGAGATGACAAGTGGCACATGTCATTTACATGTAAAATTACAAGTACCTGGGACCCCCCGTGTTTAAGCCCCCCCCCCCTGGAGGCGATTTTCGGCCGGGGGGGACTTAAACACGGGGGGGGCGGACCTAAACACGGGGGGGGCTTAAACACGGGGGTGGCACAGTGGAGACCAAGAAGACCTCTTCCTCTGCTGTCGTAGGGGGGTAATTCCGGTCCGGATGGACTTTTGGCACCCCACTTTTCGACTCTGACCAAGGTTACCACTGCTCCCAGTGTTACTACCAGAACTCCCAGTGGTGGTGGAAAGTGGAGGTGGTGTGAAAAAAAGTCAAAAATTAGATTGGCCATTTGCATAGTGTCATAACGGCCGTCATGGAGGGAGTGGATTTTCTGAGAATTCACTACCTCAGTTCCCGCTACCGAAATATAAAAACGGCCGTTTTCATGTTTTGTTGGCGAAAAAACAACAGTGTCAGACGGAAGGGCTTCCCCCCGAAATTCACCAGATGGCTACACAACTACCTCAGCAACCGCCGAGCCGCCGCACAGGTGCACGGGGTAAGAAGCGACTACTACGACTTCAACAACGGGGTCCCGCAGGGAACAGTGCTCTCGCCCCTGCTCTTCAACTGCGTGATGGACGATGTATCTCGAGCCATCACCGCCTCCCCTAACATCCACCCAGCGGTGTTCGCAGATGACATCGCAGTACTCGTCGTCGGGGACAACTACACTGAAGCCCTAAGCACCGCACAGGGCGTCATATCCACACTCGCCGCCGAAATCCCACTCCACGGGCTGCAGCTCTCCCCCAGTAAATGCTGCTACACGCTGATGGGAACGACGCCCGCAGCGTTGGGCGAGCACAGACGCATGGAGCTCCCAGACGGCACCCCCCTCCAGCACGAATCGACAGCGAAGTACCTCGGGGTCTACATCGATGCCTGCCACACGATGACAGACCACGTCGACCACGTCGTGACCACCTGCATGCGACGCCTGAGCATTCTGCGTATGTTGGCAGGCACTGACTGGGGCTCAAGTGGAGACACGCTGCGCCAGGCCTACCTGACATATGTCTACCCCATCCTGATGTACGCCGCCAGCGTCTACACCCCTGGCCTGTCCACGAAGAACCTCAAACGCCTGCGAGATGTCCACCGCATGGCAGCCCTGATCATCACGGGCTGTATGAAGAACACCAGCACGGCAAAGCTCCTCTGGGAATCACACCTGCGAGACCTCGACCTCGACTTCAAGGTCGCGGTGTGCACAGACCACGAACGCTTCCGCCGCGTGCCCCACTCCCCAGGATACCGGGCGCAACTAAACACCGGGAACACGGGAGGCAGCTGGCTACATCAGGCACGGAGTCTGGTGAAATCCTCGAAGGTCGACGGGCGCACCCCCCTGCTGGCCCCCCTGCATGCAGCACACCCCATCCCCCCCTGGGAATGGAACCTGGTGCTGCCACGAGTACACATCCTGGCGACGCTGCCGGGGCTCACCGCCCCAAAGGCCGCCACCCCGAAAGACACCCTCCGGGACCTGGCAGAGCAGACCATCCAGGCCCTCCCGACATGCGCCTGGCATGTGTACACCGACGGGTCAGTCTCCAACTCCACATCGCGGCAACAGCAGGGCGGCGCAGGAGCAGCGGTGTACAGCATGCCGGAGGGCCGCCTCAGGAAAAAGCTCGCCTGGCCGGCAGGACTCCGCTGCATCAGCTACCAGGCGGAGCTGGTGGCCATCAGAGAATCCCTCGCTCACCTATGCACCCTGGTATCCCCAGGCGAAACGATCGCCATCCTCACAGACTCGCAGAGCGCACTGAACGCGCTGCTGAGCGGCCCGCAGCGAGCGAGAGGATCCACCGAATGGGACATCTGGAGGTGGTTGAACGAGCTCGCCCAAACCCACGATGTCACCACCCACCTCCGCTACATCCCGTCACACGTTGGGGTAGCAGGGAACGAACTCGCTGACAAACAGGCGCAAATCGGTGCCTTCCGGCCGCAGATGGAACCGGTTAGCCTCGCGTCGGCTCGTGTCGTCCTCCGCCGACACATCTACAACGACGCAACGGTGCCCCGCACGGACAGCGTGTACGCGTACCGTTCGGGAATCGGGGAGACGCGACTGCAACGCCCCGACCTCCGCATGGAGGGACTCACCCGCTTAGGGGAAACCACCATCCGCCGACTCCGGGCCGACCACCACCGCCTGGTCTACGACCATGACATCCCGGGCACGGCACAACCACCTTGCCAACCCTGCCTGAAGCATGCGCCGGGCCACCCCCCGCCTGGGGTCTCACTGAAGCACCTCTTCTTCGGCTGCCCCGCGACAGCGTCGGCCCGACACCACCTCACAGCCACAAACGTGCACAACCTGCTGTTGCACAACTGCAAGGAGGCGCTGCGCTACCTGGCCGAGGCAGGGGTAACGGAGCACGGCGAGAAGGACTACCTGAACGCGTGAACCAAATAACATCATCAGAGAACAAGGGCTTCGGCCCGACCTCCCAGCACCCCCCCCCCCCATCCCAGCCCCACGTCACTTTCCACAGGCCGCCAGGCGCGTCAGCGTCGGCGACCGCCCGCCCCCAGTCTGAGAGGCATCAGCCGAATCTCGGTGGAGGCGGGCACAAAACAAAAGGGAGAGTCGTCACTGTGCATATCAGCACGGTCCCGCCCTCTGTGCCAGACCAACACACCACCAAAGGAAAAGAGGAAGAGGCGACGTAAGGCAATGCCTCCGTGCGGCCAGGAGAACACGAAATAGCGACCCCCTCAACGGGGAATGCTACGAGCACGGCCAAAAATCGTTCAAAATCGTTCAAAAACGGCCGTTTTTTCCCCCTCCTATTTTCCTTTGGAGATTCGCCTCCTGCTTACCGTACCGAGCTGAGGAAACACACTTGACAACTCCCTGTTGCCTGCACATGACATTGGGCACTGCGATTCTCTGTCGACTGTACAAAGAAAAATGGCTTCCGCCCTGCCTGTCGCTCGACAAGCAGCAGACACCCGAGAGCAGAGAGGAGTGTAGCAGCCCGGTTCGCCCCCGGGTTGTCCCAGAAATCCAGCACACCCTCGGAACGGTGGCCTCGTCGTAGATCACCCAGGCCCTGCTCGTGACCTCCCCGAAACAGAGGGGAGGTGGCACCGGAGTTCTGACACCCCTACGACTCATGCGGCCGTACGCGCTCGGGCACAGACGGCGGACCGCAAACCAGAAGGACTTCCCTGATTCCGTGCCGTCCCACCTCCTGCGCATGCGGTCGCCAGCCCAGGCCAGCTCCCCTGCCAGGGGCACTGGGGGGTCGTACTTCCCCACCTCAGACACTTTCTCGATGACATTCTCAATGTCGGTGTACACTACGTCGACAGGGGCACGCCGTTGGCACACCCAGCTGCGCATCGCAGTACTTCTGGAGCAGCGATGCGAGGGGTGCCGTCAGGCGGACGGCGGCCTGCAGGTGGGACTCGAGCCCAGCGATTTCGTGGGCATCTCTGCCAACCGCAGAAGCGACGCACACGTAGCAGGGCCGCTGTCCTGCAGCGGGCCCGGAAGATTGTATAAATGCCCGGGGACGTGGTGCAAGGTGCAGATCCACTCAAGCGGTGCAGGTGTGTGTCGGAGAGAAGCGGGATCGCACGGCCGGTGGTGCCGTCTTGCTCGCCTGCTTCTCCCTCTCAGCTGCGTCAGAGATGTGGCACAGCACATCCTTCAGCGCCAGTGCGGTCGTGAACCCATCCAGCTGGTGCTGCATATTGCCCGGGATGATCGCCCGTGCCTTCGGGAATAAATCAGCGAAGACGGTGTCCTTCTCATCCGGGGTGCTGTCGCCGAGATCAAGGGAAAGCTCTGTCGGAAGAGCCCTGATGCCAGTGAGCGACACCTGCCCACCTCTGCCTGCACGGTCATCCACGACACACGTGCCTAGATTGGCCGCAACCATGTTCAGCCCCTCCTCGGGACACACTTCTTGACAGCATCATGCACCATGCCAGCCGGTGATCTGGTGAACAACGCACCCCGGGCGATCCGAAGTTGCAAGCCTGCCACTGAGGGTATCGCACTCCGACAGCGCCAGCTGTTTCCCTGGCTCTGCACTTTCAACGCTGCGTTCTTCTTCTTCTTGATATGGCGCGGTCCGTCAAAGTGGTCCACGAAGTCTGAACTCTTCGCATCATACTTGAAGGCGCGCTCACAATGCTTGCTGCAGGGTATCCCTTGCAGTGGGGAGGCACTCCTGGTGGTGGGATCTCGCCTGCTGACCCACGCCCCATACAAAATTCCCAGGTAAAAAAAACGGCCGTTTTTTAAAATGCTGAAAATCAGCGGCCGTTTTTGCAAGTCCACAAAATACAAGGGATTTTTTAAAACGGCCGCTATGCAACCATGCATTTGGACAAACTTTTTTTTTTTGCCACGGGACATTTTTGGGACATAGAGATTTTCGCGAAAATTTTGGCTGAGATTTTTGCAAGGGAAAATTGGGCGACCCAGTTTTCAGCGGGGCCCCCCTGGCCGCACCGCATCCGGCTGAGAATCCCGTAATTCCACCCGGAAGTGGCCGGAACCTGATTTCTGGGCACATTGACCACCCAGGAACACGTTTTGGGACGATGATTTTTTTGCACTTTTTGAAAAACCACCACCACCACCACCACCCACTGGGAGGAGTTGGTGTTTTACTACTGAGTGGTACAAAAAACTACTGAGTAGTTCGAGTGGGTGCACTGGGAGCAGTGGTAACCTTGCTCTGACAGCACCTGGAGGGCCTAGGGGCCACCTGATGACCCTCCAGACCAGCCCACCCCCGTGTTTAGGTCCCCCTGTGTTTAAGTCCCCCCCCTGCCAGACCCCCAGGGGGGGACTTAAACACGGGGGTAAGGGGGGGGGACTTATACACGGGGGGTCCCAGGTACCACTTGTAAAAGTTACAAGTGGCACTTGTAATTTTACAAGTGGTACTTGTAATTTTACAAGTGGCACTTGTAACCATTTTTCACTTGTAACTTTACATGTAAAACCACTTGTAATGTAATTTACTTCAGCGCCGTGTATGTGTGTGAGAAAGTGCCATTTTTCGGGTTGGCAAAAAATCGAACTTCTGGGTCAAAAAAACCACACAAAGTGTCCCAGACCACTCCGGAAACGGGTTATCGGTCGGTTTTGACCCCTTTTGACACCCGGAGAGGGTCAGAATCACGATGTCGAAAAAAGTGCCCACCGGTGGTACCTGTGGGCATTTCTGCTGAGGCCCCAAATCGGAGTCTCCATATTTTCTACCCCGGAAACGCCTCGGATTGGTGTGTGTGCATTTGGAGGATGAAGAAACGGGTGGAGGGGTGTATTGAGACCCCACTGTGACCTCAATGATGTCATTTTCTTCAAGTCTGGCGTGAGGGCGATGTTGTCATCCTCAGTCAGCTCTCGCAACCCCCTAACTTCATCCGCTTCAGTGAACTGCGTCAGGCAGACAATGACGTTTAACCGTCCGCCACGAGCCATCGGCACGTGGACATGGTTACAGTCCTCGAGTTCAGCATCCGTTGGGATTAAAGAACCACCAGCCATCATGAGACTTTTTGCACTGTGCTTACACTGCACCAGCTGGGCAGTACGGCTCAGGTTTGCAGTTGGGGCATGATCAAGTACTTGTGACGCTGTCCCGTGGCATCCTTCCACAATATCGTTACTTCCCGGCAGTACTGCAACTTCCTCGGGAAACTCGTCGAATGCGGACTCGTCCTTCTCAAGAGAGAGAGAACGATATCCATCTTGGATGGCATGGCGGTGGCCACCGGTGGGCACCAGTTTGCTGCATTCCTTGCTGTTGCTGAACCACTTCATTCTCGGACCGTTGGCCATCCACAGCGGTATTTTCGAGTTTGGCTGCACTGTCTGATGACTGGCTTCTCGGAATCGTCCTTCCCAGGGTTACTGGGTGATTGATACTCATGTGTTGTGGTGGTGGGCAAATAGAAGGGGTGGGCAGGTACCACCGGTGGGCACTATTTTCGCCATCGTGATTCTGGGGCAATGGGGGCTCCAAAAATGGTCAAAACCGCCGGAAAACCAGTTTCCGGAGTGGTTTGGAGAGGGTTTTGGGGTCAGAACCACCTAGAAGGTCTATTTTTTGCAAAACCGAAATTTTCGGTTTTCTCACGCTTTTAAACGGACATATGGCCCCCCCTAACATACAGTGCAAACGATAATTATTATCGCATACCTACCCCCCCCCCGTGTTTAAGTCCCCTATCCATATGATGTGTTTAAGTCCCCTCGGCGGCCAATTTTCCCGAAGGGACTTAAACACCCCGGTCTAGTAGTTTGGTTGGGGGGCATTTTTTCTCGATTTTTCCAGGTGTCCGTTGGCGGACCACCAGGATGTGAGGCACGTGTGGAGGCCAGGGAGGGAGCCTGGGGGCTTCGGATACCCGCACGTGGCCCGGACTGCCCCGCAGGGGGCAGTCCGGGTCACGTCGCTCGTCCTCATCCACAGCCTCGCTGTGTGCGATGCAGGTCGTGCGCCAGCCCCTCTTGTCGCACTGGAGTCGGGAATCAATTCTGCGGCACAGCGGGGCTGCTAGCGGTGGCGAGGGCCGCAGTGTGCCAGTGCTCAGCGCCCTCGGATCCCCACGCCACCCATACTGCCACCCCCAGCTGGCCCCGCCTGAGCACCCGCTGTGTGTCCCGTCTCCCAGGGGAGAACGTCGGTTGGCCCAGGGGACATGCCATCTTCCATGGGACATCTAGTGGAAAGCTTGACACCTCCCAGGGCTAGCGTCAACCCCTGAGGCACGACATCTCTTGCGCTTCAGGCCCCCTTGGGTTGCTTGCCCTGCAGCTTTGGCAGCCTGACCACCCCAAGTCAGTGGTTATGGGCAGTGCTTGGCAGAGCAGGGTGGCCCTGAAGCAGTGTGAGAGGCAAAGGGGTTTGAGGCCCCAGCTCCCAGGTCCCCAGAATCTGTCCAGATGTGCCTCGGAATCGATATAATACGGCCTCTCCCCGGTTCCCTCAGGAAACAGGTGACAGGCGTGTTTAAGTCCCATCCGATGTGTTTAAGTCCCCTTGGCCCCGATTTTGACGTTTGGATAGGGGACTTAAACACGGGGGGGGGTAGGTACGATAATTATTATCGTATTCCCATTATCGTATATTATCGTATACGATAATATACGATAATGGTGCGATAATTTTTTGAGATTTTCGGAAAACCAGAAATCAGCCCAGAGCACATTGAAAAAGTGGTAAAAGTGGAGCCGGAAGCTGCCATTTTTGCTTCTTTGAATTATTGGTGACGGGGGGCTTCACTCAGAAGTGTAGAATGTCCCTCACAAATGGGTAGCAGAGACACAACACACATAGTGCCATGACATGCACATCACTATGTCTGTCTGAAGAAGTTTCAGGCACAGTGGGGCGGAGAGGACTCTGGGGATTGGGCAGTGGCCGTTCCACATGCCCTTCCCCTCGTGACTTACACCCTGTCGCCACCCCACTTCATGGAAAACATGACTACGCAGCAACAGGGTCATACTTGCGGCGGTATGCAACCACCAGTACAGCCTGTTGCGGGTTCGCAAAGCCGACTGGTACGCTGCCTTGCCGTCGGGACCCAGATACTGAGGACACCCCTGTGAGAACACTGAGGGAAGACGTTGGGCTAGCCTAGTTGAAGCAGGTGTCGGGGTGACCGAGACAGAGCACCCTGCCCAGAACATGAACAAGAAAGACTGTTCGACTGATGGGGAAGAACCTGATAGGCAGGTGTGGTCTTCGGTGCAATGTTTGGAGAGATCAGGAGATTTCTCTTCAAGGCTACCACTTATGTTGGACTTGGCCTTCGCTCCCGTGAGCAGTGAAAAAGTGAGGAACACCGTTCTTCCCCTCTGACTGACGACCAGTGATGACATAGCGAAGGACCTTGAATGGGGTTTGAACCCGAGAGAGGCAATACTCAACCGAAGGTATTCTTCAGGACCTGGCACGGAACGGGCGATACGAACGCTCCCACCGTGCGCACGGACCTGTCTGCAACTCTACAAGGAACCACGGGGTGGCGCGCGCACATCACCTCGGAGGCCTCAAGGAGCCTGCCTGACCTGCACGACTCCGCTGCGCTACAAGGCGGAGCTCGGGCGCCATCCTCACCGACAGCAAGGCAAGGGGTGATGATCATCTGGAGACACCTGAGCCCATGCAGGATCGGAGAGACGCGATCCACCTGAGGGAGACCACCATCCACCTCCTTCGGACAGACCACACAGCCTTGTCGATGACCACAGCAGCCCGGACACAGACCAGTACGCGTACCCTGCCTGCAGCACCGGACCCCACAGGCTCATCTTACCCTTCCTGGTGCTGGGGGAATGGTAGTGATCTCTATTTTGTGGCTGATTGTGGCCCTTGGCGGGGTTTGGTGGCGTTTGGCGGTGGTAAACTGGAGATTTCGGTGATTGGTTTCGGGCAAAATCAGGTGGGTATCGCATACGATAATGGGATTATCGTATGTTATCGCATACGATAATAATTATCGTATCCGGTCGTATACGATAATGGGATTATCGCATCATACGATAATGGATTATCGTATGCGATAATTTTCCGAAAATTATCGTATCTGGTATATGTGCGATAATAATTATCGTTTGCACTGTATGCCTAGGGGGGGGGGGGCAAAAAAAGAAGGGGTCGGGGCGTGCTCCCACTCTGCGAATCGGCTCTCTCAGCAGGCCTGTCGCTAACTTTTCGATTTTGGAGATTTGGTGGGTTGACGCTCCTGTTTTGGGGGGGGATCAGGGGGGAAAACACTAGGGGTCAATTTTTCTCGCGCGCGCTTCGCGCGCGCTCGTGTTGTTGCCAAATTTTCCCATCGGTGGACCACTAGGTGGGCACGGTGTGAGGCGCTGGGTTCCTTCCGTGGTTCCTCTCCCGCTCGCGCCGTCGGGTGCCGGAGGAAACCAAAAAATGGCTTTCGGGACCATGATTTCGACGCTGCCCCCTGATATGCCACGGCCGTCAAAGCGCAAGGACTTGGTTACTAGACGGGCACGCGAGATAGGGGGGCTGGGGGGCAGAGCCCCCCAGCCGCCGGAGGCCACGGTAGTGAACATCTGTTCATTGTGGGCGTACAGATTCTGTGTGAGTTGGCTGTGTCCCCCTGAGGCGACTGGAGTGGTTGGATTCCCTGACCCGGTGGGAATCGAATGACTTGAGTACGAGACACACGCCACAGGGGGGTCTGGGGGGCGGAGCCCCCCAGCCGCCGGAGGCCACGGTAGTGATCATCTGTTCCTGCAAAACCATACTCTCTTCGACGTCGACCCAGTGAAAGTGGGTTGACGCTTGGTCGACGCTTGGTGAGCGTCGACCCAGTGTAACCGGGTCAACGCTAGGTTAGCGTCGACCCAGTGTAATAAATGGGTTGACGCTTGGTCCAGGCTTGAATGGCAACCCAGTTCCACTGGGTCGACGCTCCAAGCCTCGACCAAGCGTCAACCCAGTCCACTGGGTCGACGCTGGGTCGACGCTTTTTTATGGGGGGGGAAACCCAAAATCACTGGGTCGACGGTCGACGCTTAGCGACATGCCTGGACTCTCTCAGCCATGGGCAGAGGGGGGGGGGGGGTGGAGAGGGTGCGTCTGCGTTGACTTCTTCATCCCCATCCTCTTCCCCCCCCCCCCCCCACCCGCTCCACAACAGCGCTGGCGCGGGGGGGGAGCAGGACACCAGGCGACTGGCACTGTGCAGTCGGGTGTCTAAGCGGATGTGCATGGGAAAAACAGCAAACAGGGGTAGAAGGACTTTGTCCTCTGAGGTGCAGAAAAGTGAGCCAGGCGGCAATGCGGTGCGGCACACCGGGGCACGGTGTGATGACACAGCGGGTGGATTCGCACAAGGGGGGAGGGGTGATTGCGCGGCACCGCTGTGCGTGCTTCCTTGTCAAGTTTTCTGTTTCGAAACACCAGAAAGGCGGGCGCCTTGGGGTGGCCAGCCTTGGCATGCGCACTTTGTTTCCTACCGCATCACCGGAGCAGGTGGGGGCACGGGCAATGCCGAAGGCGACCCACATGTCGGAGGGGTACAAACCTGGCCGCGAAACCAGATACCTTTTTATGGTCTCGACAGCCACCAGGCTGATGTGCGAGACTGCGAAGACTGCAAAAAAAAAACTGCAAAAAAAACTCAGCGGAAAGGGTAAAATGGCAGAAACATCACGTCAGGTCCGCGCTGTTCGTGCACCCAACAAAATGAGAAGTATTCGGAATGTTGGTATAGGGGACGTGTATCAAGGGAGCAGCTCAGCAAGCCGTCAGGTGCTGAGTGCCGCTCGGCACCGCCGGGGGAGGGTGGGGGGGCGGTGAGGGGTGGGGGTGGGGGGATTGGCCTTCTGACGGCCACAGGTTTAGTTCAAAAAACCGTTTGAAATACCGCTTGGGGCCGTGCAGCCACAACCCCTCGAAGGGCTGTCAGCTTCACTAACACACTGCCCCGCGGCGGAAGCTTTTTTTCGGAACTGCACCGACCACCGTTTGCCACTCGCTGATTTGCGATGATCTTGATTCACACACATGCCACCGTTGAAGGAGGGGGCGCAGTGACACACCTCTTGATTCTGATGTTGGCCACACCAGACGCACTCTAAGCACTGCCATTCGGAAGCAAAAGGGGGTGGTCCGTTTGAATAAAATGCGAAGAACAGGGCGGTGCACATTTGGGGTTTTGGGCAATCACCGATTCGGCTGCAAAGTACGACTGGAGAGAGGGGGTAGAGGGGGCTTTGTGGCCCGTTGGTGCTGCCTGTTTCTTTGACACAGCAGAACACCCGCACCTGATGGGGAAACGGGGAGGGCCTTGCAAGGATGACGACACGGAGCTGAAGATCAGCAAATATTAAGTACCGTATACGTAAATATTATGGAACGTAAATATTATGGAACGGGCCCATTTTTGGCCGGTCCGTTCCATAATATTTACGTTCCATAATATTTACAGGGCCAGTTGGGGACTCGGTGGTGAGGACGGCTTGCGTCAGGAATCGCGCGAAAAGTGCACGAGTAGGTCCCGTCAGGGACTCTGTATGCCGTCCGATCACCTGGTCCAAGTCCCCGAGTCGCAGAAAGCCCTGTAAATATTATGGAACGAAAAAAATCTGGAACGCCAACCCACCAGCGTTCCAAAATATTTACGTTCCATAATATTTACGTTCCATAATATTTACGTTCCAAAATATTTACGTATACGGTATATCACGATGCGCTTCTTCGAATCCAAAACTGTCACGGACAGACAACCCCAGGGCAGAAAAATCAGCTGGCCGGCAACCAGAACCTGGATGATTTCTAGGATACGCACCTCACTTCGCTGTCTGTGCTGATCGCAAGCTCCTCACCTCAAAATACCGCACAGACGCCCGTGATCACCGTGCGGAGGATGACCCACATCACACAGGGGAAGGTGATGAATGCAGGAAATCCTCACAGAACTCTACCCTGGCTGATGTGATAGAAACCCTTCCACCCTCCCCCCCTCCCCCCCTCCCAGAGGGCCTGCCGCAGAACTGGCTCTATGGTCCTCACGCCCATCGAGACACAGAGGCAACTCGACTCGATACAAACTAAACAGGCATCGATCCGACGACACAGACCTTGCCCTCTGAATATTCCCTTTCGTACTCTACACCACTCATGTATTATTCACCCCAGACCCAGCCCCACCCACCCCCTCCCTGTTCTGTTGAGCAGCAACTGAGACTGATACGCTGTGCGGCTGGTTCTTGTTCGTTCCCTCGGAGGGGTACCACACCGGAGAGTTCGAGGATTTGCCCATCTCAAGAGACAAACGCCGTCCGCCCCCCTCACACCCCCACCCACCCCTTCCAGCGAACCCGCAAACCCGGGTTTGCGCAGACACGCTCGACTTAATCTGATGTGTGATGCAAAATACACCTCGCTCACTCGCACTGTCTTCTCTCTTCGGATAAGGCCCGCGAGGCAATTGCCAATCGACTTTCTACTTAAAACACAGGAACACCTACTGTGGGGGGGGGGGGGGGCAGTGAAGTAGAAGTAGAAAGAAGAACAAGGCTGACCTCCCTTCACTCTTCACTCGTCTACCTACGGGGGGAGGGGTGGGGTGTGCTAAGTAGAAGCACCACCTCCTCTCCCCCAGTCGCAGCTCGGCAGTTTCCGATACAATCGTCGTGCCATATGCATAGGATCTCCACAATGAAAATGGGACTAGATAGATATCACGCGATCCTCTAGTTTCACCGCAGCCGCAGAAATGGCGAAGCTGTTCTGCCATAACATCGGAAGCTGCCGCAGCAAATCACCCAAAAGAAAAGGGGGGGGGGGGGGGTGGCGGTTGGGACCCACGGGGCCATCCCATGTGAATGGGACACCACAGCACCGCGCCCAACCAACCCAACCAGCCCCCTCCTGCAGCCAGGGCGGCGCAAGGTAGTGGCGACGGGGTCGTCAGGGTTGTGTGTGTGTGCATGCGGCTTCACCTCAGCCAGGTCGACACATTGGCATGGTTGACAACATCCGTGCGGAGCCTCTGCGATTCCATCCACCTCTCTGCCGCATGGATGCCGTCCTCCACCGCCTTCTCCACAGTGGCGCGGTTCTGGGGGAACGCCATGCCACGCGCCATGCTGAGGACACCGTCGTCTGTGGGGTAGATGATTTCTGCCTGGGTCTGGATCATAGTCCGCGCCCGGATCGACACATGCACAAACGAATCGCAGAGGGAGATAGGCGTCACCGCCCCGTCAGCGTGGTACACCCCTTCATAGTAATACCCTCCGCGGGGCCCTGTGTAGAACGGGATGTATGACGACGCCACCACAAGGTTAATCAGGTCCTCCTTAGACTTGAAGGTGTCGTGGTAGGCATTGCCACGCTGTGCGCGCGGGCTGACAATGCGGGTGGGAATGACGATGCGCCCCTTCACATCGTCGTGGCATGTCAAAGGCAGCAGGTCTTCGAGGATACCGCCGATGACCTTATCCAGGCGCATGCCCCACCCCTTCAGGAACCCTGCGGCGCGGTTTTCCTCGTTGGCTTTGACGATGGCCTCCTTCAGCACGTCCGTGCTCAGCCCCGCTGCAAAGCAGCTGCCGACAATCGCGCCGCCGCTGGCGACGGACAGCTTGGAACCCTTCTCGAAATTCAGCACGCCCTCCTCCCGCAGCGCGTGCATCACACCGAGGTGAAACCCCATCAACCACCCACACCCCCGGAAGGCGAAGTTGCGTGTGGTGAGCGACATTGCGGGGGGCGTGACCTGTCTACAAGTTTCCTGTGGGGGGGAGGGGTGTCACCGCATGGGGGGATGTGGTGTGTGGTGTGGGTATGAATTTTGTTTGTGCGCACCTGTGCGTGTATGCGTCACCCAAAAGCGCTGCCAACTATCTTTTTCACTGTGACAAGCTTCTTGTTGTGTGTGAAAAAGGAACCGGGGTGCAGAGAGAGAGAGGGGGGGGGGGGATGGGGGGTGCGACACACCGCCAGCTACGTTTTTTTCTGTTTGTGCGTGTGCGTGCGCGTGCCTGCGTGCATATCCGACATGGTTTGACATAAGACTTACTTATGTTTACGCTTATTCCGTAAGATTTGTAAGTCTTATAAGACTTACGGAAATCTTACGGAAATCTTATAAGACTTATAAGAATCTTACGGATTCTTATAAGTCTTATAAGAATCTTACGGATTCTTATCAGGCTTACGGAAAATCTTATAAGATTTTTTTATCTTACCAAAAATCTTATAAGACTTACAAATCTTATCGGAAAAATCCGTAAGTCTTATAAGACTTACGGGAAATCTTATAAGTCTTATAAGATTTTCCGCAAGTCTTATAAGACTTATCGGATTTCTGGCAAGAATTTTCCGGAATCTTACAAGAATCTTATGAGATTTTCCCGAAATCTTATAAGACTTTCTCAGATTCTTACAAGTCTTATAAGATTTGACGGCTTATCGTAAGAATTCTTGGCTTTTTTTCGTAAGTGTTCGGAGCCAATAAGCGTAAGAATCCATAAGAATCCAACAAGATTCTTAAGCGGCTTGTCAAACCATGAATATCCCCACAACATTTGCGAAGCGCACGAGAGGGGAGGGGAGGGGGACAAAAAAACCCTTCCCACCCACCCCCCCCCCCCACCCCCACCACCACACCCAGCCACCCACCTTATTTTCCCCACTTCCTCCAGCACCCCGTTTTTTTTTGCTGCTTTGTTTTTCCCCCATTTCTTTTGCTTTCATGTACTGTAGTAGTAAATGGGTTTGTAATTTCACTAAATAAATTAATTCCCATGGCGGTCCGGCGGGTCACCAAATCTAACAAAAATTAATAACGCTGTTAGAAAATAAATTAAAATCCTGGGCGGGTGCGGGTGGTGTGGGGCCGGGGAGGTAGTGGTGTAGGGGGTCCAAAATCCCCCCTTTTCGTGTCGTCGGTCACAGAATACTCCAAAAAGTGCCCCGAGGCCCCCAAAACCACCCCACACCGATCCAAAAATGGTTTTTGGAGGTCTGGGAACCAGTTATGGGGGTCACACCCAGTGATCTGGCCTCCCTGCAAATGAACAAGCACCTGGGAGGCCCCCGGAGGGGGTCGACGGTGATGGAGGGCTCTCCAGGGGTACCCCGGACGGGGGCTTCCAGAGGTGTCAGGTGCGTCAGGGGTACACTGCCCTGGCACTGCCTCGGGAGGCATAATATGCACTCTCTAATAAGAGAGAACAGCCGATTCTGGCAGCGTGTGTCCTCGAAGCCGCGGCTGGCTCGCTCCCCCGGTCAGTGTGAGGGTGAACGTGCATGTGTGTGGCCCATCCCCCCTTGGTGATGTGAGAAAAACTGACAAAAAACTGTTAGTTTTGTAAATAAATAAAAGAAATTCGGACCGCAGGAGGCCCCTCATTTCTAACAAAAAAAAATCGTTGTAATGTAATTTTTGTAATAAAATAAATGAAATTCCACTTTCCGGGAGTGGTCCCGAATATTACAATATAACAACCCACTTACTACAACAGTATTCCCTTCACCAAACTCCTCAGCACCCCTCGACCCCCCTGACCCCCCCCTCCCCATGTCTGCGCACCCCTCCCCCCCCCTCCTCCTCCTCTGCACCAAGGGATCCCAAGGGAGGGGGGGAGGGGGGGGGGGGGTAGGGGGGGTCAAATGGGGGTGACAAACACGATTTTTCAAAAAACCGGCGCAGAGGCCCCAAAGCCCCCGTAAACCCTCCAAACCCCCCCAGATCGGTCCGGAAACCCATCGAACCCCACTTTTCCACCATTCCGGGCACCTCAGGTGCCCGAATTGGGGTACCTAAATTTTGTGCCACCGTTTGGTACCGTACAGTGCCACTGTGTGGGAGGTTGGAAAAGAAAATGCCCCAACACAAAAATGATGGGATAGGATGGGGGGGGGGGGGCTGAGGTTATTTTACTTTTTGAATGGCAAAAAAGGCGCTGGTATTCTGTATTCCGAGGATATGCAAAAAAAGCTGCAGCAGAGAACATGCACCCCCCCCCCCCCCCACCACTCCCCCTCGCCCAAACACAAAGTAAACCCATGACACTCCCTAAGAGGAACGACGACATTTGCTGCCTTTTTTCGCCATCTCCTCTTACTCTCTCTTCCCAAAGAAAACTAATGTACCCACCCGGGGGGGAGAGAGGGGGAGGGGGAGGGGGGGGGGGGGGTGCATGTTCTCTGCTGCAGCTTTTTTTGCATATCCTCGGAATACAGAATACCAGCGCCTTTTTTGCCATTCAAAAAGTAAAATAACCTCAGCCCCCCCCCCCCCATCCTATCCCATCCTTTGTTAAAATCCGAACTCACCACCACCACCACCACCCCCCACTCTCCCACGAGGACAGAACTCTACAAAAGGGGGGGGGGGTAGGGGGGAATGTGGTGGAATGTGGTGGAATGTGGTGGAATGGGTGAGACAGACGAGATAGCTAGACAGAGAGAGAAGAGAGAGAGAGAGAGGGAGAGGGGGGGGGGGGGTGTGGCCTTGGGAAACACTGCTGTTCTGCTAGCAGGGGGGGGAGCGAGGTCTGCGAGGGCCTGGGAGAGGTGGTGAACGGCGAGGGTTGGGGGATGGGAGGGGTCAGGGGGGGGTGGGAGGGGAGGGGGGGGGGGACCCCCCCCCCTCCTGCTTTAAACCCCGTGCCATAAACGTGTCGGTGTATGGCACCTCGTGTTAGGGTGAGGAAACCCCCTTTTTTTGTGCCCTTTAGGGCAAAAAAGGCGCGCCACCAGCCTCATCCAATCCTCCGCCCCCACACCCCCCCTCCCACTAAACTGACGTTGTTATTCTGATGGACACCATCTCCCTCCCGCCCCCTTCCCCCATCAAGCTCTTCCATGACGAAGGGATATGAGAGGGTATTTCAATAAATTGTCCTTCTAGCTGCCCCTCACACACCCCACATGATACGCACTCTTCCTCCTCACCCCCCCCCCCTCCCCTGACGAAGGTTCATTCGGGTGATGGGGTTGCCCTCGAGATGGAATCACTCCCATACACAGGCTCCCTCCCACTCTTTCTTTTTCTCTCTCTGTTGCATGGCTCGTATGCTTGATATGAGAATACCCCATGGAATAGGAGCAGTCGCATATACAACTCTCTCAGACCCGGTTCGTTTGCTCGTCTTTTTGTTCGGCAGCGACAGCCACGAGCTGGGCTCGGCCTGTCTCGCTGACGCCTGTTTTTTCTTTGGAGTGTGAACTACTCACCCGAAAAAAACGGGGGTGTAAAATCCACTTCCTTTTTTTTCTGAAAGATGCCACTCACACCCGTTCTAGATGCACGCAGGAAAGCATGAAAAAATATGCAGTCCACACATGCGGGCATAATCTGCACAGGTCTATCCACTCCAAGGGTCACCCACACACCCACACATGGTGGGAGGGAGGGAGGGCGGGGGGGGGAGGGGGTGGGGAGGGATGGGTGGGTTGGTAGGTAGGTGGCTCGTCTTTGCCCTCCCAGCACTCCGACACAACACATGCAGTCACGCCAATACCATACCCATCCCCGGTGCCCCGTTGAGATCTGTTTGTGCGTGTATAGAGTGTCCATACGAGCGCTGACAACAATAGTGTTTTTTTACCGTGACCTAGTCAAGGTTAGACCCCCACCGACCCACCGACCCCCCCACCCACGGGGTTGCATTGCCAGCCCCGTGGCCCGGCCAGGCAGGTTAGAGAGTTTTATGGCACCGATTCCCCGCAATGTGCGCAGTAACACCACCCATCGATTTTACTCTTCTTTCGCTTCTCGTGAAATCTGATATCTGTCACTCTGGTTTTCTGGGTTCTGGGAGGGTGGGGGTGTGGTGTGGTGTGAGATTTCTTAGCCTTGGGATTGCTTTGGGGTTTCGACAAGAAAAAGTTCTGCTGTCCCGTGATGCGGGGGGGGGTGGGGGGGAGAGAGTGGGGAATAGCTGCTGTCTTCGAGCGTCTGGACGGCGAAATTTAGAATATCCAATCAACAGAAAAAATGTAACAGTTTTTTTGGGACAAAAAGAAAACCAAATCCATGAAGGAAATTACCCCCTACATCACCCGATTCACATACTACTACCAAACCTGATCTTGACGACTATAATGGAAACAGGCGAAACAGCTGTTTTGACAATACAAAAGGACGTGCGATTTGGGTGCTGGCTGGCAAATTTGATAAGTTTTCTTTTTGCCGGTGTAGTCAACAGACCTCTGAGAAAGGGCGCAGTGGTGCGAATCACACTCACAAAAAAAAATATGCCCAAAGTAAGATGAATAGCGCTGGGGAATAGGCACACAGACACGGACACAGACACACACATTACACTAGTATCTCTTTTGCCGCAGTGTAGACCGCACCAGAGTACACCGCTCTTGATACGATCGCGCGCACACACAAACACCTCAGAAAATAGAAGTGGGGCTGGGGGGGAGGGTGGGGGGAAATGAAGGGGGGGTGAGGGGAAGGGAGGTTGGACGGGGCTCTCTCTCGCTGTCTATCCATGTCTCTCAATGATCCGACTTCAGAAAAGAAAAACAACTAAAGAAAGGGCGTGTATATCATCTGCGTGCGACCCCTAGATTTTTTTCCCGGCGGGTGTGGGGTGTGGGGGTGAAGACAGGGGAAGAAGGGGGTGTGAAGTGGTGTGAAGGGCATAGACTATACACCCCCCCCATCCGCAGGGGACATCCATCCCACGAATGTGCCTGAAGCCCTGAAGGGAACGGCAGATTGTTGTTATATTATCCTCTTCCTCCCACCACCATCCACGCCACGCCACCACACAGCTTCGCCTCACCGAGGGCTTGTTGGAGGGGGAGGGAGGGAGGGGGGGGGGGGTGAGGACGCGACGTTTTTTTATTCGTTTTCTACGGTCTTGCTGATAATGCTGCTCGTTACTACGGATTCAACGCCCCTCCCAGACCGAACCCCCCCCCCCACCCCCAATCCCACACCACAACCGTTGAAAACAAACAAAGTAAAAATCCTGCTCACAGCAAGGCAGGAGGGGAGGGAAGAGGGGGGGGGGTTTTGATGATCGAGAAGCAACCACGCGCACACACAGCGCACAGCACGCACACGCGCGACTATCTTTTTTTTTCCAGCTGCTGTGAAGAATCACACCGAGGACAGGGCTCTTGATGCGATTAGGTTTGAGCCACAAAAATAGATAAAAAAACCCCAAAAAACAAAACCCAGACCCCACCCCCGCCCCCACCCCGTGGTCGAACGAGAAGGCGCACCTTCCTTACCACCAGACCCACCGCACCCCGCCCCCCCCCCCCTTCACTTTGCGGTCATCGGTGGATCGACCCACGCACACAAAAAGATGAACATGGGCCAAAGCGCCACACACCCCCTTTCAACGAGTTTCCAACCCGACTCTTCTTGCCGAACATGATAAATCTGAACCGGGAGTGGGGAAGAGGGGGGGGTGGGGGAGGGGCTTGGGAGGGGGTAGTGGGGAAACCTCCCGAGGGGAGGGGGGAGGGGAGTGAGAATGGGGGGGGGTTTGCATCTGGTCCTGCCGCAGATGATCCCAGGTAGAGAGAGAGAGAGAGAATGTGTTGTGGTGGGTTGTGGTGGTGAAGGGGGGGGTATGATTGGGGGGGGGGGGGGGGACAATGAGATTGTAAAAGCTTGAGACGTATGTTTTTTCTTGTTTTTTTTGCCCTAAGAAGAAAAAACACAGAGGCAACGGCAAAAACAACGGCAACAAAACAATAAAATTAACGACAATAATATGAGAGAGAAATGGGGGGGGGGGGGGGGGGGCAGTGGTGTGACCCTTGATTTTTATGGATTTTTTTGACTTGATTTTTTTTTGGATTTTTTTGGATTTTTTTGGATTTTTTTTGGATTTTTTTGGATGTTTATGGATTTTTTTGCGGGAAAAATCCATAAAAATCATGGAAATCTGGAGAAATCGCCATTCCCCCCTTGTCTGCAGGGACTTTCCTATTTTTTTAGAGAGGGGGCCCGGTGCCGGCGCGCGTCCGTCGCACTGAGGCTGTTTGGTGGGGCTAGCGCAGCAGGCTGACCTGCAGGAGCTTCCCACCCACCTCACGTGTGCACACCATCCTGGTCGAGAAAGCTGCTCGTTTGCACTCGGAGTGCGCCGATAACCCAGAACCGACGCGCAAGGGGGGGAAATCTGTGCGACCGTAGTGTGGTGTGGATGAACGGGCCTCACGGATGGTGTCAACAGTGCCCGGCGGTGTCACCAGCCTGAGCTGGGTCAAGGCGGGAAGCGCCACCAAGCTTTCTCCGGATGCTCAGACACATACGACAGACTCGAAGTGGAAGAAGCCTTTCTCTGCCAGTGCCTTGTTACGGGTTGAATCCGACTGTCCCTGGTTGCAACACTGTGAATGCCTGTACGTAGTGTTGGCTTCGTGTGATTCGGCCAGGGATAGTGCACTGCGTTGGGCAGGGTCTAGCCCCGTTGATTGTTGATGCCTGTTGGAGCCACCGCGAAGGGGCCGAGTACGGTCACAGGCTGGCTGGGCATAGTCAGGCATGAAGGGCGCCATGTGTTCCCCGCCTAGGTTCCTGCCCAGTGATTTTTATTGATTTTTATGGATTTTTTTTGGATTTTTATTGATTTTTTTGGATTTTTTTGAATCAAGGGTCACGGGGTCTGATTATTATCACCACTGGGGGGGGGGGGGTAAGAGAGAAAGTGAGAGTAGGGGCGTGACGGCACGGGGGAGAGGGCGTTGGGGGGAAGGGGGGGAGAAGAGACCAAATAAAAAAACTCGCCACGCCCTGTTTTTTTGACTGGGTTTTTTTTGTTGTCTCTAAACATTTTTAGAAAAAATCGTGTGATGCAATTTATTCCCCACCCTCCCTCTCCCTCTCTCCCACACACCCCATCCCTCTGTTTTTATTCTCCAGGGACAGCGCAACAACACACACCCTACCTCACTCCTCCCACCTTGAGCTCAATGCAGAGAGAGCGAGGGGGTGGGTGGGTGGGTGGGGTATGGCTATATGCAAAGAACCAGTCGGCTTGCGGGAGGTCGCCCCACCCCCCTTCCACTACCCATCCCCTTTCCCCCCCCCCCCCTCTCCCCAATTAGCTGCGCCTGACTTTCAAGAATGAAATGAACTTCCAGGGTAGGAGCCTGCAGGAGGTGTCAAGAGGCTAAAATGCAATTTTCGTAGTGTATGCCTTTGCAGATATGCCTCGATATTGACACCACCCATCTTCACACTGCTTTCTTGAGATGGGGAGCTGCAGGAGGCGAGAAAGAAGAAGCAAACAGGGAGGGAGGGGGGTGCGGCAAAAAAAATACATAAAGATTACAGCGCATGCCTGCCGGAGGGCGGGCTGCTGCTGCCAAGTATGCCGACACCCGCCTCCCCGCCTGCTTGTTATCACCCAGTGCCTCCCGGCTCCGCGGCAATGGAAAGAAAAACGCCATGTGCATTTTATTGTGAAATTTGGAATGCAACAGGATTCTCTTTCGATGCTCCCAAGACAGCAGCACGGCGCCCTGCGCCGGAACATCAAATTCATTAAAGATTTATCTTTAATGTTTTTACTGTCACCCCGCGCGCGCAGTACCCCCCCTCCCGCACCCCCCACTCCGTCCCCTGCTGCTTCCACCGTTACCTGCTGCTTAGGGGGGGGTCCACTGGGTACTCTGGTAGGGTGGTGCGTAAAAAGGTGGTTGATATTTTGGCAAAGGTCAACATTTCATGTCTAGGGTATAGGATGGCATGTTTTTGGACATCTGAGTTCACGGTGACCATTCTTCATCTTGCTAAAAATCATTTTAATTGTTAAAATGGCAAACAGAAAAACCGGTTTTTTGGTCATTTTTGGCCGTTTGGCTGGTTGGCGAGGATCTTTAATGGCAGGGGGATCCAGACTCCGGACGCGCGAAGCGCGGCCGGGGGCGGGGTGGGGGGTGCGGGGCCGCGCGAAGCGCGGCCCCCCCCCCCCGGAGGGGGGGGGGAATCTTTAATGACCGTTCCTAAAATTCTTTATTGGGGAATGGCATGCAGTGGGGTGTGGGGGTGGTCAGGGGGGGGGTCGGGGGCGAGGAGGGGGGGGGGTGTTTTTGCCCCAGCCAGGGCAAATTAAAACGGGTCAAACAGCCAATGCCACACCCTCGGTCTTACTGGATGCCCGGGGGTTATCCCTATGAAGTCACACACAGCACACACACACAGAGCGGGCATCTCCACACTAAAAACGTGGTCGCCACACACCCACACAGGCTAAGTTTTGATGTAGGTCACACCAAGCGAACGCTGATGATGCCCTCGACCCACACACATCCCACACGTGCGATTCTCCTTAGAAAACGGTGCGGAACACTACGCTGCAATGTTGCACTGTTCAAGATACGATCTCCACCGTCGCACGATTTGCACGATCCCCATGTCACAGCAGGGTATGCCTGACGCCCCTTGGACCCCAATCAGCCACAGCCTCCAGGCCTCCAGGGCTAGGACAAAAAGGGGGGGGGGGTGTGGGAGGGGTAGGGGGGAGAAAGCACAGAGTTTTAACCCTCCCCTTTAACTCGTTGTGCAGGCCGTGTCCGAGATCTAAAGCTCTGCTCAGGACAAAAAAATGGGGGGGGGGTGTTTTGATGACAGGGCCGAGGAGCAAGTTTGATGAGAGAGACAGGGGGGGGGGGGGGAGGGGGGTGGTGGGGAGGAGAGAGTTTGGTGGTGTGAGAAGAGGGGAGGGGGCAGGGGACCCCGAGCATGGGGTATTGCATTATTCTCTCTAGTGGGGGGGGGGAGTCTTGCTCGGTCAGAGGATACAAAGGAGATAGGGGGAGGGGGAGGTCAGTTCATCCAGTTCTGCTGTAGTATCAGTTCGCGTGCGGAGGGGCTGGAGCGGGGAACAAAGAGACACAAATCCTGCTGTGAGTTGTGCGGTGTTTCCCCTCAGCCCCCCTTCCAACCTTGCGTTTTGCAAGTGGTAGTAATATATATTATTAGCGTTAAATACTGCGGCCTTAATTTACGACCAGGGGTCAGGACCCCGAGTGGGTGTATTTCACGAGCGAAGCGAGTGAAATACACCCAAACGAGGGGTCCTGACCCCTGGGAGTAGATTAACCCGCAGTATTTAAATACAATACATGTTTTTATCGTACGTATCGAGGATTATGCAAGGCGGGTGGGCTGGGGCGGGTGGGGATGGGCTGCAGCAATTTTTCATCCTGCGGGTGGTCACGAGTGGGGGGCTGCAATCTGGCATTTTTCACACACTTTTTCGAGACAAAGAGATTTTGCCGAAAATTTTAGGCGGATTTTTCAGGTGGTCGGAATTCAACCTGGCGGTGAAAAATCGCGGGATACGGCCGATCCACGGTCATTCCGTGGGTTTCTGGTCGAAAAAGTGCCTGTTTGGGAGGTGGCCCGAGAGGCCGACCGACCGGTCGGGTTGGTCACCTTGTCATACCAGGCTCTGGGCTGTACTACAAGTCCAGGTGCTCAGCAGCCACCTTCGGGGTGGGCCTCATGTGGGTCCCGAGGACGCTCTTGTGCCAGCCCCTCGACCCCCAGGGTGGTGGCGGAAAATAAATGCGTAAATTAATCCGAAAATTATTTTACGCCGTAAATTAATCCAAAAATACTTCACGGGAGTTTAGGTGGGTTTTCTGTTTAGGGGCCTTAAATAATTCTCGATCAGTAAGATAAAAAGAAAAACACGACAGGTCAGATCGCCCGTCCTTCCTCGACCTCACGACTCCCCCCTACGCACCTACGGTGCTCAAACAAGTTTGTAGGGGGGAGGGAGGGGGGGGGGGTGTGTTTTTTGCCTCCCGCATTCCCACATTATCTCCCACAATACCCTTACACCTTGAAGAAAAGCAGAGAGAGAGAGAGAATGAGGGGGTCGGGGGGTGTGGGGTGGGGGGTGTGACGGGCATCAATAAATACTGCAGGAACTGTGCTGCGGTGCGGTGCTGATGGGGGGGGGGGGGGGGGAGGGGGGGAGGGGGGGAGGGGGGGAGGGGGGGGGTTGGCGGGAGGGTGGCATGTTTTTGTCCTGTCCTGGGATAAAAAAAACCACACACCCTCCCTCCTGCACACACGCGACTTTTTTTTGTCTATTCCCTTTCCCCCCCCACTCCCCATGAACCAGAAATGAAACAAAAAAGGCGTGTGTGTGAGGGGGGGGGGGGGGGGGGACAGGGCATCGTGGCTGTGTGGTTGTGTGTGTGTGTGTGTGTGACTTCAGGTTTGTTTGTTTTGTTGCCACACCTGCCAGAGATCGTACTCACCCTTCAGGGAGGGGAGACGGTCGACCTGTGTGCAGCGAAGGAAGGAGAGTTGCTTTTGAACTGTAAACCGCGCTAAAACCCCAGGTTTTTCTCTGGATGAGGGAAGGATGGCACAACCTGACCCCCTGCTGTGGCTGGCAGTGCAACACGGCCCTCAGCCACCTTGGGCTTGTTGGTCTCGAGAATCGGCAGTTCACATGGTGCTCGGGATGATCGTCTTCGCCGCGTTCTTCGCTTGCATCTGTGCAGGGCAGTGGGGTGACGGAGTGCTTGATGTTCTGAAGGCCTCAAGTATGAATGAGAGCATCTCAAGCAACGTTACTGAAATGTTGTGTTCGCGTGCTGGTACCGCACCTGAAGAGGCGAGGGAACCAAACCTGCTGTCTATCTCAAAAGCAACCTCATCGGGGCCTTCTGCTCAGAACTGCAGATATATGGTTTTGCAAAGCGAAGACTCTCGTAGAAACACGTCCGATGCATGGCCCAGGCCCTTGCCCCCGCTCAACCCTGCAGGGTTGGCGGCGTTCGCACACACTGGCCTGTAGTCTGGTGGTACAGATGTCAACATACCTTCCCGCCCGCAAGCGCGATGTCGGCGTTGTTGTGGAATGCAATCTCGCTGCTCTTCTTGTCGAGGCGGCTGCGCAGCATCGCCTCGAACTCTCCGCCGATCGGGTCGCGCACGCCAGGGGCGGTGTCGTTCAGCCACAGCGTCAGGCGCCACACCCACTTGAACTCGAGCTGCACACCGCAGACGCGGTCCTGGTACCGCTGGAAGGTCTCGCCGACACACTTCACCATCAGCTCGGACCAAAGGTCGTCAACGTAGTCGGGGATCAGGTGCGCCACCCACTGCCCACCGGTCTTGTTGGCCTCGTCCTCCCACTTGGGCTCGATGCCCTCACGGAACAGGGCGTACGAGCAGCGCTCGCCCAGGCTGCTGGCAGGGGGCACGCGGTTGCACACAGCCCAGAACTTCGACGCATCAGCGACGGTGACCAGCTGCTTGGGCTGCACCCAGCCACCCGCGTCGCTCGCGCTCGCCTTCGTCCCTGTGTACCACAGCACCCAACGGGAGGTGAAGTCCTTCTTGTCGGACTTCCGCACGGAGGCGATGTTCATCTCGCGGCGCGCCTCGCGCCTGCGCTCCTCCTCCTGCTCCTTCTCGCGGCGCTCACGCTCCATGCGCTCCAGACGCTCCTGCTCCACACGCGCCTTCTCCTCACGCTCGCGCTCCTGACGCTCCTCCTCCTCCTGCAGGGTCCTGTCGTACGCCTCCAGGTCGAAGTCGACGTCAGCAACAGCCTCGTTGTCAGGCTTGATGGAGAGCAGCGCCTTGAGCTGCCCGAGGAACTCACGCCGGTCCCTCGAAGTCTCGATGGCGATGGCGGATGTGACGTAGGCGGTGGACGCGGGGTCCTTGGTAAGGTGGATGAGAGACACGTTTGTCTTCACATTCTCACACCCGGCCGCAGTGAGGGCCGTGATGCAGGGCGCGGTGGAGGCGAGCGGGGAGTTGCTGATGAGGACGAACACGTCACGCACGAAGTCAAGCACCGGGGTGCAGATCACCCGCATCACAACGTCGTCCTCAATCTGCGCCATGCGCATGTTGCTGTTCTTCGACAGCATCTTGGACACATCACGCTGCAGCTTCGCTGCGTCGCGCACCCGCTGCAGCGACTCGGTGTAGGGCTCCTCAAGAGAGTCGATCTTGAGGAACTTGAAGGTCACCTCATCCAGCATGCTCTCAATCACAATGTCGCTGACTGCAGACACCTCCGTGACCGTCCCGTTGATGCTGAAGGAGTGCAGCACCTGCCCCATCTGCTCCTGCATGACGCGGGGCTCGGTGTGGAAGAGGTGCACCTTGCCGTCCACCTCACGGAACAGGTTGGAGAGCTGCGTGGGGTCGTAATCCCGCTTCGACACCTCCACGGTGTCGTACTTCTTCCTCTCCTCCTCCTCGCGGATACGCGCCTCCTCCTCGAGGCGCTGCTGCGTCGCCTCCTCGGCGGCCACCCGCCCCTCGGCCTCCTGGGTCTCAAGGGCCTGCGCCGCCTGCGCCTCCTCCTCCTGCAGGACAGCCGCCTGCTTCTCCTGCTCAGCCACCAGCGCGGCCAGCGCCTCCTGGTCCTGCTTCTTCTTCGCCACCTCCCATGCGGCACGCCTCTTCTGCTCCTCCGCCTGCCTGTTCGCGGCACCCGCCTCGCGCTTCATGCCACCACCGGGCTTCCACTTCTTCTCACCAGCGTGGTGCAGCCCCGTGAAGGCCTCAGGGTCTGTGTGAGAGGGGGGGTTGGTGTGTGTTAGGTCCGTTTGTGTCCCTAAAAGATGAGCGAAAGAAACACCCCCGATTTTGTGATTTTCCTTTTGGTATCGACGGCATCCAAACTGGAGTGTCCGTATTTTGTATTTTTCCAAAGCGCGGGAAAGGAACTACGCACTAAGTCGTGATTAGGCGGTGGGAAAGCAATACGATGTAGAAAAAAGGCAGCACTAACACAGTTCGAAGATCGCAGCGTGCCGACATACCCTTCTTCTCACCCTCGACCACAGGCTTCGCCTGCTGCTGAGCGGGCGGCACAGGGGTAGCCTTGGGGTGCGGCTGGTGCGGTTGCCGGGTGTGCTGCGCGTGCTGCTGGTGAGGCGCGTGCACCGCAGGCTGGTGCGGGTGGGGGTGCTGCGGCTGGTGCTGTTGCGCGTGGTGCGGCTGGTGGTGCTGGTGCTGGTGGTGGTGCTGATGCTGATGCTGGTGCTGGTGGTGGTGGTGGTGGTGGTGGTGGTGCGGCTGGTGGGCGTGGTGGTTGTTCTGCTGCTGGGGGTGCGCGCGCTTGCCAGCGGGGTAGTACTGCTCGTACTGCACGTGCTGCATCTCAGCCTGGTACTGAGGGCGGGCGTGCTGCGCGTGCTGCGCATGGTGCTGCTGCGCCTGCTGCGCGTGGTGAGCAGGGTGCCCAGGCTGGGCCTGCGCGTGGTGCGCCGCGTGGTGGTGGGGGTGGTGGTGGCCGGGGTGGTGGTGCCCGGGGTGATGGTGGTGGTGGTGGTGGTGGTGCTGGTGCTGCTGCACGTAGCCGTAGCCGTGGGGGTAGTACCCCACGTTCTGCTGGGGCACCGGCTGCGCCTGCGGCTGGTTCACGCTCGGCGCCTTACCCCATCCCTTCCTCGTCTCCGGTTCGAACTCCTTTGCCTCGGCACTCAGCTCCCCAGCCATGATCGGGGGGAGGGGGGGGGAGGGGGTGATGATGACAGATCCTGCAGGGGGGACTGGTGTGAAGAGCACAGCAAGACATGCAACCCACCCTCTCTGAACGCGCCGCACGGCGGGGGAAACCAATAAAACACTGTGGGGTGGGTTGAGGGCTGGCACCAGGTCGTACAGTCGGGCACTTCACAATACAATCTATGCAACACTGAAGGCAAGAGCGCACCTAATTCCCATCAACTTGTGTTACAAACCCCCAGGAAAGGGAGTTGCGGTGTGCAACATACAGGGACGAGAACAAAGCAGCAGAGTACAGTGGAATTGGGATTGGGCACTGCGGCACCAGACCTGTGCCAAGCTGGTCCACCGTGCATGGCTCGGTGTCGGGTCCGATGAGGATTGTCAGCAGCGATGTGGGCGAGCCAGGGACAACGGGCTGCGCTGCCATGTTGTTGAGCAGCTTCAGCACACCAGACACCTCTGCCTGCACCATGGTCGGGCTGTCGGTAACACCCAGCACCTCACAGAAGACTGCGCTGGCGAGAACGCACCCACGCGTCTGCCCGCAGTAGTATATCTGGATGCGCTCGTAGCTCCCCTTGAACTTTGCGAGGAACGAATGCGCCGTGGCGCGCACCTGCCCCTCCTCCTCCTCGTCGTCACCGTCCCCACCGCGCGACTTCACAAGCAGCACGTCCAGCGGCACGATGCCTGGTTGGGTATAGGTTGATGCATGGCTGGCCGCACCCCTCCCCCGACGAACCACAGTCACGATTCCCCCCACCCCCCCCCCCCCAAAGAAACACACACAGCAGAGCGAGAGCCGAGAGACCACTATTTGCAGCAACGAGGGACACCCCACCCCACCCCACCCCACCCCACCACCCCTGCCATACCTTCGAACAGATCCGCAGATGCCACCTCCGAGGGAAGGCTCTTCATGCTTGCCCCTGGGGACGGCTGCGCCGTTGTGACGGATGGACGCCGGCCTGCCGTGCCACCCCCCTTCCTATGCGGTGTGCCCGCTGCACTGGGCGGGATCCTCGCCGCTGGGCTGGGCGACCCGACGCTGGAGTGCGGGCGCCCGATCCCCGAGGCGCCGCCGAGCTGCGGTGCAGCCCGCTTCCCCTTGCGCGGGGTTGACTTGTCACCCTGGATCAGCACCGGGCGTGGGGGAGGCGGGGACTGGTGCTCGTAGCTCTCCCGACGCGCCTTTGTCGTGGGCTGGACAGACGCTGCGATGGACACGCTCGGTGGGACATATTGCGGCACCCCGGCCAGGTACGCGCGGGGCGGGGACCCCGGCCCCACCATCGGGTATGCCCCGCACTCATTCATGCGAACGCGCGTGCGGTACGTCGGAGGGGGGCCCGGAGGGGAGGCGTACTCCAGGTAGAGGTAGGGCTCGGGGGAGGGCTCGCCCTCGCAGTTGCATGACTTGAACCGCTCGTTGTTGAGGCGGATCTCGTTGCAGCGGCGCAGGATGGACATCCACTCCGCACGCTCGGAGGAGGAGGTGCAGCAGAGCTTGATGCGCTGCCTGCTGTAGGTCTCCAGCATGAACCCGAATGACTCATACTTCCCTGAAAGGTGGTGAGGGGGGTGGGGTGGGATAGGGCATTTCAACTCCTGTTAGGGCAATGCCGTGCATCCCATACAGCTGACCAGAGCTGCAGGGGCGGCTGCCCCTAGCTTGCCTGAAGCCACATTTTTCAAAGCGCTATTTTCTCTCTCGCTCTGCATGGAGGACTACGCCCCCCCACCCGCCTCCAGTTTTGAGGACTGGACCCCAACCCACGCCGCTGTGTCCCCCCGCCCTGTATCCCGCCCCCCTCCCCCCCTCCCCCCCCCCGACCCACGCCTAAGCATACCTGTTGGTGGGTGGTTTCCCTGCGCCGCATCCTGGAAGGACTCGAGCTCCACCCGCGCAATGGACTCCACCCTGAGCACCGTCTTGAAGCTCCCGGTGCTGCCCCACTCAGCCTCGATGCCCGGGTCGCCCGAGGCAGACATGCGCAGCACCCCATCCCTGATGACGAAAAACCTCCGCTGCCAGGAGACGAACATCCCGGTCGACTTATACAGCCAACCCCAGTAGGACGGGTATATCCCGCGGTACTTTGTCTCCTGCGGGTCGGTCCCATCGAGGCTCACGCTCTGCTCCTCCAGCTCTGCGGGGTCGTCAGCGGGTTCGGCACTCCAGTGCGGAGCGTAGCGTTGGAGGACAAAGCAGAGGAGCTCTTGCAGCTGTTGGTACATTATGAAGAACCGCCCTGCATCCTGCTGCGTCTGCACCAGCTCATCGAGGTAGAGCAGCGACTCCTTCGCAATGTTGATGGCGGTGGTGCCGCCCTGCTGCCCCATCACCAGCAGGTTGCTCTCCAGCTCCAGCGACTTGACAGCGAAGTCCTCCTTGCAGGTCTCGACCTCCCCCTGCAGCGTCTCCACCAGGGCACGGAGGCGCTCCCTCTCCTCCTGCTGCCGCACGTCGTCGTCCTCCTTGCCCTGCGCCGCCTGCAGCGCATCCTCGAGCTGCTCGCGCAGCGACGCAACCTCCTCCTGCAGGGAAGCGATGTGCTGGCTGGCGGTGAGCCCCCCCGACTGCTCGTCCAGCGTCGCCTCGTCTTGGTCGTTGCCCTGGTCCTGCGGTGTCTCCTGCGGCGCCTCCTGAGGGGCCTGCTCGGGGGAGGGCTGCGGGGCTGGCTCGACCACCACCTGCTTGTCGATGATGACGTGGAGGTGGTGTGCCTCGCCCAGGGCCTCGAGGAGCAGCTCGTTGCGTGTCTCGAGCTCCTCGAGGTAGAAGGCGAGGGATTCGGCCTCGTCGTCGCGGGCCTGCTTCTCCTCGCGGCGCTGGTGTTCGGAGGAGGAGATGGCCTCGGAGAGGCGCTCCCCAGCCTCCTGCAGCTCGTGGCGTGACTCTTTGCGCATCTCGTTGTTCTTCTTCTCCAGCTCCTCCAGCGCCTCCTGGTGTGCGAGGGACATGACGCGCATTCGCTCTTCATAGTCTGCGCGTGCCTCGTCCATGGCTTGTTGGTCAGCCTCTGCAGCGCGGCGGGCCTTCTCCAGCTTCTTCTGGAACTGCTGCTCCTGCATGCAGTAGTGGTCGCGCTCCCCGGTTAAGTGGTCGTACATTGTCTCCAGCTGGATCTGCAGGTGAAGCTTCTCAATCCCGGCGAACGCCTCAATCTGCTGCATCAGGATGTCCTTCCGTGCAGAGGTCTCCAGCTGCTGCCCGATGAGGATGCCTGGAGGAAGAGGGGTGTGGTGGTGTGGGTGGTGTTGCCGCAGCAAGAGTGGAGTGGCAACACACATGGAGGCGTTGTGATCCGCTGCCACACGCCGCACACAACCCGGAGTGTTCGGGAGCACCGCACCGTGATATAGAAACAAGGCATGGGGTCTTGCCCCGACAGTGCCACACAGAGATGGGTCAGAACAGGGCACGGCTGGTCACAACACAACGCGCGACTGCAGGCACAACATACCAGCGCGGTCCAGCTGCTGCCGCATCGCGCCTGACTGGGGTGCAAGGGCGGAGGTGTCATGCCCGTGGGCATGATGTGGCGGGGATGCAATGTGCGGGAGCCCACCCGCACCCGCGCGTGCCCCCTCGGCGCGCTGCCCCGCAAGGTCGATGCCGTGCTGCAGCCTTGCGATGACGGAGTTGAGTATCACCTTCTCCTCGTCGCCCAGGGCTGAGTAGGTCGCGGTGCCGCGCGACTCCGCCCCCGGGCTCACGCTGGTCTCCCTGAAGTCACGCGGCGGCGTCCCGCCCTCCTGCTGCTGCTCCCACATGCGCCCCTCGTGCAGGTGTGCCGCAGGGGGCGGGGGCTGCACCTCGCCCCTCCTCCCATCGTGCTCGTAGTCTGTGAACTGCACGCTGGGGTTGTACGGGTTGCCCAGAGGGCCCCGCGGCTGCATCCCTCAAAAGACCCCCACGTCTCCCTACGCTTCTCTGTGGGTTGAGGGCAGTGTGTGGTGTGGGTGCGAGGGTGTGATGTCGTGTGTTGAGCCGGGGCGGGGGTGGTGGAGTGTGGTTTGGGTTGTGAAAGGTGCAACATAAGCTGGCGCAAGCGATGCCAACTTTTTTAGGTGTTCTATTGATTGATCTTTTTGGCGACACTCTTCTCACAGTGTGCAGCCGCACTGAGACACGCCTTTCCGAGTGGAGACCCAGCACGGATCATAACCCACTGTGTGCACGGTGCATAGTGGTGACACATTGTGTTGTTGACATAACCAATCCTTAATCAAATCACCAGCTCACAGGGTATCTGGTCTGGCCTGGCTTGTGCCTGAGTCTTCCAGGTCTTGCAGCCTATATGCCTGCACTCAGGGGCCAAAGGCCTTATCCGGCCATAGCACAAAGAATGCCACACAGGTTTATTGCCACAAACGGCATACGTCGGCGGGGCAAGGGATAGTATGTGTAAGGGGGGGACAAACACTGTACACAGTACAAAATCAAAACACGGCGAATACGCGGGCAGGACACTGCCCCCTCCAATATGCTAAGGGCACAGCAAATACAGCAGGGCAACAGAAAATGCGAAAACGCTGCAGAGCCCTCCACAGGACATGGGACACGGTAGGATACTATAACAAGAGCCGATGCAAGCACACACACCAGGAGGTGCAGACGGGGGAGCTGCCTGCCAGCAAGCAGGCAACAAATATTAAAACACGCCCAAACATCATCCTCCTGTGTGGTCTGGCAACAACAAGGAGGGCTTGCACAGCGAAGCGATACAGAGGCACGGCAGTGTTGCGACGTGCAGCGTACGGCAGCAGCCTCCAAACTGACGACCCGGGCTACAGGAGGGTGTGGGGGTGGGGGCTGAGTGGGGGAGCCGCAGCGGCGGTCAGCTGCCAGACGGTGCCATGGCGGGGGGATGGGCAGCGTCGTTGCAGCGGCAGGCAGGGGTGTGCGGCCTGCCGGGTTTGCCGCCCGTTGGAGGCAGGGCCGCAGGCTCGCCAGCCTGGGTCTCCACATTACACCCCCAGCTCTGGGTGTGTGCCCCAGCCCCAACCATCCCTGTCCTCTTGCAGGTCGCTCAGTTTTTTCCCCTCTTTGCAACCCCACAGCAATACGATACCTTTTTGCACAGAATATTTTTTTTGGGGGGGAAGCGGGGGGTGGAGGGGGGGGCGTGCGTTTCTTACGTTCAGACGGTTTGTGTGTTATACTCCCCCGCTTGGTCGATATTCTTTCGCAGGCAAAGCTGCATATCCCATTCCCCGCTCTGCATGTGTCGGCACGGCACGCCAGCCTTTGATTTGGGAGCGCCTCTGAATTTGACGCAGCGCTGTTGTATGCGCGTGGGATGACCAAAATTTGTTTCACGTTTCACGTTTCCAACGGGAGAAGGGGGGGAGAGGAGGTTTTGGGGCGAAAAAAAACTCCCGCCTATGTGTTTGTGCCCTGTGACCAAGAAAAACATGGATGAATGGATTCTCGCGTTCTCTCTGATACGCCGACAGGAAGACACACAGAGAACCCCCCGACGCGACAGGAAAGTCACAGAAACGGGGCATGTGTGGGTGGGTCAGAAGGTGCACAGCTCGATTTTCCTTTGTGCTGCCTCTGCACGCTGTGAACCAAACTGAAGTGCGGCACTGCCCGCTATACGTCTTGAGTTGCTGACGGATTCTACCGCCCCACCCTACCGACAAGGTGTGGAGGGAGGGGGTCAAACGGTGCACTTTCACCGTACAAGATTGCTATCATATTGCTAGTCAGAACACCTGAAGGGTTTTGGGGTTACTGTGGGCACAAATATCAGGCTGGATACGCGCGCTTTGAGTCGTTTTCAGCCAGAATCCCTCGCCGCCCGAACAGCTCGGTGCAGACACCCTCTGTTCGGGATTTAATAACGGGCAGGTTTGTTTTGGCAACTAACGCCCGGACGGAAAACATAAAACGCAACGCTCGAGCGTGCCGATGGTGGGTCGGGGCGGGCGGGGCGGGGGATCAGTAACGGCGGCCATAGCACCGGCCACCCCGGTTACGATCATCGCGCTCGCGATCCATCCCACGGTTACGGTTGCGGTCGAAGTCACGCTCACGGTTCCTCCCGCCACTGCCATAGTCCCGTCCCGGGACACCACGGTCACGCTCGTCACGGTTGAAGTTGTCCCTCACACGGTCGCGCTGCTGCATGTGCCCCTGCCCCTCCTGCTGCTGCTGCTGCTGCTGGGGCTGCGCCTGCCCGCCCTGCTGTGGTGCGAGCTGTGCCAGTGCTTGGGCCGCGGCGGGATCGCTTGCGAGTTGCATGAGAGCGGCAAGGACCTCCTGTCAGTGGTGGGTGTGTGTGTGGCAGGCGACGGCTCACTTTTTACGAATACAGGAACCCGGTCAGTGTCAGAACGCGGGCAGCACTTTGATAAACAAAGACAACCACCGCATTAGGCTATGGGTTGGGTTGATGTTGCTTGTCTGGCTTTGCTCGAGTGCATGTGAGAGGCGAGGAGGCAGTGCAGCACACCCGCCATGCAGCACGTCATACAACACAACATGCACTGGAAGCGGACGTACGAAGCCAAACACCCCAAGCTCAAAACAACGAAACCTTTTCACTCTGCCTCCGGTCGATGGTCGACACCGAAATCCCCCCGGCGTGCGATCCGAGCACCTGAGCAGCGTGTTGCTGCCAGCCTTCCTGAACTTCAACAAGTTGCTGTCGGCTGCGATGCCGTACCTGAAGCACGTTGCTCAGACGAAGATACTGTCCGCCAACTATGACTGCCACGGTCCGCGGTCTCAAGGTGCCGCGCAGAGGTATCCTGGGACCTCAGAGAAGTCCGGAAGGGACGGTGACGAATCCGGTGACGGCCAAACCCAGGGGATGAACATCGACGAGGAATAGCGACGTGCAAGGCGCTGCTCAACAGCTTGCTGGACGCCGATGTCGGAGAGGCAGGACTGCAGGCCTGATCACTGATGCGCTTGAGCGGTCGGAGGCTGGAGAAGCGCTCCCACATCGAGGCAACAAAATGGGTCTCAGCATCCTCGCCCCACCTGCCGCTTCTGCCACTCGTGCCTCACTACCCGAATAAGATTATCCAGAACATGGCGTTGCACGAGCTGCACTGCCTGAGGGGACCGAGCTCTTTCGACCTGTGTGGGCTGCTGCGGATGAGTCAATCAGGGTGACGCTCGACCGTTACTAGAAGGAACACAACGCGGTCCGCAATCTTGTGCCCGAGTTCATCGCCTGCACCCCTGCCACCACCAACAGGGCGGATCCCGCTTTTGGCCCCCCTCCCCTCCCCGCCCTCTCTCTATTTGGGACCCTCGAACTAAGGGCTCGCCCTCAAGGCACCACCAACATCCCCCAACATACCTGCTGCTGGCCGGGCTGCTGCTGTTGTTGCTGCTGCTGCTGCTGCGGCATCTGCTGTCCCCCAAGCGACGCCAGCAGCTGCATCATCTGCTGCTCAGGCGTCGGCTGGGGCTGGGGCTGCAGCAACTGCATCAGCATGGCTGCCATCTGCTCGGCAGGCTGCTGCCCCTGCCCCTGCTGCTGCTGCTGCTGCTGGCGCTGCATCATGTTGGGGAAGCCTGCCGCAGGGAACCCACCCATGGGCGCACGGCCTCCCATCAGCATCTGTGCCAGGTCGGGCGTCCCTGCAGCTGCACCGTCCAGGACACGCACATTGCGTGCCTGCGGCATGCCCTTGTCGTTGATCTGCACCTCGAAGCTGATGCGCATGCCCTCCTCCAGCTCGCGACGCCCTGCGGTGTAGGTCACTTGGTTGCGGTGCACGAACACGTCACGCCCGAACTCGGCCATCGTCTCGGTGCAGGTGATGAAGCCGTAGCCCCCGTCACGCCCTTGAGCCGAGTTGAACATCTTCACAACCCCGAAGTACAGCTTCCCGGGCGCGTGGTGCGTCGACTTGTTGTTCGGCTCAGCGACTTGCGGCTGCGGCAGGTCCAGCCCGCGAGACTCCACATCCTCCTCGGTGAGCGCCTTCACCTCCACAGCCTGTGCCTGCCCGTTGCTGCCCAGGCTGAGGCGGAACTCCAGCGCGGTGCCCGGGAGGATGCCCTCGCGGAACTCAGAACCCCTCAGCTCGTTCTTGTGGACGAACACATCGCGTGACGACTGCGCCATCTCCTTCAGCTGCTTGCAGTCGATGAAACCGTAGTTGTCGCGTAATTGGGAGGCACGGAGGCGGCCGTAGTAGGAATGGCTCATGATGTCGTCAAGCTCTGTCTGTGACAGGCCATCAAGCAGGCCTCGGCGCTTCTTGGAGCGTTCTTCGCGCCTGCTGCCCCCTGCCCTCTGACCAGGCTTCGGGTTGGTTGACTCCTCGATCACCACATCTCTGGGCACAGGCTCACCCTCCCCGGCTGTCTCCTGCACCTGGACCTCGACCTCGACCTGCTGCTGCGGCTCGTCAGCAGGAACAGGCGCCGCCTGCTGCACCTCCCCTGCGATCAGAACATCATCTTCAGTGTGGCAGTCCCCGAAATCCGCTTCGTTCACAATCGGGATATCGTCTTCCATAATGCGCCGCCTGGAGTGGGGAGAGGCGATGTGATATGCACGGCAAACAATCTCTGCACCTCGAGGGTGGGAACAGGATGAGAAACAGAGGAACTGCTGCAGGCAGTAATGTTCGGGGCGGAGGTGGGGCTTGGGGGTGGGTGGGGTGGACGTCCGGTATCGGCATAGCCTGTAGCACCGCACATTGGAACCAGTGATCTCCGCGCCGCGCATTGATCAACGCCCGACATGCATGTATGAATCATGTCAGTCACAAAGAAGAAGCCCGTAACAGGCACAAGAATCGAACGATGGGGCAAAAAATAGTCGCCCGAATGCAAAGGTGCGGGGAGCCAGGTAGCGGGGGGCCTCGATCAAGTTTGCACCCAGGTCGGCACAAAGCCTAGGCATGCCACGTGGTGACATGCCCAGCCTTGCATGTGCACTTCTTCCCGGAGTGATTACAGGGTCTTTCGAGTGCGACCCCCGTCCCAACGGCACACACGCACGGCACACGGCACGTTTCAGCGCCCATTAGAAGGGCGCTCACAACACAACACGCACAACAACAATGCGAGAGTGCAGCAAATGCCCCTTATCCCCACTCCACCACAGGGACGGGGTGCGGACGCGCGGGGATGGGGATGATGTGACGCGGTGCCGCAGCAAATAGAAACCCCCGGGGCAGGAATGGGACACACATTCGCATCCCGGTTCTGCAGCAACCAGGGCAGTCAGCTGCGCCCGCTGCGGGCAGAACAGCCCTGGGTGGGCGAGAACCCCCGTTGAGTGCAGTGCACGGGGGAGGGGGCGCAGCGCACACACGGCTCTCGGTAGGAAAAGCTTAGTCGATGATGCCATAGTCGTAGGATGCAAATGGGCGTGGGGCCGCTTCACCCTCCTTGCGACATTCAGGCTCGCGTGTGGAACACTGCATGCATGCAAAGGTGCACCAGCGCAGCACACTCGGGATTTATCTCGTCTAGGCCAGGACGGGAACAGCGGCTGCCCGCATAGGAAAACACAAACGGATATGGAGAAGGGTCAAAAGCGGGGACACACAGGGCACACAAGCCTCTCTCGCGCCTGCAGCGACCCCCGAACGGGGCGTGCTGCAGGGGGGCTAAGGCCAGAGCGCGTCCGCGGGAAAAGTGTGGGGGTCGAGGAGAAAAGACATGACGGGCGGCAGGCACGACACACCATCAAATAATAACCAGCAAATGTGAATGTCATCGCCACAGGTGGGCTGACGCGCTTCACCAAAGCGACGAGACGCATGTCAGCGTCTTGCAGCACCTCGACGCCTCCTTGCAGATCCCAAAGTGCCACATCAGCGGGGAGCACTGCGATTTGTCGGTCGGAATGAAGCCAGACGGGCACGACGGCATCGCCGTGCAGCAGATCGGGACGTCCTTGCGGCACGTCTGCGTCGTGCAGCACCTGCTCGCCTCGACACACGCCCCAGACGCAACCTCATCCGCTGTGCAGGTCAGGTCCAGCGTGGTGTCGGCAGGGCAAGTCGGCATGGCCAGGCAGCAGATGGGTGACTCCTTCCGGCACTTGATCGACTGGCAGCACATCGAGGCTGTCACGCACTTCCCAGATGGGACCTCCTCGTCAGTGCAGGTGGAGTCCTGCTTAGCACCGGCAGGGCACGACGGCATCGCCATGCAGCAGATCGGGTTCGGGATCACGGGGGCCGGGACGTTCTTGCGGCACGTCTGCGTCGTGCAGCACCTGCTCGCCTCGACACACGCCCCAGACGCAACCTCATCCGCCGTGCAGGTCAGATCCAGCGTGGTGTCGGCAGGGCATGTTGGCATGGCCAGGCAGCAGATGGGGGACTCAACGCGGCACTTGATCGTCTTGCAACACAGGGAGGCCGTCACGCACTTCCCAGATGCGATCTCCTCGCCAGTGCATGTGAAGTCCAGCTTGCTCGCCGCAGGGCAGGCCGGCATCGCCATGCAGCAGGCGTCTGTGCCTGCGACCAACAGGGCCGCGATCACAATAGTGTGTGTGAGCATCTTCATGTTTTGCTGGGATGTACACGGGATGTCTAATAGGACCTGTGAGGTGGCGGTGTGGTTGGTACTGGTGGCACCTCCAATTTTCTTCCTGCAAAAAGAGAAGCTGATGCTGTCAGGCCGCACTTCGTGATTGTTGCTTGGTCTGTGAAGAAAAGTGGAGGGGAGGGTGGCCCTGTGGATCTTCAGAACTGGGGGGCGGGGGGGATGTAGAAGTGGTCAATACACTCCAATCAGCGCTGGGGTGGGGTCAGTGATGTGCTGGACAATGTATCTCCGGATTTCAAACGAATAATATACGTCGGCAGATCACGGGGCAAATGTAACTTGTGGCAAAGCTGAAGAAAAGCAGGGTCACACACAATACAAAAGAAGAGCCAAAGATGGCACACCGTCCTCCACTGGACTGATCAGTGAGGGAACCTGTGGTGTGAGGAACTGGACCCACACCACCAGGGGAGGAAGAGGGGCACAATGATGGAAAACCCCCCTGGGGGGGGGGGGGTCCTGGAATAAAACCCGAGGTAAAAGCCCAGCCTCCACCATTGGGAGAGGGGGGTCAAGGGGCAATAGGCCAGAAACTGGAGCCAGAAACACTAGTGTGCGAGACTTCACTCTCAGATGCAGAGAAGCGAGCGCGGGTGCCCTGTGGGTGCCGTATGGTTGAATCAAGACACCCCTTATGGCTGCCCCTGGCACGCTGGGTGGTATGAAATAGAAGTAGAAGGAATCACAGCACAAGGATGATGTCCCTTCACTCGTTATGCAGGTTGTTCTGAGATCCGACACGCTGGGTGGTGGTGGGGAGGGGGGGGGGGGGGGTGCCGAATGGCTGCATGCCTTGTGGCATGAGTGCGGTGCAAATACAGCGGCACGATAAAGCAAGACATGAGAAGGCGAATCACCCTCAGCTTCATCTTGGAAAACCAAAGGGGCGTAAAGCCACCTTCATTTCACTCGTCCCAGGGAATCCCTAGACCCCGCAACAAAGAGCAGGGGTACGGGGGTGGTGTGGCAAGACTCTGAGGGGGGGAGGGGGGGGGGGGGCACAAGTGACACACGACGCGGTCTCCACCTTTCCGGGTACCCGCCGGGAGGTGAAGACCGCGTCGTGCACAAGTGTGTGAGAGATGGAGAGAAAAAGATAAGGCGTTGTTTGTGCGCCAAACCCGGGGTGAAACAAACCTCACATGGTTTGCCTGATGAAGGTTGGTGTGAATATGCGCACAGTTACAGCAACAAGGCAGTGTAGATTGTGTTTGTCACCCAAAAGCGCTGCCAACTATCTTTTCCACTGTGACAAGCTTCTTGTTGTGTGTGAAAAGGGTGAGAAAAAGGGAGAAGAAAAAAGAAGCTCAGACAGAAACCTCACCGGGCATATATTTCTAACAATATGCACTGCACTGCGCAGCCCCATATGGGATGAAAAAGCCGATGCCGCCCGCTGCCTCGGTAGAGTAGCAAGTGCCAACGTCAGGCTGTCTCTGTCTGGAGGGACGGCGGGGGGAGGAGGGAGGGGGTCAGGAGGTGGTTGTCCGGAAGGACGACCAGCAGGGGCAGGGGGTGGCCCGCGGTGGCATCTTTGGTGCCGTGCACAGGGATATTCAAACCCATGTGTTTGCCAAAACGTATCCGGTATCAGGGGGGCAACCACCGGTCACAGGCGTGTCTTGGCCAGGCAAGGGCAGCAGGTATTGTGTTGGGTGTCACGCAGAGGCTGGGTGGCGGGCCCCAGCGGCTGAAGCTGGCAAAGCTTCTACGGAGCCAATCAGGTCAAGACATGTGTGAGGGGGCGACACGAAGTATAAAACAAAACTTACGAAATCACCGCAACTGATAGACATAGATATGCCGGAGAGGAGAGGAGAGCCGATACAGAAATCATAGTAATGGAACGCCCGTCACCGCGTATGCAGAAATTTCACCAGAGCACCACCGTCGTGCCCGTGAAAAAAAAGCCATCACGGCCGTGAAAAAAAGAAAGGTAATTTTAACGGCCGTGAAAAGAAGTCAGAGAAAATTCACGGCCGTGAAAAAACTGGAAAAATTGGAGGGAAATTTCTGGTGCCAGGCAGGGATCATCACCACTGTGAACGGCTTGTTCTCCTATTACCTGGGACCCCCGTGTTTAAGTCCCCCCGCCTGGAGGCGATTTTGGGCCGGGGGGATGCTGCAGCTGCTCCCGCACTGCCCGAAGGCTCGCCTCCAGCGTCGCCGCCCTCCCGCCGAGGGCCGCACCCCTGCGGCGCTCTTCCCCGAGGCCGCTCTCCGCGTCCTTGCGCAGGCCAACAAGCAGGCCGCGCAGCTCCGTGCACGCGGGCGTGATCCACGCCCTGCCCCTCCAGCTGTGCCTTCAGCTCGCGCACAGCCTTCGGCGTGCCAGGCTGAGGGGGGGTCGCGGGCGGGACGCTCCTGGAGGTCGTCCAGCTGGCGCTGCTGGGCTGCCAGGCGCTGCAGGAGCTCATCCTGCCGGGCCTGCTGCTCCCCGAGCTGTTGTTGGAGCCTCCTCGGCGTGCTCCTCTTGCGCGGCTGCCCTCTGCTCCCCAAGCTCCTGTTGAAGCCGCCGTACTTCGGTGCGCTCCCCTTGCGTGGCCGCCTGCTGGTGGCCTTGTTGTGTTGCGAGTTGCTGCTCAAGGCGCTGCCGCTGCTGGACCTGCTGCCTCTGCTGCTTCTTGAGCAGATCGTGCAGACGTTTGCACCTCGTGCTGCAGCGCGGGCACGCCGTCCTGCGTGGGGGCACTGGCGCCAGGGTCGGCTGCGGTGGCGGCGGCGGTGGCTGCGGCAGGGTCATGGCCAGGGTAAAAGATAGGGTTCCGGGCTGCGCGCCGAAAACCGGGGGTAATCGGGGGGTGAAATTTCGGCCATTTCCCCAAATGGAAGGACTTTCCCTTCCCACCCCACCCCACCCCACGCCACTCAACTGGGATGGGCAGGGTGGCTCCTCTACCCACAGCCACAGGGGGGTCTGGGGGGCGGAGCCCCCCAGCCGCCGGAGGCCACGGTAGTGAACAGCTGATTCTGCCCCATAGTCGCACGCCGCATGGAGTCAACGTGCACCTTGTGCTCAACAGGTTCATCGGGGCCCTTCCCTTCAAGGAGGGAGCCAGGGTAAAAAGGCGGGGGATAGGGCTGGCGCCATGGTGCAGAGAGCATCTCCGGATTACCCCCACCTCTGCCACCCCCAGAACAGCCCCTGCACTTTCCCTGGAGGAAGATTCTGAAGGTTCGAGAGGCACGGGGAATTCGAACTGCCGTTGTGCCACCTCTGAGGCTTGGAGAAAGTGCCGGGACCGCTCGATTTTTTTTGGTCGAAATGGGTGCTGCAGCTAGGGGCCACCCAACTCCCTAGCCTTTTCTTTTACACAAACAATCTTGCTTGGGGGTCCTCGCTACCAGTCACAGTTCGTCACAGCTCGTCAGTCAGTGAGGGGAAGTGGGCTGGAGCTCACTTTTTCTCACTCAGTCACATCTGGTAGCGAGGGCCCCCATGAACAGATATATTGCGTAGTGCGGCACCAGGTGTGTTTTTAATCCCCGGTCTTCCCAGCCAAAAACCCCCGATTCATCCCCGCTTTTTTCCAGCAAAAAATGGTACCCAATGTCCCTCCTCCCCAGTGTGGGGCCGACGATACCCCCCGATATGCCAGCTGAAACTGCCCAAGGACTTGCTACGGTTACTAGACGGGCAAACACACGCTCCACGGGGGGTCTGGGGGGCGGAGCCCCCCAGCCGCCGGAGCCACGGTAGTGAACGTCTGGCTCTTGGCTGGAAAAAAACCGGAAAAAGGGCGGATGCCAAAAAGACTCATCCTCATCCCCCACTAGAAATACACCTGGTAGTGCGCACAAACAAAAATGTCCGATAGGGCGAAGTTCGACCTGGAGCTGGTTGACTGGAGTCGCATCCCCGCGGTGGAGTACCCGGCTGACGCCGCCCCGGCCTCCACCTCGACGGACTGCGTCCTCGTCCCCTCGTGCGAGACCCTCCACGATGTGGGTCCACATTGCAACCGGTGTGGATGTCGTGGTTCGGTGGAGTGTCTGGAGAAGAGGATCCCCGACCGCGACGACCGCGCTCGCCTGCTGCCGCGGGAGGGGACGAGGTGGGTCTGTCCGCCCTGCGCCTGGGAGGTGCAGCAGAAGGAGCCTCTTGTCCGGAGCGGCGACTTGGAAGCTTCTCCGGTCGCGGATGATGAGGACCTGAGGGAGGCCATTATGGAGACGGTACCCCCTGTCGGGGACGAGACCAACGCTGCTTCCCTCCGCAAACAGGTGCGGAACAGGCGAAGAAGATCGCCTTTCTGGAGGCGCAGAAGAAGGCCGAGGAGGTCCCGTTCGACCTCGAGCTTCGTCGGGTGGCCCGTTGGGAGAAGCATTTGTGCTTCTCCCAACTCCGGTAGTGCGCACAAACAAACAGCCAAGCCTATTGTTTGCCTCCGATTGACCCAAATTTCGCCCAATTTTGGCCTGCACTCACGGGTTTGAAAACAGTAACCGGTTCCTTGGGAACCGGTTTGTGAACCGGTTGAAACACGATGGCAAACCGGTAACTGACAAATCCCGAACCGGTTGGGAACTGGTTCAGAACCGGCTGGGACCGGTTCTGAAACTGGCAGAAACCGGTTCGCGAACCGGTTCGTGAAACGGTTTGCCGAGAACCGGTTCTGGAACGCAAACCTACTTGTCATCCTCTGGTCCGAGGAGGAAATTTTGCCTTTTGGTCAAAAAGGCGTCTTTTAAAATTTTTAGAATAAATTGACCCGCAGGGTGGCTGAGTCTTATCAGACAGGCCGACCCATGTTGATCAGTGGAACCACACAACCTGTTCAACCCGTACCCGGGGTGGCGGCTGAGTCCTCATCCCTGCCGTAGCATGAGATAAGCCTACGCCGACCTCCGCTCCGGTCTCGCAACAACGGTCGTCACCAGTTGAACCCCGCGTCTGGAAAGCCTGATCGTTTGGATCTGGCCTCCCTGTTGTCCCTGTGATTCGAAGAACTGTGGGGTTCAGAACCAAGGATGAGGAACTGCTGTGAGCTGCACACTCTCTTGACACACCTGCACGTAGCTGCGTTACACTCGTGGGAAACCCGAACCCTGTATTTATACAGGAGACTTCCATCTGACAGTTTCTGTTCCAGATGAGCTTTGACAGTGGTAGCCATCTTTGCTATGGAGCCATCGTCATTGCTATCGTCGTCACTCGGACCCATGAGCAGCGGATACAATTGGTGTAGAAGGAGAGGGTGCGGTTCTGGATCAGCAGGTCTGAATCTGAAACTGGGACTGAAACCCATAGGTCTGAGATGACTCAGTGCGGGGTCAGGTCCACCGACCGGTAAACGCCAACCGGTCGGGACCCAATTTGCCCGGTTGGCAAATTTCGGTTCAGGTGGGGGTTCGGGCGGAACCGGTTTCGGACGAACCGGTATGCCAGGAACCGGTTCGGACGAACCGGTTCGCCGGTGAACCGGTTCCGCCCGTGCCAGCGCGTCGTGTGCCATAAGGTGGGGGGGGGGTTCAGGCGCAGGCCACCGACCACCTCCTCATCCGCTGCACTGCTACCCCGGGAACCCACTGCGCAGGCACCCCCGACCACCAAAAAGCGTAGCAACTGTGCTTCCTTCTTCCTTAATGATGCGTTGACGCTTCCACCACCCTAGAGCCTGCTGCTTTGATGTGGGTCTGGAGTACATGTGAAAACGAGATAGCTAGACACACAGAAAAAGAACAGGATCGTCGGAAGCACTCCTACACTTTACGCATCATAAATGTGCTCAAAAAATTGTTCCCCGACTGATCAGTGCCAGTTCGGCAAAAAACAGTGTGGGAAAAAGGGGACCATTTTCCCCCCAAAATTCACGGCCGTGAAATTTCTTCAAAAAAGACTTGGAGTTGCGTTCTTTGTTTGTACGAACGGTGCCTGCTTGTGCATGTGTGCAGATACCGAACGCTGCCACGAGTCTTTTTAGTTGGAAAAACGCGTTGTTCTGACAAAAATTTCACGGCCGTTTTCTGTCCAGCAAAATTCCTAATAACCGTCGTGACGGCCGTTCCAGTACTATGAGAAATACTAAAAAAACCCATTGAGGCAGGCTTGCTCCTAACATGGAATACGGAATACACTCTCCGAAATTTCCCGATTTTTTTCTAAGGATTTTTAGGAGGGGAAATTTTTTTTTCTAAGGATTTTCCTTAGGAAACTTTTTCGGAGGGGGGATGAGGATGAGTCCTCCAGACACCCGCCCCTCTTCTGTTTCTTCCCGGCACCCAAAACACCGGTGTTCTTTCCAGCCAAGACCCAGATGTTCACTACCGTGGCCTCCGGCGGCTGGGGGGCTCTGCCCCCCAGACCCCCCTGTGGCTTGTGCCTGTCTTGTCACCAAGTCCTGACGCGTATGCCACTATGGCATGTCAAGAAGGGGTGTCGTTGGAAAAACCGGTCCCGAAACCCATTTTTTGCTTTCATCTGGCAGCTGATGATGGCGGAATCACTGGACACAGGAGAGATGAGCCGTGGACGCCGGATACCCCATCTAGCGAGTCGAACCAGTGGGAACTGTCAGGTGGCGCCGACCCTATAGGAGGTCATCAAGCCGCGCAGCGCCTCATGCTGTTGAGGCAACCATCGCATGTATCGGTCGTACGCGCCTTACATTGCAATGACAATAAGGCGGTCATTGCCGACATTGTGTTTGGCCGAGGATGGCGAGCTACCGGACCTGGGGCTGCCAGTGGTGGTCTCGATCGAGGAGGCCTTCACCATGCGGTTCCGGTCGCGGCAGTCGTGCCGAAACGAGCGCCCATGAGTGATTTGTGACAGAATTTTCCAAGGCGGTGCACTGCGTGAGGTTGTGGGACTGGCACAGGGAACTGCTGGGTCCGAAATCCAAGGCAAAAATCCTTAGAAAAAAGCAGGAATACATTTCCGGGATTTTGGCTATTTTTCAAGGAATACGGAGCAAGCCTGCATTGAGGTCCTTCGCCCTGTGTCAAAACTGCGGCAGTCCGTCTCCAGCTGTTTTGTGAGGAGGCTCGCTTTTCTGCACCCCTGATCGAAGGCCCCCATCACGACATAACACCGTGGGGGCCCTGCCTTCGGTCAGAAATGCAGAGAAGTGAGGAATGGCGAACCGCCTCACAAAAATTGGCTGCAAAGTGACACAGTTTGACACACACAGTGACACAGGGCGAAGTCCCCCCGTGCAACTTAATGCCATCCGGATATGGGAAGCTGCTTCAGCTGTCGTCGCCGATACAAGGCTGGGATGAAAGGCTTTTTACTAGACGACTGCGGAATCACAGTAACATGGCTCTCCGGCGGATGCGGCCTATACGGCGACAGACACTCCGCCTGTGGCCTGGGTGACACAGGCGGCTCCGGCACCAGCTCCGCCCCACTGAAATACTCCGACGCCTCAATGCGCTTCCTGAGTGACGCCTGCCTGTCATACTCCATCTGCTGCACGCGCCTCCTCCGCCGCCGCTGCTCGCGCTGCGCCTGAACCGCCTTCTGCTGCTGCCGCCGCTCCTCCTCCTCAGCGCGCCTCGCCTCCTCACGCTCCTTCTCACGCCCCCTCTGCACGACCTCCACACGGAGGCTGACGCTCTTCGCCCCATTCCACGGCACCTCCATCCTCGGCTGCAGGATGTGCCTCAGCAACCTGTCCGACGGCCTGCACACCCTACGGTTCGACACCAGAACCACATCGCGCCGCGCAGGCTGCACGCCACCGCCCCGCCGTGGCACCCCACCACCACCCATGGGGGTGGCAGAAGGGGGTAAACTGGGTACCTCAGGGTCAGGGCCGAACACATCATATATCGAGGGTATTGTCTCACACACGTTGGTGCTGATGGGGGTGGTGGTGGCGGTGGGGACGTCACCCCTGATGATATCATCGCCGCCGTCATCATCATCCCCATCACCGTCGTTGGTAGCCTCACTGGGGTCCCCGATATCTTCTTCCCCCGCTTCCCCTGCTCGCATCTCGGAGTAGTCTGAATAGGTGTCTATAACAGTTTCGGTGTATGAATCCGCAATCTGTGCTGAAAGGGCAATTGTCGTCACATTATCCCCTTCCCCAGCGCTGGAGGCGGGTGGGGCAGCAGCAGTGCCGCGACCTCCACCCCCCCCTCCTTCTTCTCGACTTCCGCCTCCACCCCCCACCGCACGGAGCAGTGAGGGGGACATCGGCAACCCCTCGGCAGAGTCAGGAGGGAAGGTGGTATCCTTCGGCATATCTCTGCTGCCACAACCGAGGCCAGCATCGTCGTCGTCATCATCGCCACCCCCATCCACCTCCCCGTCGATCATCTCCTCAACCCCGTCGGACGCCGTGCTGCCGGGGGTGCCCTCGTCACCTGAAACAGACCCCTCCGTTTCAAAATCCATCACCTCGGGGATCTCCGGGGATGCGTCGCAGTCTCTGCGATACATCTCATCCCTCCCCTCCTCCTCCTCCTCCACCTTCCCACCCCCAGCTGCAGGTAGGGGCGCTGCCCCCCCACCCTGCTGCACGGCTGAGGCTGCCTTTCCCTTCATCTCCCTCGGACTCTCCTTCGTCAGGGCTGGGATTTCCCCCGAGGGGATCCGCAGGTGTGGCGGCGCGGTGGCTGTGCTGCTGCCGCCACCCCCCTCGCCCCCCCTCCCCGACACGATCCTCTGGTATTCAAACATGGAGCGGACGGAGGAGATCCGGGCGGTGTCGGCGGCGGCCGCCCCTCCACCGCCTGCGGCATACCGCTGTTGGAACTCTGAAAACCCGTCGCGGAACAGCTCCTGCCCCCCACCGCCACCCCCTGCCTGTGCTACAGTCGAGGCGGATAGCCTGCTGGGCGTCCCGGAGAACGACGAGCAGGTGGTGACATTACCCCCATCCCCCTTGGCAGCGCTCACCCCCTCCTCCTCCTCCACCTCCTCCCCCTCACGCCCCTCCACACCGCCACCCGATGGCGCATCACCCAGAGGGTGTCCCAGCTGCGACTCCACGGCCTCCACAGCATCCACGGAACAGACGCCGGAAGAGATTTCCAACTCCCGGGCCTCCAGCCCCTGGGTGGTGTTGGAGCTCCCTGTGGAAGGCGTCGGCCTGGGCAGCGGCTGCGCCGCTGCAGCGCCTTCCACATCTGGCGAGGCGGGGGGTGGTGTCGCGGGCTGCGCATCCGCCACAGGGGGGCGTGCTGAAGGGTTGGTGGTGATGCTGCTGCTGCTGCTGCAAGGGGTGACGTCCCTCACTACATCCGCTGTGGCATCGGAGGAAACCCTGCAGCTGGAGCGCGCGCTGGCGGTTGTGGCGTCATCCCCCGCTGCTGGCTGCGCTGCTGCACAGCCCGGCAGCGGCTGTGGTGTCGCCTGTGTGTTTGCATCGCTCGGCGGGGTGGGCTGTCGCAAGGAGGTAGACTCGCTGAAGGAGGGGGTGGGGGGGCTCGAGGTGGAGGAGGTTGCGCAGGCGGCGGCGGCGCCGGCGAACCTCTGGGAGGGTGTTGTGACGGTGTCGAGGAGGTGGGCTGCGTCGGAGGAGGTGAAGCTCAGGATGTCGGTTTCTTCCTCGTTTTCATCGAGGTACACCACGGCCATGTGTGGGTGGCCTGTTGGGGTGTGGGGTGTGAAGGGATGGTGGTGGTGGTGGGTTGGAAACACTGTTCCGGGTTGAAGAGAGGGAGAGAAAGAAGGGGATCGCTCGAAACGAAAACCAACGCTAGCAATAGCAGTGGTTCTTTGGATGAAACAGGTCAACCGAGCGATAGCACACAGACTTGACCTGGTGCAAGCCCGCAGGAGTATCTGCCCTATCAGCTTTTGACGAAAATGCTGTGGTGGGATTCAAATAAAGACATCCCATGTGTCTTGTGGGGTGGGAGGGGGGTTGGTTGGTATGGAGGTGGCTGACACACAGTAAGCAAGGTAGACAGTGCCAGACTAGGCTAGGGGTGTGGAGCACGGGTGGAGACCTGAATGGCAGTTCTCATGTGGCATCAGATGGGCATGGGACGTTGGGGTGGCCAAAAAAGGGAAGGGGCTGATTGCTGACGCCCGGCAAAGGGGCAGGGATGGAGGCGGAGGTGGAGGGGTGCAGGGCGGTGAGGGTGAGGGTGAGGGGGGGGGCCACTCCCAGCAGCCACTATTTTTTTGCGTCATGAACCCAGCAGCCTCTCATGACCGACAATTTTCTGATTCGCTACTTTTTTTTTGCAACAGGCCCGGTGCCTCTGGGAGGCAGCCGGTGATCGCCGCCCCGCTGCATGCCAGGCCTGCTGTGTGGTGGTCGGATGGGACACGCTTACTTCTTCGACTTCTTCTTCTCGTCGACCTTCTTCACCGTCGAGCCGCGCTCAGCACGCTCCCTCTCACGGCGCTTCTCCGTCTTCGAGGCCAGCTTCACGCGCTTGTCCAGCTTCTTGGCCTTCTTGGCGTCCAGCTGGTCCATCAGGTCCTTCTCACGGGCCTTCAGGCCCTTCTCCTTGTGGATGTGCTCCAGCAGGGTGCGCTTGTTCTTGAACACGTTACCCTTGCACTTCAGGTACATCTCGTGGTAGGAGTGGCGGTCGATCTTCTTCTGCTCACGGAACTTGGCCAGCAGGCGGCGCAGCACACGAATGCGGCGCACCCACAGCTCCTTGCTGGGCATGCGTGCCTCGGCGGAACCCTTGCGCTTACCGAACCCGGTGTGACGGCCCTTCCTCTTGGCCTCCAGGGTCTTCCTCCAGCGGAAGCGGGACGCCGAGTTCTTCGGCTTCTTCAGGATGAACCCATCCTTGATGCACTTCTCCACCTGGCTGCGCGAGTTGGCAGCAGCAAGGTCCGACGTCTCGTTGGGGTCAAGCCAGACACGGCCACGCCCGCACTTCAGGATCTTGCCCGCCAGGCGTGCCTGCAGCTTGAGAGACACCATTTTTTAGAGTATATCCGCCCACCTGCAGGTCGGGATGTGGGTGTGGGGGGAGGTCGGGAGGTGTGGCGGGGAACAAGGCAGTATATCCCTTTGCCTCCGGCACTGGCAACTGATTGGCGATCTCTCTTTTTGACACCACGCCTAAACACGAATCTTGCGCGAAGCGTACTGTCAGTTCCTCCGGTGGACCCAAACCGAGGAAAGTGACACGATTCCCATTCCACCAAGCGCATGCAAAATCATGATTGGTGGATCAAACAAAACACAGAACTGTGTGCGCCGGACAACAGAGATCACACGACAAGCAGCACCAAAACATACTATAGGTGGGGGAGAGCGAGCGAGGGGAGGGGAGGGGGTACTCTCTGCATAACTTCATGTATAATATGCCACACCCCCCCTGCCTTCTTTGCTTGTTCCTGGGTGCCTCACAGCCCCGCCCCGCCTGCCACCCACCCTCCCTTCTCCCCCCCTTGTTGGGGACCACACAACAATGGAAGGCATCTAGACCACCGAGTGTGAGGGTGGGGGACTGGGGGGACAGGGGGGAGGGGGTGAGGGGGTGAGGGAACCGAGCAACCAACAGGCAGCTCATCTGGAGCCACCAACCCGAATTCGATTCGACTCTAACAGCAACGGCGCACGCCAACACGCAGAGGTTGTCTTTTCGTATCCTTATATTTTTTTTGGCGTGCGTGCTGCAGGGGTGTCGAGGGGAGGGGGATAAGAGGAACACAGGAACAACAGCAAAGGGAATCAGAGGGACTTTTGGCAAAAACAAAAAACTTGGCCCGAGGGAATTGGGGGAGTGAGGGTGGTCGGGGAGAGGGCGGGGACAACGAGTGCTGCTGCCGATACTGCAATGTGTGTGTGCGAACTAAAAGGGGGCGGGGGTGGGTGGGTGGTGGTATTGGTTTACAAGAAAATAACAGGGATGGCGGAGGAGAAGGGGTGGATAAAGGGGGGCAGGGGAAACGAAGCGTGCATATTTTCAGTGGGAGGCAGTGAAAGAGAGAGGGGGAGAGAGAGAGAGAGAAACGGGGGGGAAGATTTGCACACACGCACGCACAAAACAGCAGGACATCATGGTCCCCCCCCCCACCCAGCCCACCCACCCCCCCCCCCCCCGTACCCCTACTTTACCCTCATTGCTGTGTTCCCTTCATAATTCTCGTCTCTTGTCCTATCCGTTCTTCCTTCTTCTCCCTCTCGTTGTGAAGGAGAAGGGCACGTCAGAGGGGGTACACACCAGGCAAAGAGAACACCGACACAAAGAAGGGAACCACAGCAAACAAGGCGGGGGAGGGGGACTAGGTTTTTTCGAACAGGATAAGGGGGGGGGGGGGGACCATGCCGGCACAACACAACGTGCAGCAGGCGGGGTGGGGGTGAAATCTAAGGGAAATGCCGGCGATTGAAACGGCATTTTTTTTGGGGGACTTTTTTGTTTGATATACTTTTTTCGAGGGGTACAAACAGGCACATGGGGGAGGCGGGGGATGGTGTGGTGGGGAGGGTCCCCTTCCACAGGGTGGCGTGTATCGCTTACAGGCCTGGAATGTCCAAGTTGGGTTCACGGCTGCGCCTTGGGCTGCCCGTCTGTGCAGCATCCCGGTTGAACGCATTCGCCGTCTCCTTGAACTTCGACATCGAAATGCGGAGGGCATCCTTCTGCCGCTCGAGCTTCACCTCCTGCTCGATCAGAGCACGCTCCTGCCCTTCCAGCAGGTTCCTGTGGTCTGCGTTTGTCCGGAGCTTGGTCTCGCTCTCCTGCAGCATGGCCATCAGGCGCTGGTTCTGCTGTGCCTGTGCTTCTGCTGCTTGGCGCAGCTCCTGCTCCTTCGCACGCCCTGCGTCGAGATCCCGTTGCGCCTGAGGGTGAAAAAGAAAGTCAGAAAATGTGGTGGGCGTTGGCAAATTCTTTTCTTTTACCCCCTCCCCCAGCCTGAAAAAGCATGTGGAGGCTGACATAGGTGCGTATCTCCCGCACAGGCGGGTATGGGCCTGTTTTGTCTTCTGCCGGCAGAAGAGCCCTGCTGCAAATCAGGCGGCCAGCTGTGCCCTCCGGCGCAGCTTGGAATGGCTGCGTTTGGTCCAACCCCTCCTCCCCCAACTTGGTTCTTGCTGGGTTCGGGGGTGCAATCCCCTGCCGGGCGGGCCTCATGCATGTCGGGCAAGCCCTTGCGCTGTGGCGGGGCAGCCATCCGTTCAGCAGGTGCATAACGGGGATGCCTGCCACCAAAGACCCTTCGATGATTCGATGCCACTTCTCGCCATACCTGTGCGATCTCATCGCGGAGCTGCTGGTCGCTGCGCATGTCACGCCCCCTGTAGTACACAGCATCCACCGTGTTGGGGTAGACCTGTGCGAAGGTATGCCACTTCTGCAGGTCGATGCGTCCGTCACGCGGGTGGTCCGCCTTCACGAAGAGCTCGTTCACAGTGCTTGCGGAGAAGTCAATCCCGCGCTGGCGGAAGGCACGCTCCAGCTCACCCGACTCAACCCACCCCTTCCGCTGCTCGTCGATTTCCTGGAACGAGACACGGATACGCTCCTCCAGAGGCACGTTAGGGCGCTCGCCAGCCAGGGATGCAGCGCCTGTCGGGTATGGTGGAGCGGTACGGGATGGCAGTCATGTGCCCACTGCGAACACAACACATTGTATCATATACTATGTCACACACATAAGCCGAGCGTTGGCGATAGCAAAGACCCTCACAATCATTAACATGGAAACCACACCACACTGCACACAAGGAAATGGACTTGAAGTCGCGAGGAATTGCACCGATGCAATATCCACTCCACACACACACGCCAAGCTTTTTGCTCACTGAGCGAACTCTGGTTGCCTCCACTGTACAGACACACACACACTCTATCTCTCTCTCTCTCTCTCTCTCTCTAACAGACACCACGCGTCATACCCATCGGCTGGGGCAGCCCTGTACCAGGGTGGTACGGCGCAACGCTGCCAGCATGGCCCCCGGGATGGCTCTGGGGACTGGGCTGTGCGTAGTAGCCGCCTGCCGGAGGGAGCGACTGCTGGGGATGGGGCTGGGGCTGCATGCCGTAGCCACCGCCACCCCCTCCGGACAGGGGGGCCAGCGGCACGGGGCGGGTCGGGGGGCGGGGTGCGGGCAGGTCCTTCTGCACGTCTGTCTGCCAGGGGCTGACGGGCTGGAAGCAGTACAGCTGGTCGTACTCATGCAGCTGCTGGGGCAGCGACAGGTCCACCCACTTCAGGTGGGCGTCGTCGTACACCTGGATGCGCGACACAGAGAACTTGTCAATCTGTGCAACGTTCGGCGGCTGCAGGCAATGCATCTCCGATGTGAATGTGTTCTCCACATGTGTCCTCAGGTCCGAAAGGGCCGGCTTCTCGGGAAACGGCAGCTCGAGGTTGACCTTCTCAGAGAACAGGTCGCCGCACACAAGGAGGGTAAACGGCATGGTGCCCTGATGTGTGGTGGATCCACAGGCCTGGAAGCTGGGGGGGCAGGTGTGGGCGTTGCAACATACTATCACGCGATCGAGCTTTGCACGACACCACAAAGGAGAACAAGAAGGCAAACATCACTTGGGTGGCCGGGGCGGGGCGGGATGTGTGCCTCTGAAGAACAAACCAGAACTATGATTCGAGGAGCAAATCCCAAAGCCTGGGTGGGGGTGAGGGGTGCAGGCGCCTGCGCCGTTTTGCTCTCCTAGACTCTACCATCGGGACGACACGCTAAGACGATCTAACAGCCTACAGCGTACAGCTAGACGCGGTGTGATGCGACAGCAGATTGTAGCTCCGCGAGCGCGACGCTACGTGTGTTTGTTTGGTGCATTTGAGAGGCCAGTAGGCGGCGCAGCTTCGTGAGCTCTGACACCGCCACGGCAGTGAAGTGAAGAGCCAGCCCCTCGGGGTCGTCGGGAGCGGCAGCAGTGTCAGGGCTGTCGCTGCCACCGACGCATGCGGGGTGCAACCACGCTACCATCGAGGAGAAGGTGCGTGCGGTGCGTTTCCTCTCCTCGACGTTCGCCCTGTGTGCACGCTGCACCTCGCTGAGCAGGTCCGCACAGAGGTCCTCCCCGTCCTCCAGGTTGCGGCGTGCCGCCTCCTCCAGCGTGGGGACCACTGCCGTGCAGTTGGCGTGCTGCTTGCGCTGCACGGCATGCCACCGCAGGCGAGTGAAGTACACAATACCCAGGCGGGTCATCGCCTGCACCTCGAGGCTGTGCACAGAGTTCTGGAAGATCCGTAAGCGCATTGCCTGCTTCCCCGCGCCGAAGCGCTCCAGCTGGTACTCCTTCCGATCCAACACCTCGCCCCCTGCCCACCTCTGCCACGTGCAGTAGGTTGCAGCCAGGAGGCGCATGTGGGACACCTGCTCTCGTGCAGACACACAAACCCTGGCACATCGCATCTCCCGCTTCCGCACAATGCGGTTCTTCGTGTGCATGATGAGCTGTAGAGGGGTGGTGGTGGGTGTGGTGCGGGTCGATGATCCAGATCGGCAGCAAGAGTCTAGAGAATCAGATGTCATGGACAGGTCCGGAGGTGTCTGTGATTAGCCCCCTATGTAGAAGGGTCAAGGCGCAAAGCTCAGTTCCCCTTCATTCAAGGCAGTCAGGCACGCTGCTGCGCCCCAGGGCTGCGCCTCAGGGTTCATCACAACATCTTTGGCAAGCCCTCATACCTTGAGCCAAAAGCGCCTTGCAAGGGTGCACGCGTTATTTTTGTAGAGGGAAATGGCGACAGGCCCGTGCAGGTGGGACGTCAGCACGTCGACGGTGTCTCCCTGCTCGTTTGTCAGCTCTGTCAGTTCCTGCAGAGATGGAAAAGGTGGATTGTTTCCTGCGGCATGCCGGCAGGTTAGCACAGAACTGAAGCCCATCGGGTTGCTTCCGATGCACAAGGAAGACTTGGATGATTGGTACTGCACAAACGCACAAGCTGAAAAAGAACACAATGGTGCCGTGGTGTGGCTGATCAGCTGCCACTCCTTCCTCTGGGGTCTACCCCCACACAGCACACAGCCATACCTGCACTTCTGTGTCACGCGCACCCAGCTCTTGCTTGTGTGTGAGCAGGGCTGTGTTGTGCTTCCCGTGAAGCTCTTGCAGCTCATCCGCCACACGCTTCAGTGACTCCTGCAGCCGGCTCACCTCATCGCCGTGCAGCTTGGTGATGTAGGTGCTCTGCTCTTCATCGATGTGCTTCCGCTGGCGCAGCGCGTCATGGTGACGCTCGTGCAGTTGCTGCAGCTCCTCGTCATGCTCCTTCTGCTTCATCCGTGTGGTGGTAGCATGGCGCTGTGCGGACTCACGCAGCTGTGTTTCATAGAGGTCACGCATCGAGATCAGGGCCTCATCACACGCACGCCGCTCATCGAGGATCTTGTTCTTGATGCCGGCCTGCACGACGTCGAGGCGCTCCTGCAGGGCAGCAACCGTCTCCATCTGCATCAGGTTGTGGCGCTCTGCTTCGAGCATGCGACGTGCAGTGCGCTCGTGAGCCACCTCTACCTCCAGCAGCGCACGCATGCACTGCACCGACACGCGGTGCGCAGCCTGCCGCTCGCGCTCCGCCTCGGCAACTGCTTCGCGCAGAGCTTTTTCCGACTCTGCCGCTCTGCTGCCGCCCTCCTCCAGCACGTGCTGGAGGCGCTCCTCTGTAGCCCCACGCTGTGCGGCCTGCTCGACTGCAGCACCCACCGCCTGGTCCCGCTCCATCTCCACCTCCGACATGCAACCCTCGGCACGTGCCAGCGCCTCTCGGCACTCCACCAGCTCTGCAGACGTTGCCAGCAGCTGTGCGTCACGCACCTCGTCCTCGTTGCGCTTCTGCTCGTTCAACAGCTCGGCATGCAGCAGCTTGTACTTTCGCGCGTCAGCCAGCATGGCTTCGAGACGCACGACCTTCTCCTTCCACAGCGCAAGCTCCACATCCGCCGAAGCCGATGTAAAGGCTGGGCTGCGCGGCGGCAGTGCGCTGTGCGTGCTGTGCACCTCGGCATGCACAGCTGCCTCGGAGGCATGTGCAGCGTGCGGCACACGCAGCACAGTGCTGGTGTCACGCCCCTCAGACAGGTACACAGGGCGCGAGGTGGCAGGCGCCGACACTTGCTCCTGCTCCTGCGGATCGGCCAGCCGCTGCGGCTGTGGTAGGCTCTGCACCTGCACCTGCGGCTGCACCAACGGGTAGGCTGCCGTGTGCTGCGCATGTGCATGCCTCTTCCGCGGCAGAGACTGCGACTCGAACACCTGGGGATCGGGCATGGAATCCGACTCACGCGTCAGCACTTCCTGCTGCTCCTGCGGCACATGCGCCTGCAGCTGCTGCGAATGCGGCACCACATGCGCCTGCTGCCTGGGCTGCGACAGCTTCTGCTGATCCGCAAGCCGCGGAGACGCCATCGAAAGAAAGAGCGCCCCTGGCGCCAGCGGGATAGACGACGTCCAGTGCCCTGCATCACCCAACATCCCCAACGACACTGGCAGAGCACCAGACGACACGGTGACGTGATCGCGCTTCAGGTTGAAAGTCAAGAGGAGCATGGGTGAGGGGCTGTCGGGCGTTGCGACGGGAACCTGGACGCGCACCGACTCCTCCCACACGGGGCTGTCGCTGTGCAGGGCGCGTGTGAGGTAGAGGACGCCTGAGGGGGTCACGACTTCGATGCTGACGGGGCCACCCACCACGAGGTCCACAGCCCGCGACACAATGAGCACAACCTCCTCATGCGGCTCAGCCGTGGGCATCGCCGTTGCCGCCCAACCCTGCGCCCCTGCGCGGTTGTACACAGCAGGCACACGATGCGGAGACACTGCAGGCGCACTGCCGATGAGCCTTTTAAACAGCTCATCCTCACTGATGACCAGCCCAGCGCCGGACTCATCGAAGTCGGAGTCTGTGTAGTTGCTCTGCACGAGGGCTATCCTGTGCATGCCATGGCTTGGGGCGACCTCCCGTGTAGCGGGGTCACCATGCGCCATCCCTCCTGTGGCAGTGCAGTGGTGGTGTTGGCATGTGGGTGGCAGAGGGAGCAATGGCGATGGTGGCGGTTTTTTCGTTCCGACGTCTCGCAGGCGGGCCAAACTAGTGATGGAGAGGTGGGGGTGTGATGGGGTGCTGCGATCACCCAGCAGACAGGTGTATATTGGAGGCCGAGAAGGCGGGTCCAGTGTGCTGAGTTTTGCCTGTTTTTGGCTGGTTTCTAGTAGTGCTTATTGATCCATCAAGCATGTGTGTCACAGAACAACCGTGCACAATAATATTGTCTAGTAGGAAGGGCACGCCTGAGCGCAACCCGCCCGATCGCAACCCCCCCCCCCCCACACGGACACAATGTTTTTACATTGGTGCAGAGCACGCCTGTGTTCTCCACTATCCCTCCACGCACGCAACCCCGCCCCCATCCCAACCCTGGGGTGGAGAAGAAGGAACCGTGTCTGCCTGCATCACCGTTGGTCTCCAAGATGTTCAAAATAAGTTTTCCACCTGCCTTGAGAAAATTTTGCGACCGCCATCTGCTCCAGCAACGCAGTTCGGATCGAAGCCATGAAGACGTGCGGGGCGTACGGATCTTTGTGGTTGAACTCCGTCACGATCCCAAGCATCTCCACGTGGTCAGCCCGGATGTTCCTCTTTGCTTCGTAATACGACCCAGACACCCCCGCAGTTTGCGCCAACTCAAACACGGGTGACCCTGTGAAGTGCGGCTGCCACTCTGCCGGGCCAAACTCACTGGCAAGTGGCTTGGGCGTGAGATGGTCAACCATAGCTTGGTTCAGAACCATCCTCTCTGCCTTCTTGTCGAACACCGGGACGTAGACGTGCTTATGCAGCATCCACTTCCCGCTGCTAATCGTCGGGGTCGAAATACCTGCGAGCCGCGTCGCAGACTCGCGCGAGAGCAGCAGGAAGCACATCCCTTCGTCCGCCGTGACACCCCCAGTCAGATACGTGTCGTGCCCTGTGGCACGCTGCTGCATGAGGATCTTTTTGATATGAATCTCCGAGCCGTCGTACATCTGGACAAACCCAGTCGGATCCGGGCTCTTGTGGCTCGTCACGGCAGAAGTGGATGTGATGACCATCATCGTCCCACGCTTCAGTTTGTTGTTCCGAGAGTCGCGCGGGCACCGGACCAACACCCCAGTGCCCTCGCCCACCCGCACAAAGTTGACGAGCCACGGCTGGAATGCGGGTGGGAACTCCATCTCGGCTGCATCGAACGACGGCCCGATGATCTCGCCAGCGTCCTCATCAAACCCCCTATCATGGTAGCAGCGCCTCTGGCCTGCACACCTCAAAGGCACCACAGCACGGGCACCGAGACAGGCCTCCAAACCAGACACCACATGCGCTGGAATCGCCCTTGTCTGGGCGGCCTGCAAACACCGCCGCAGCATCCTCCGGCAACCCCCCCTGGCAGTGAATATACGGTGGTTTCGCAACGAAGGATTATTGCATGGAGAAACAGCATAAAAAAGCAGGCGTCTCTCTCTCATCACTCAAGGGGGGGGGGGTTGGGAAGTTGAGAGGTGGCGGGGGGAGGGGGGGAGGGGGTGGCGTGGGGTGAGGACATCAGCATCCTCACCCCCATGCATCAACTCTGCCCGTTCCCAGGCGGTTCTGTTGCGAGGGATACTTTTTTTTGGCAATCTACGTTCTGGTTTTTTTAGCCAAAAAAATGAAGATGTGACTCCCCTTGTGGGGGGGGCGTGGGGTGGGGTGGGGCGGAGGGGAGGGGAGTAGAGGGGGATGAAGCCCCCCCCCCCCCTAGGGGGGGTCATAAGCCCCCCTAAAAACGTACGAAAACCAAAATTTTCAACATACCATCAGAACCGCCCTAATACCTGATCTGACCCGAAAATCCGACCCATACCCCCCCGGAAACTGTCTGGGGCCCACTTGTGACACCTGATACGCACTTTTGTGATGATTTTTTGGGGTCCTAAAAAATGTACCTCAGTTTCGTACCTTGCCTTTGTACCTGAACCACTCCCGACCGCATTATTTCGTTCTTTGCCTTTTCTGCGGTGGTTCTGGCTCAGGTGGCACGCATGTTGCCTTCCCCAGTGCCTCGGCAAGGTCTTTCTTGACCTGATTAGTGGGAATGTTGTGTTGTTGCGTCAGCAGAATGAGTTCAGCCACCTTCTGGGTGTAGTACTTCGATCGCATATGGGTCATTGTGAGTACTTCGTACGCCTGGGAGGCTGCATCGGCATTAGTAGGCAGCGTTGTAGATGCTTTTGCTTCGTCGATCTTAGCCTGTGAAGGCACGATTGGGATATTGTACGCCCTGAGAGCCGAAGTGGTTATGATTGTGCTGTGTAATTTGCGCCCCGCAGGATATGCACACCACGCAGTCTCGACAACACGTATGAGAGTGTACCATGTGGGGACTCAACAAGGTCATTGGATCGGCATCTGCCTGCCGACTCAGCCCCCACACAGTGCGACCGCAAGGTCGCCAGGGATGTCTCAACGCCAGGGGAATACCCTCCCCTGGCGTTGTACAACCCTACTCTCAACCCTCGGGTCCTCTCCTGGAGGCGGTGGTGGCGGGCCCGCAACGCTTCGTACTTCCGGTACAGACTGAGGTAGTCTGCCCGGCTGACCCGCTCATTGCTTCCTAGATCATCTGCTGCTCTGGAGCTGCCATCACTCTCACTGCCCACATCAGTTGGTGTGGGGGTAGGAGCAGGAGGAGTGGGAGGAGTAGGAGTGCAGGTGACATCTTTCTTGGCTAGCAAGGAACGCCGCTTTTCCCGCACGTGCGTGCAGTTGATGCACCACTGCATATATCTGTCGTCACCACGTCCCACTCGCTCTCCTATGTACCCAGCCCGACGGAGCGCCCGAAATAATGTCGCCTCACCGATGTCGTGTGCCGTTTTCTTTTTACGCAGGTCTGCCACAACGCTCTCTGCCGAGACCCCGCACATCTCCCGTTTGGCGAGCGTCTTTCGAGCAAGGTACTCCTCTGCAGCAGCATCTGACACCTCTGCGAGGCCCTGGGCACGCGGCATGTGTTGCTCGGCGTGCTGAGTGAGCGTAGTGACACCCTTCCCTTGCAAAGAACGAAATAATGCGGTCGGGAGTGGTTCAGGTACAAAGGCAAGGTACGAAACTGAGGTACATTTTTTAGGACCCCAAAAAATCATCACAAAAGTGCGTATCAGGTGTCACAAGTGGGCCCCAGACAGTTTCCGGGGGGGTATGGGTCGGATTTTCGGGTCAGATCAGGTATTAGGGCGGCTCTGATGGTATGTCGAAAATTTTGGTTTTGTACGGGCTTATGACCCCCCCTACCCCCCCCCCCCACCCACATGCACACATTGACCTATCCCTCCCACCCCCTTCCATGGCCTTCTCGCAGAAGACTGCCGTCCACCCCCCCCCCCCCGAACACTGCAGACTGTTTTCCCTCTGCGCTTTGAACAAAAGCAGAGTCCCATCTTATCCCCACGAGAGGGAAGGGAAGGGGTGTGTGGACCAGACAGAGGGGGTGGGGGTATTTTTGAGTGCTGGTAATCAGGCCTGGGCGGGGAACGAGCCCTTTTTCCAGGTTTTTTGGGTCGGGGAACCAGGTTTTTTCTAAGAATTTTTACAAGGGATTTTTTGCTCGCCCCCCCACAGTTTCCAGGCGCGTGCCCGTCAGGCGGGACTTTTTCTCTGATTTCTCTCCGCGTCATCATGTGACAGCTCTTGAGTGATGCCCAGAGATGCTTGCGGCAGAGAGTGCCCCTCATGCGCGTTACAGCTGAAAATGAATGAGGATCATCTGGCACTCGTTCTCATCGGGGGTTGTGCTCCGCAGGGACTCAATACACCTTGGCACTCTCGCAGGGCTGGACATGCCAGCAGCTGGAGGACAGTTACAAAGCTGCCACTCCCCGACGCCACCCACGTGCTGGCCCCTTCAGGTCTGAAAGCCCAAAAGCTCCCGGGGATTTTTGCAGTGGTGCGCACCATATTCAGCGCAGCAGGGTGATCTCTCCGATTTTCCAAAACTGCTGGTTTACTGGTTTGGGGAACGGTCGTCGGCAGACCGTTGAAATGCCCGTGTTAGCAAGGCACACTCACGTTTCAGGTAGCGTGTCGTGTGTCACGCATGTCGCGAACGCGGCAAGTGTACCTCCCAGGTGGGGAAGCCCGACCTCCTGTCCGATGTCAGTCAGGCTTCGAAGAAGCGCTTCATGGATGCGGCGCTGACCTCCTACGCTGCACTGTACCCGGGGAAGTGAGATAGATGGACGGGCACACGCTACATGGGGGGTCTGGGGGGCGGAGCCCCCCAGCCGCCGGAGGCCACGGTAGCGAACACCTGTTCGTGTGGGCGTACAGATTCTGTGCGAGTTGGCTGCGTCCTCAGAGGCGACTGGAGTGGTTGGACCCCGACCTGATGGGATTCGAAGGGCTTGAGTACGAGACGTACGCCACAGGGGGGTCTGGGGGGCGGAGCCCCCCAGCCGCCGGAGGCCACGGTAGTGAACGTCTGGCTCTCCAGTTGGCCAGCAAGGCGAACGGTACGGGGGACAGACTTCCCTTCCATCCTTGTGCGCGCCCTGTCGACTGGGGAAAACTTAGAAAAAGTTTTCTCCTCTGCGAAACAACCTTAGAAAAAAATTCCCCTAACAAAATTCTTAGAAAAAAACTTTTTTTTCCCTTACAAAAATTCTTAGAAAAAAAGTTCAGAATCCTGAAAGTGGGGAACAAGCCCCCCAGTTAGGAACAGCCCTGCTGGTAATTTACTTCTTTTTTTTTGGTGTCGACAAATCTCAAAACGCGGCTTGATTTCTGTCCTGGTTGACACCTCATTGGTTTTCTTGCTATACTGAACGGAGGGCGGTGATCGAGTTTGACGGGTATGTGTAAGGGATACAGTAGTGGCAGTGCGAGTGCTGCAGCAGCAACGTAAAGGGGTCCTGCGAGCGGAAACCATTCGGCACCACCGCCACTGCCGGTGGCACTGTCCCCTCGCGCAATCCATCCTCTGCGTCGGATGCGCCACCTTCAGGGTCATACACCACTCTTCGGGAGCCGTCAAAATCCCCGAGAGTTTCATACACCAACAGCCCATCCCTCCTTACAGAAACGCCATACGTCGCCAAATCGGACCTGTATAGCCTCTGCCCCCACCCCCGCCCCGCTACAGAGCAAAGGCTACATCACCTCTGCAAATCACTAACTTTACTATAACACATCGGGAAGGGTTGTGCAGCAAGGGGTTTGGTGGGGTGTGTGGGGGGGGTGGGGGTGGATATGCAGACAGGGTACATAGAACTGAGTTTTGTGTTCAGTTTCGTGCCTTTCTGGACGCCAGTACGGACAGCATCGCGAGATGGGGGGAGGAGTCGCCCTGTATTAGAGGGGGGGGGGGGGGAAGCCGCAAAAAACCAGCGTGGCGTGGCGAAAAGGCGGGGGGGTAGGGGGGAGTGGGGTGGTGGGGACGCGAGGGTTGCCTTTGGTTGCCCCAAAGAAGCGCTGTCCCTCCCCACAATGCTTCTGGCACCCCTGGGAGCCTTTGTTGTGTGGTAAACAAATCAAGGCGGGTGGCCTGCCGTCTCAAAATGAAGAACGGCTATCATCCGATACACGATCCCACGCATGTGTGTTGCACCTTTGGGAACAGTTTTTTTTACCTCATTTTTTTCCCCTGCGTTGTTAGCACAACTCTTAGAATAACAGGGGGTGCTTTTTTGCGGTGTCAACCGTGAAGAACGCAGTGGAGTGCCCTAAAGTGCCTTCTACACAACTACAACAAAGGTTCGCATGTGTGGAGACTCGGGGGGTGGGGGTGGGGGGTGAGGTAATATTTCTAAGTCAGAACCACCAATCAGAGAACGTGGTATGGCGTTGAGAGGGATCAAGGTTTTGGGAAGGTAGGCAACAGTAAAGCACCAGAGCCATAGGATAGAGGGAGGGAGTGAGGTGGTGCCACGGCGGTTTCTCACTGGTGCAGTGGATAGCCCACTCCCCGCCACAGCAGGGGTCCGACGGCAGGCCAGAACCTTGCCCAACCCATCCCTCCCCTTGGGTGATCATCAACAATAAGGCCTCAACGCAGCTTGACATACAAAAGCAGCCCAGATGGTTTTGGGTTTGCTGCAACACTGTATTCGTGCTATTTTTTGACATCGTTTTTTTTGACATTTGTTTTCTCTTCTTTTTTTTCTGTTTCTACTCCGCCACCCCAACCCACACCATGCAGGCCCGACCCCCTCACGCATGTCCAAACCCACCTCTTCCCAAGAATACTGAGAGAGAGAGAGAGATCCTTCCTGAGACTCGTGGAAGTGCACCCCCCAGTGGTTGTCAGGAGACATCCAACATACGGTGGACAGGGCTTGCGATCTGGAGGGGGTTTGCCGGTATGACTGTCGACGAATCCGAGACAAATCTCACACCCCCCCCTGACAGTGTGCCACCCTCTCCTCGTGGAGAGGGGAACCCGGTGCCTGCGCACGTCCTGCCGAACTGTGGCTGTTTGGTGGGGCTGTCGCAGGCCCAGAGGGGGGAGTTGGGGTGGTGAAGTCGAAGAAAGGTAAATCACAGGGGTTTTTGACATCTCCCCCCCTCCGCCCGTCATGCAGGTTGTGTCCCACATCTAGAGGAAGGCTCCATAGAGGAGACAAGGGTGGGGCGGGGCGGAGGAGGAGGAGGAGGGGGGGGGAGGGGGAAACCAGACAGCCGGCGCGTGGCAAGAGCTGCGCGAAAAGGGAAACTGCTGGCATTCCTTTCCGAATGACGCAAACCCTTCCCCCACTGCAGGGGGGGGAGAAGAGTTGTGATGAACGGGCAGGGATGGGTGTATGCATGTGGCCCGCTGCGAAAACAGGCAGGGGGTGGGGAGGGGTGGTGGGGTTCGAAGGTCTTGGCTTGCACAATCACGGTGGGGGGGGGGGGGGGTGGATGTCTGCAATTTTTTTTGCTGGTGTCGTTTAACGACTCTACACAAAACGGAGAAAGGGTTTTTGGTTCAACAAAAAGGCACTCAAAAAAACATCAAGACTGCGAGACGGGTTCACTTGTCTAGGGACTAATAGCCCCCAAATCCGCCATAAGTGGGCCCGTGCCCATGGCCGTACCCGTGGTAGCCACGCGCACCGTGCTGATGGTGGTACTGCCCCTGTTATGTGATATGGGTGTTGGATACTGACTTAAATTGGACGAAACACAATAGCCAACAGTGAAATGGCGAAGATGGCGAAATTAAACAAGATGGCGGAATGACGAAGCTTGTCCTTTTTGTACGCTAAAGCCGGCAAACCCCACCCACACTGTGACACCCCACCCCCACCCCCACCCCGAATCGTGAAACGACAGCAAAAAAAATGCAACAACGACGCCAACAGCTGCTGACAATCGCTTTCTCGGAACACAGACCCCCACCAACCTCTTCCGGATGTGACATACGTAGTTGCTGAAGGAGGTTGAGCGGCGTTGGGCCATCAAGGAGCGGTCGTATTCCTGCCGCTTCACAGGATCGCTAAGCGTGCTGTAGGCTTCGCTGATCATTTTAAACTTCTTCTCCGCCTCCGCCTTGTCCTCCCCGGGGGCGACCTTGTCGGGATGCCAACGCATGCAGAGGTTGCGGTATTTGATCTTGAGGTCCTGCTTCGCCTTCTCGTCATGCGAGGAGAAGTGCTGCGACAGCCCGAGCAGCGTGTAGTAGTCCGCCTTCGGTGACTTCTCCGCGTCCCGCCTCCTCTCCACCTCCTTTATATGCGACTGGACGTCCTGTGCCGATGCACCGCACTTCTGCGCACTCCTGAAGTCGGCTATTGCCTTGTCGAAGTCCTGCAACTCCATATGGCACCTCCCCCTCCTCGTGTATGCACGCGTGAAGCTGTGATGCGGGGAAGGGTGATATGAGAGAAGGCCAATGAGACGCAACAAAAAACGCACAACCCAATCACCCCCATTGTGGGACTTCTATTCGATGCCCGTCCAACATTGCACTCAACTCAAAAGAATGCGGTGTGCATGGCACATCTCCAACCCACAGCAATGCAATCAAATCCTGGTTGACATACGCTGAGTCCAGATCAATGGCGGCGGTGCAGTCCTCAAGAGCAAGTTTGATCTGCTTCAACTCCTTCCGAGCTGCTGCCCTGTTTGTGTATAGGACCTTGGCGACCTCAGGACAGTCCTTTGCCAGCTCAATCCCTTCGGTGTACAGCTGTGCGCTGTTCTGCCACTCCTTGTTTTTGAAGCGGTCGTTGCCCCTCTCCTTCTTGGACTCCAGCGCAGTGAACTTCGTCTGCAGCTCCACAAGCCGCTTTGTATGCGGGAACTGCTTCAGCCCTTCCTGTGGCAGGCGTGCGGTGAGGTGGCATAGGGGAGAGAAGCCCGACAAGAAGGTAGAAGACAAGACGGTGCCACCAAACAGTGCTCTTTTCCTTTGTCCCCCCCAGACAGTGGCGGGGCAGCATGGGCGGCACAGGCAATACACATGCAAGGCATGCAGCATGACATACATTTGTGACTGTGATGGCGTGCTTCATCTTGTCATAGCCGTAGAGGTATAAGCTCCGAGACTTGACGATATAACACTCAACAACCACCTCGCGCACCACGGACCCTGGTTGGGAGCCGAATTGCACCACCAGTTTCTCGACAGTTTGGATGGACTGTGAGAGGTCGCCCTTCGCCTGGAGGACATGCCCCAGGGCCACGACGTACTCAGGCCACTCGGCACAGCGCGGCTCGATGTCCTTGAGCAGCTGCTCGGCCTCCGCGGGTTTCGCCGGCGCTATGTTGACCGCCTTGTCCAGCACAGCCTTGGCCTGGCGGCAGGCCTCCTCGTCCTGCCGCACCAGCTCCACATCCCCAGGCTTGTCGCACTTCGCCCACCCGTCGCTGCGTGCCGCATCGCGCAGCATCGTGATTGCCATGGCGACGTCACCCATGCTGCAGGCAGCCTTCCCCATCCTGGTCCACAGCTTCGCGTTGCACGCATCGTCCTGCAGGCCACGTTTGCAGTCCTCGATACAGGCTTGATACTGCTGCATCATGAAGCGGGCCGCACTCCTGTTGCCGTACACAACAGTGGGTCTTGTTGTCCCGTCGCTCAGATCCACGGCTCGTGACCAGTAATCAATGGCACTCTCATAATCGCCCTTCTCGTAGGCGTCGTCCCCCTTGATCTTCAGCTTCTTACTGGTGACGACGCGCGGCGCCTCCTCGCGTGGCGGCGGCGGCGGCGGCGGTGGGGGCTGCTGGTCGTCTCGCTGTGCGGAGGAGGGCTCCTGGGGGGGCTCTGCAGGCAGATCCGGCGGTGCGGCCTGGTGCACGGGGCCTGCGGAGGCGCTGCGGCGCGAGCTGTTGGGGGCGTCGGGCGTGGCCTTCCACGAATGGGGAGAGGCAAAGGCAGGCTTTGGCGCAGGGGGGCTGTTGCCCGCCATGTCCTGGTCGGGCTGTGCACGCTCAGTGTCTGGGGGGCGTGCTGCAGGCTCGGCAGCACGCCGGGGTGTTTGGCCAGTGGCGGCAGCCCCCTTGCGCCGCATGGGCTTCTTGGACTTCGAGGGGAAGTTGGCCACAAAGGGTGCCTCTGTCGTGAAGGCGCCTGCCGGCGACGGCGGCTCTGTCGGCTTCTCTGCAGGCTGCGCAAAGTTATAGCCGTGGCCGTCGACATCCATCCCTGACTCCGGGTTCGATGCGTCCTTTGCTGCCCACCCGCCTGCTGGTGAGCTGCGCTCCGCCTGGGGGTCACGGAAGCGGAAACCCGACGTCAAGCACACCTCTTCGTGTGCGCGCAACTCCCCCCGCAGGATAACCGCACCACACTTCTTCGGGCACTTAATGCGGAGGAACTCGCACTGCCCGAGGTGCTCCCCGACACGGTCACGAGGGAACTCTGCCCCGCATTCAGCCTGACTGCTCTTGAGGGTGCAACGTACCTTCAGACGACCGAGAAAGTCGCTGATGATCTTCGAAGCCTTGCGGTAGGGCACGGCCCCTGCAAGTTGGTGGCAGTTGGGGCACACCCTCACACCCGTATCGAAGTGTGACGAAAGGCACGTCTCACAAATGCAAGCAGAGCAGCACTCCATCTCCAGCGGGCGGAGGAGAGGCCCCACGCATAGCGGGCAGTGAAACTCCCGCGGGCACTGTTCCAGGTAGGCGAAGTCGGAGCCCTTCAGCGGGCTGTCGAAGGTGGACATCCCAGCAGGAGACACCCAGCGGCCTCAGGCCGCAGGTGGGTGCCGCCTGTGCCTGTTGGTGTGGGTGCGTGTTGGGATGGGGAATGACTCACAGGACAAGAGGGGGGTGCATGTCTTCCCGAAGTCCATTAGAAGTCGGGCAAAATATCAGAAAACCCGTTTCGCTAAAATTCCGGTAGAAGTCAGGCCCTGGCTGGGTGAGAATCCGGTGATCCAATGTATGTTGCTTGGATGTATGGGGGGCTGTCTGGAAGCACTGAACATTGCCGAAATCTGTCGAGTATATCGAAGAACCCGAGAAAAGCCAAGAAGAACTTGCTGACAACCCTGCAGATTGCTTCAACACAGTTGACACCTTTGTGAGGGAGTCGGGTGACGAGCAGCGAGTATGAGTCATCACAAAGCCTCGGTGCTTGGGAGATGGGCGGGGGTGGGGTCATGGGCTGTCATCAGCTGCTGCAGGCCCACCACCATCCATGCCGAGAAGACGGTTCATTCTTCTGAGACAGCTTGAGGAGATGCGTGAGGGGGTGGATGCCTCCCATACTCAGGGAAACGCACTGAGACCAGCGCGGATGCGCTGGGGTGCAAGTGGAGCAAAAACAAAGAAAATCAAACACAGGGAGGCCCAACGGGCACCCTTCAAGGAAACACAAAAGTGAGACGTGTAGTGTCTGCCGCACCAGGCATGCCCAAGACACCAAGACAGGGCATGCGCTGGCCTGCACCCAACGGGGTGCAGATCAGCCAACTCTTGGCAGGCAAGAGGTCCGACCATTCCTGCAACTGCAACTGCACCAGCAGACATGCAGGGCTCGCCCCTTCACTTCACTTCCTTCACCCCAGAAGCCATGACTGGTAGGCGGCGGAAGGGGAGACGGCAACGGTGCAGGTGTGGTTCGCCAGCACCCTGCTGCTGTAGCCCGCAAGCTGCGAGGCGGCGCCCTGCAGCGCGCTGCAGTAGTCGTCGCGCGAGGCGTCGAGCTGTGCTGTGAGATCGCGCGACGCCTGCATCAAGGAGGCGTGCTGTGCCTGGATGTGCTGGCGCGTCCCCCGCGCAGCATCCCCCAGCCCCTCCTCCCTGTCCGCCCGGGCACGCACGTGGCGCAGGCGCTGCTTGCGGTTCGTGACATCGCGCGTCAGCTTGTCGACCTCATCGCGCAGCCGGCTGCGGGACTCCTCCTCTGCCGCCAGCTGTGCGCGCAGCTCTGCCAGCAGCTCCTTCTCCCGCTTCAGCCGCCCCGCAAAGGACTCCCTCGTGCTCCCAGCGACGTCGCCCTGCGTCTGCGACATGTCCCTGCTGGCACAGGCGTGGCGTGGTTCGCGGAAAGAGGTTCCGTTCCTCGCTGCCCTCTGCCCTGCCCTGTCCTTGCCTGGTGTGTGTCGGTGTCTGCTGTCTGCCGGTGCGCTCTACCTGACAGGGTGTGCAGGGTGTGGTCTCCAGTGTCGAGTGGTGTGTGGCAGTGGTGCTCGTGTCAAGGGCAAGGGTGCGCTCGTTGTCTTCTGCACTCCGACAGAAACCTTCACGTGTCGGCACGTGTGTTTGTGAAATGCACATCAACCAAACAGTGGTCGAACCGGGATGGGTGCAGGCCGCATCTGCTCAACAAACAAGGGGGGCGGAAGTGATGGCACTACCGGGTGGCAGGGGGCCGCCCCTTTCGTGTGTGACTTGCCAGAAAGCGGGCGGAGAAATCAGGAGAGAGCCGACTGCACAAGGGGCGCAATTGGGGGAAGCTCAGGTGACAGTCACTGTCGCAGCAAGGGGGCAAGACTTGGGCAGCAGACTCCCGAGTGCGAAAGCATGATGACGGACCCGGGTGAGTGGCGCCACCCCCCTTTTGCCAGCAAGAGCGGTGTCACATGGTAAGATCCACTCCGGTGGGCGCACCGTGCTAGGGCAGCACACCTGAGTGTAAACCCACGCACGATAAAGGTGCAGGCGAGTGACGACGCCTCCCGAAAGCAGTAGCGCGTCGTAGAGTCACACCTCCCTCGCGGGCTCCGCGCGCTTCGTGGTAATGATGACCCCATGATGATAAAGCACGCACCAACCTGGAGACACCTTGCTCCCCCACCGCATGCTACACTGGTTTGCCGACAGTTGGCTCTTCAGTGACAGCTCAGGTCGGAACGCAACGGATCCCCCTCCAGGGGGCGTAGATGGTGGCTAATCCTTGAAAGTGCAGCCCTGATTCATGTCTCCAAGTTACCTCGAACTGGTCTGAACACAGACACACAACCTGGGCTGAGGTCCTCCGACCCATGGGTTAAACCCTGCCTGCAACGTCGTTCTGTTGATTTTGCTGTGTTTTGGGCGGTGTCTGTTTCGCTAAACAGACACCGCCTCAAAACTGGTTTCAACACACACACACACACCCCACCCGCCCGTAAAAACACCGGCGTACGCTTGTGAGAAAATGCACGACACAACAGCCAAACATGCTCCACAAATCATTTTGTGCGTGGACGCATGAACACATCACAAACAGAATCCGAGCAAAGAGCGCCTCCACAAGGGCACAACTAATCACAAGCTCATATTGTTCGAAGTCCGTTGTTCTGAGCGGCCACATCACGGGAAATCGAGCCTGTTCAACAACAACAACAACACACACTGCATCACACCACACGGGTTTGATCACTTTCGCTCTGTGCCGAAGTGCAGAAGGGGGTGGGTCACATACACATGGAGAGCCGGAGTCTGCATCCTGGTGTTCAGATGCAGCCTGCGCAGCTCCACTTTGAAGTGAGCGGGATATCAAACGAGAGAGGGGAGGGAGGAGGTGGGGGTGGGGGTGCTGTGCCTGCACTGTTTAGTCTGCCTGTCCTGTTGATTGCCGAGGCAGCAGCCTCACTCCCCACTGAAGCGCCTGGTGTACTCGCTGCGACGCATGCGGTGCTTCGAGCTGGCGTGGCGCAGCACAGACTCTGCGGAAGGGAACGGCTCGCCGGATGCCAACGCAACCGCCCCGCACACAGCACACGCATGGGTGCTGCCCGCAGGGTCCTCCTCATCGTCCTCACGCTTCCGCTTGCTGCTGCCGCTTCCTGGTGTTTCCCCCACAGCGCCCTGTGCCGTCTCTGCTTCTGGTTCTGGTTCTGTACTGTCACTATCATCGTCACCATCACCTCCATCAAGGGCTTCATGCACAAGCGCCTTCACCGCCTTCGCACCCCGGCCTTTCAGGCCCGCTGCCACGGAGACACATGTCCTCCCGTCTGCAGCAGGCTTCGTCACGTCTGCCCCGCGTTCCAACAGGAGGTGGCACACAGGCGCACTTGCCGCAAGCACCGCAGCGAGCAGCGGGGGCGATAGACCGTCGTTGACACCAGCACCGTGGTCCAGCAGCAGGGTCACGATCTTCACGTCCCCCGTTGCTGCTGCATGCCCCAAGCACGTCCACCCGTCGTTGTCCTGTGCACCAACGTCCGCACCCTTCTCCAGCAGTGCCCTGCACCTGGCGATCCTATTTGAACGTGCCATCCGCATCAGTACTGTTCTCCCATAGCTGTCGCGCACGTTCAGGTCGAGTCGCGGTGATGCCATCAGCGCCTCAAACATGAAGGCATTCTTGGTCAACACATCGTGCAGCAGCGGCACTCCTCCTCTTTCGCACACTTTGGGGCACACACCAGCAGCGAGCAGTGCAGCGACTGCATCATCCTTACTCTTGCCTGTGACTGCGATGTGCAGGGCTGTCGGGCCGTCGTTGTTGCGGGCAGAGGGGTCAGCACCGGCAGCGAGAAGTGCAGTCACTGTCTCACCACAGTGACTGCGTGTGACTGCGATGAGCAGAGCTGTCAGGCCGTCGTAGTTGCCGACAGAGGCACCGTGCGACATGAGTAACACAACAAGCTGTGCGGACAGCTTGTCTCCCTCCTCAGGCTGGAGGGACGATCCATTGGGGCCAGACACGGCATGCATCAGGCATGTCCATCCTTTGGAGTCCTTGAGGGCCACGTCTGGCGTGCGATTGTTTGCCTTCACGTACGCGAGTATCTCCTCACAGGCAGTCACATTCTTGGCGGAGGCTGCCTGCATGAGGCATGTCCCCCCGTCACCGTCCTGTACACTCAGCTCCACGAGCAGGCGTCGCACGTCTGTCCTGTCGGGGGAAGAATCACGCGCAGCATACACCAGGGCGTCGGTGAAGGAGGACTGCTGCAGGGTGCCGTGTGAGACAATAATACGTACTACCGGCAGACTGTTTGCTTCGACAGCCTTGTGCAGTGAGATGCGCAGGACCTCACGATCTTGTGGCATGAAGGCAGCGAACACCCAGTCACGCCCTTTCTCAGCAGCCCTGTAGAAGAAGCCCTTGCATAACTCTGTGACACCACACTCGATCAGTATCTGCACAAGATCACGCGACTGCAGTGCGTCGGTGTCGCGCTCGTTCGAGGAGATCCAATTCGCGAGGTACTCCTTCCAATACCTAGATGCAAGTAGAATCCTGCACATTGGCAAGTCAGGTTCAGCCAGAGCAACGGAGAGTGCATGTGGAATGGGGGAGAAGAAGAATCTCCTCCAGCCCCATGCAAGGATTATGAGGCGCACAGTCTCAGTATCCCCTCGCTCCACAGCGTGATTGAAGTCAGTGAAGGTGTCGTTGTTGCTGACACCTTTCTCTTCCAGGATACGTATGGCCCCTTCAGCATCAAGAGTCGGGATGACCTCGATGGTGCTGCCTGAGGACAGGGCAGCGACACTGCTGTCGTCGGATAGGAGCAGCCCCTCTGGCATCATCGTCATCGTGAATGTGCGGATGGTCTCTTGATCCAGTTCGCACAGCGCCTTGTGCACCGCGGTGTGCAGTTCAGCCAGTTTCGGCTCACCGGCAAACTCACACATCACCTCATGTTTCCCGAGCACCACACGCAGCTCCATCGCAGGTGTTGTGTCTCCTGTAGGATTCGCGTGGCAAACGGAACAGCCAAACATGCAAGTCAAAACCAACCAACACACAGGAACAGGGCAAAGGGGGCCTTGTGCACTTTGATGCTGCGCGTTGGGTGCCAAGTCGAAACCGAGAGGAGTGGCCGCTGTCTCCTGGTTGGGGCACACCCCAATTCGCTTGGCAGCCCCTGTCGGTGCGCTTTTAATGAGACGGGGTGAGTGTCCTGCTATGAGCCTCAATGGGGGTATGGAAATTTAGGCAAAATTAGCCAATTTAGCCAGGTTTTTTGGCTGGGGAAAATAGTTGTCCAATTTTTGAAAAATTCGAAAAAAATCGAAAAAAACGCCTAACTGTTTTTAGCCACTACGGCTAGCCACAGTGGCTAAATTTCCATACGGCCCTGGTGACCCGGGGTCCGAAATTTCGACATGTCGAAAAAATTTTTTTTGGCCAAAAAAAAATTTTTTTTTTCGCCTGGCTCAACAGAATCTGGGGCTCACTGGGGTGCCACACTGAAAAATTTCGGAAAATTTTCGAATTTTTTTTCAGCCATTTTTGGTTAGCCAGGCCTGGGCCCAGCTGGGCCAGGTAGGCCGAAATTTCGACATGTCGAAAAAAAAAAATTTGGCCAAAAAAAAAATTTTTTTTTCGCGTATCCGTCAGGTGGACCACCGGGTGGGGAGAGATCCGGTGTGAGGCACTTGGGTCCGTCCAGGTGGGCAGGGGGAACCTGGGGGCGGGGGGCCTCAAAACCCGTCTACCAGTGCCGCTTCTAATCTCGTCGGTCTTGTCCCAACCACCACCAGCCAGCCCAGAACGCCCTGACGCTGCGACCTCGTCGATTTTTCCGTTTCGCCCATCCGCCCAACTCCGCCAACCCAACCAGCCCTACCCTTTCTCCCAGTCAGGGCGGTACTCACACGAGCGGCAAAGCGCTGGGGGAGGGGGGGGGGGGGACATCAATAGGGGAGGGGAGGGGAGGGGAGGGGAGGGGAGGGGAGGGGAGGGGAGGGGGGAGGAAGGGAGGGGAGGAAGGGGGGGGGGGGTTATGTTGTTTCTAACCCAGACCTGCTGTGCAGAGCCCGGGGGAGGGGGTGGCCAGCCCCTGTCTAACCATTCACAACGGCCACCTGCACACATCTATGAAAGGGGGGGGGGGGAAGGTCCCGGGGGGGGGGGGGGGGGGGTGGTGGGGGTGGGGACGCTGCTCCGCCTACTCGCCCCGCTCCACCTCCGTCTGCAGCTTGCGCATGTAGACGCGCAGGCTGACCCCCGGCTCCCTCGTCTGGTTCCCGGGCTCGGCCTGCGCGCCCCCTTGCAGGATGCGCGCCTGCAGCCACTCCGCCGCTACGTCACCTGCCACCCTGGGCGAGAGGGGGCAAAGGCCATAGCTGGGGTGGAAGCAGTGCCTCCACGCCTCGACGGTGCGGGGGATGGCTCCTCCCATCGAGACGCAGGGGGCCATGCCGCGGGCCCGCGCTACCACCCCCTCGGCCCAGACACGGGACGCCGCAAGCTCCTGCAGAGCGGGGATGTTCGCCGCGGGCGTCTCGTCGTCCCCGTAGGCGTGGATGGCCTGGAGGTCGTCCTCGGGCTCCCACACGTTCGCCGGGTCGTCGTCGAACTCCATGGGGCCCGCCGCGTCACCCTGACGCAGCTCCTCCAGGCGTCTCGAGGACGCGGCCGTCCGGCTGCGGCGCTGCCCGTCCCGGCGGGCCTGCGCGGCGTTGCGCATCATCGTCGCAGCAACCCCCTGGATCCCGCCAGCCCCACCGGGGGCTGTTCCGCCAGAGGTGCCAGAGGGGGCTGTGTTGAAGGTGTGGGAGCCTCCGCCCTGGCGGCGCCGCGCGGCCTGAGCGGGGCCAGACGGCTGGGCACCTGCCGCCGTGACCGGAGCCGCAGAGGGCACACCAGAGGGGGCTGTGTTTGAGGTTTGGGAGCCTCCGCCCTGGTGGTTCTCTGTGGCCCCCGACCCCGACGGCGGGCACTCTGCATGTTGGGCCTGCCCCTGCATGGGGGCTGGGGCAGCCCGGGAGGCACTCTCCGCCGGGGGCACGCTGTGGCCGTGGGTCGCGGAGGGCGCACCAGAGGGGGCTGTGTTTGAGGTTTGGGAGCCTCCGCCCTGGTGCATCTCCACGTCCTGGCCGGGAGCGACCGGCTCCTCCGCCACTTCCTCCTTCACCCGCGTTGGATGGTGCGCAGCCCCCGACGAGTCGTGCGGGGCACTCGGCTGCCTGGGCCCCATCGGCGTGTCGTGCATGCGGCTCGGGATGGGCTTCCGCCGGCGGGGGCGCGCCCGGGCGGACTCCAGGACCTCCCGCAGATCCGGGGTGACCGCGGGTTGCTCCGCAGGGTCTGGAGCGTCGACATCCACCGCCACCCGGTCAATGTAGCCTGGGCACCGCTCACCCCGCACTGCGCATGACGCGCACACTTTGCGCCAGCATCTGCCACACGCGTGATGCCTCGCGGAGCGGTCGAACGGGCGGCGGCACTTCTCGCACTCCTCCACCTGGCCCGCCGAGCCCCCCTGACGCACCATCTGCATGGGACTATCACCATCGCACCCCGTGACATCCGCTGCCATCGGCTTCGGGGGAAGACCCGCCAGGTGCTGACGCATGGGCTCCGGCATAACTAGGGGCACGTAGTGCCCATGTTGCCCCCCGTCCTCCGCGGTTTACTTGTCATGCAAGTATTTTACATGTATAATACTTGCATGACAAGTATTATACATGTATAATACATGTAAATGCATGAAATATACATGTAAAATACATGTATATCAAGTAAAAATACATGTATAATAGTTGACATGCAAGTATTATACATGTATTTTTACTTGATATACATGTATTTTACATGTATATTTCAGGCATATACATGTATTATACATGTATAATAGTTGACATGCAAGTATTATACATGTATAATACATGTATTATACTTGTAGTTATACATGTAAAATTTACAAGATCCCACCGTGCAGGGGCGGAGCGTGGGCAGGCTGACGGGGCAAGGCTGTGGCTGTTGAGCCATCGCTCTGGGAGGTCAGCAAAACCTGGAGGAGTATGTGCCACCCCCGGCCGGGGCGCACTCGCACCCGCTGCACACCCGCAGCAAGATGAGTTGCGGTACCCCGCACAGGTGTTCGAGTGGGCTGCCATGGTCCTGCTCACGACGACCTGCAGGTCACCCGTCCCTGTCGTGCAGGCAGTGCCAGGAGGTGGTGGCCTCGTCAATCTAGCAGTGTTTGAGTTGACCGGGATGAGGCACTCCACTCTGGGTCTGCTGTTTGTGATGTACAAGCAACAAGCAGGTCTGACTGGAGTGGCCCTCCTCAACGGGCACACTGGCATCTGTGCAGCAGCACTATCCCACCCCCGGAACGCCCCGCGTAACACCGGTGGGAAGGACATTGTTCCTGGGCATCTAGAGGAGGACCCGGGCCGTTCGTTGTATTCTTCACAGTCGCAGCCTCCGGCTTGTCGTTGTTCGTCAGCGTTGCGCCCACCCAGCCTGTGCAGAGAACTTGTGCCGTCTTCAACAGTAACTTTTGGCCGACAATTTTTGGGGCATTTTTTCACCAAACAAATTCTCTCTGCTGGCCAAGTCGAAGACTCGTTTGGGGACTTTTGGTGTCCCCAATTTTTCAATTTTTGAAAAATATGCTCACTTTGCTAAACTGGACCCAACTCCCCACACTCTTTTTTTAGCGAAAAACAGCAAATTTCGGCCGATTTTTTCTCATTTTTTTTCATTTTTTTTCATTTTTTTTCATTTTTTTTCATTTTTTTTCACCGACTTTTCCATACCCCCAATATCCTATAACTCATATCACAACCTCTATCAGCTGGCGATGAGTGTGAAGTGAAGTGCAATGTACCCTGGGGCCTTTCCAGGGTTCTTCGCCGTGGGGCCTATTCCTTTATCTCAGGGCTTGGAGAGGTGACCCGGGTGGCGAGGAGTACCGGGCGGGGTAACGCTCTCTTTCTCTCTCTGTTCTAATTGGAGACAAGGGGGTGCAGTGCACGGGCTTGTGCTCGGGCTGTGAGCTCTACACACGCGGGCGAAGGTAAAAAAAAGTCTCGTCGTTCTACGGCTCATCACCTCAGGTCCCTTTGATCTTGGCTCACACCTGATATGAGGCGCACCAGGGAGGTTGTAGTGCGCTAGCGCCAAAACACAGCGAGCACCGGCAGACCACCACATGGCGTCTTGCATCAGACGAGCTTGCTCTGACTTTGCTTCAGGATTGTCGCATCCGGAGACACGTCAATCATGACGAAGAATTCTCCAAACCAGCAACTTAGGCAACTGCGGTATTGGAAACCAGCAGAAACCACCAAGCCTGGATGTGTGTCCCGAGGAGGGGCTGAACATGGTTGCGGCCAATCTAGGCACGTGTGTCGTGGATGACCGTGCAGGCAGAGGTGGGTGTCGCTCACTGGCATCAGGGCTCTTCCGACAGAGCTTTCCCTTGATCTCGGCGACAGCACCCCGGCTGAGAAGGACACCGCCTTCGCTGATTTATTCCCGAAGGCACGGGCGATCATCCCGGGCAATATGCAGCACCAGCTGGATGGGTTCACGACCGCACTGGCGCTGAAGGATGTGCTGTGCCACATCTCTGACGCAGCTGAGAGGGAGAAGCAGGCGAGCAAGACGGCACCACCGGCCGTGCGATCCCGCTTCTCTCCGACGCACACTACCTGCACCGCTTGAGTGGATCTGCACCTTGCACCACGTCCCCGGGCATTTATACAATCTTCCGGGCCCGCTGCAGGACAGCGGCCCTGCTACGTGTGCGTCGCTTCTGCGGTTGGCAGAGATGCCCACGAAATCGCTGGGCTCGAGTCCCACCTGCAGGCCGCCGTCCGCCTGACGGCACCCCTCGCATCGCTGCTCCAGAAGTACTGCGATGCGCAGCTGGGTGTGCCAACGGCGTGCCCCTGTCGACGCAGTGTACACCGACATTGAGAATGTCATCGAGAAAGTGTCTGAGGTGGAGAAGTACGACCCCCCAGTGCCCCTGGCAGGGGAGCTGGCCTGGGCTGGCGACCGCATGCGCAGAAGGTGGGACGGCACGGAATCAGGGAAGTCCTTCTGGTTTGCGGTCCGCCGTCTGTGCCCGAGCGCGTACGGCCGCATGAGTCGTAGGGGTGTCAGGACCCCGGTGCCACCTCCCCTCTGTTTCGGGGAGGTCACGAGCAGGGCCTGGGTGATCTACGACTAGGCCACCACGTTCCGAGGGTGTGCTGGATTTCTGGGACAACCCGGGGGCGAACCGGGCTGCTACACTCCTCTCTGCTCTCGGGTGTCTGCTGCTTGTCGAGCGACAGGCAGGGCGGAAGCCATTTTTCTTTGTACAGTCGACAGAGAATCGCAGTGCCCAATGTCATGTGCAGGCAACAGGGAGTTGTCAAGTGTGTTTCCTCAGCTCGGTACAGGAGGCGAATCTCCAAAGGAAAATAGGAGGGGGAAAAAAACGGCCGTTTTTTCGCCAACAAAACATGAAAACGGCCGTTTTTATATTTCGGTAGCGGGAACTGAGGTAGTGAATTCTCAGAAAATTCACTCCCTCCATGACGGCCGTTATGACACTATGCCCCCCCCTTGTAACTGTCCGCCTCGGGGCCTCCTCGGGGGGCGGACAATTACAAGGGTTATACTGGGTACTAAGGCCTGCAGTGCGAGTGGTTGGCCTGCGTGACAAGGGTCTCTTAATCACCCCTCGCTATTCCCCTATCACCCCCTGGGGGGTGGTAGGGGTGAGTAGCGAGAACCCTGGCCACACAGAGCGCACAAACACTATGGAATGTGCCTCTGTTGTGTTGTGTGCACGCTGCAGCCAGTGGCACAGGCTAATCCCTTGTAATTGTCCGCCTGACCTTGTAATTGTCCGTTTCGGCCAAAAATGCCAAAATAGGGCGGACAATTACAAGGGGGTGGGTAGGTATTTGGTAAATAACCACCTGATTTGACCCGAATTTGGCGGAGTTTGACGGAGTTGGGCGGAGTTTGGGCGGAGTTTGGGCGGAGTGTGGGCGGAGTGTGGGCGATTTGCCAAATCAGGTGGAATAATTGACCTAAAACAAGCCGCCTCTGGGCGAGGGTGGGCGAGGGTGGGCGAATGCAGGTGACCGACGGTGGGCGGGCGGGTGGTGGGCCAACCTGGGCCCTGCGGTAGGTTCACCGCTCGCTCGTCATTTTCCCCTTCCACTGCACTTTTCGGAAGCCGTGCGGATCGTGGTGGGGTCATTTTGGTGGTGCCAAACTTCACCCATGAAGTACAGGTCTGGTTCAGGCACTTTTGCAGGTGACTAGGAGGCAGCTCGCCGCCCCACCCCACGCACCCAGCGGGACCCCCCCTCACGGATTTTCCAAAACCCCGTTCTTTTGAACGTTTGGGATCTGTGCGGATCGTGGTGGGGTCATTTTGGCCATGGGGTGTCTGTCTCCACCACTGACTGGGGGTCATCATATGGGCCCAAATCCTGCAGGGTTGCGTTGCGTCAAAACCTTGCGACCGCTGCCTCCAGACCCAGTGCTGCCGCGGTTTGGTGGGCTCGATGGGTATACTGTGATTGGTTGGATTGGCTGTGGCTGGTCCAGGAGGAAGTGGTGGGACACAAGATGGCGTAATGCCCAAGTACAGTACAAACCCCACCAGAAAACAGCCAACTTGGGCGAGGGTGGACGGGGGTGGGCGAGAGTGGGCGACGGTGGGCGAGGGTGGGCGAGAGTGGTCGTAGGGTGGGCGACGGTGATCGACGGTGGTGCGAGTGCTGGGCGACGCCAAAAGGGCGGCTTGTTTTAGGTCAATACCACCTGATTTTGACCCGAGTTTGGAGGAGTTTGGTGGAGTTAAGTGGCGTTCGGTGGTGTTGTGCGGTGTTGTGTGGTGGTTCCCTTGCAAAAAATCGAATGTCCTATGGGGCGGAGGGCGCTGGGGACTGGGCAGTGGCCGTTCCACATGCCCTTCCCCTCGTGACTTGCACCCAGTGTCGCCACCCCACTTCACGGAAAACATGACTACGCAGCAACAGGGTCATGCTTGCGGCGGTATGCAACCACCAGGACAGCCTGTTTCGGGTTCGCAAAGCCTGGTACGCTGCCTTGCCATCGGGACCCAGATACTGAGGACACCCCTGTGAGAACACTGAGGGAAGATGTTGGGCTAGCCTAGTTGAAGCAGGCTTCGGTGACCGAGGCAGAGCACCCTGCCCAGAACATGAACAAGACTGTTCGACTGACGGGGAAGAACCTGGTGGGCAGGTGTGGTCTTCGGCGCAATGCTTGGAGATATCAGGAGCCTTCTCTTCAAGGCTACCACTTATGTTGGACTTGGCCTTCGCTCCTGTGAGCAGTGAAAAAAGTGAGGGACGCCGTTCTTCCCCTCTGACTGACGACCAGTGATGACGTAGCGAAGGACCTTGAATGGGGTTTGAACCCAAGAGAGTCAATACTCAGCCGAGAGAGTCAATACTCAACCAAAGGTATTCTCCAGGACCTGGCACGGAACGGACGATACGAACGCTCCCACCGTGCGCACGGACCTGTCTGCGACTCTACAAGGACCACGGGGTGGGGCGCGCACATCACCTCGGAGGCCTCAAGGAGCCTGCCTGACCTGCACGACTCCGCTGCGCCAGCTACAAGGCGGAGCTCGGGCGCCATCCCACCGACCTACAGCAAGGCAAGGGGTGATGAACATCTGGAGACCTGAGCCCATGCAGGATCGAAGAGACGCGAAGGCCTTATCCACAGAGGATCCACCTGAGGGAGACCACCATCCACCTCCTTCGGACAGACCACACAGCCTTGTCGATGACCACAGCAGCCGGACACAGACCAGTACGTGTACCCTGCCTGCAGCACCGGGCCACGCCCCATCGAGGGTCTCCCTGAAGCATCTCTTTACGGCCCAAGCCGGAAGGGCGGCCATCTCGCGACTCCCACTAGGCACACAGGCAATGTGAGTCGCATTCTCGGGGTACCCACCACCCGTAAACCCCAGCACACCGCCTGCCCGCCTCAGGCACAACTTGACGGTGTACTCATCTGGCGATACGTGCTCGTCTTTCTTCTCCGCGGTGGCGATGCTGAAGATGCAGTCCACGTTCGTCATACTCAGCCAGGTCTGCAGACACCACCACGTACGGCCAAAGGCGGGGAGGAGGGCTGCCTTGGCTTTCTTCCAGAAGGCCAAGGGGGTGTCGGCAACAAGGTGTGCCGCACTCAGGACCAGGTAGGCCTTGAACTCCTCCCGACAACATTCTCGTGGAAACCAGTAAAAATTGCGCCCCTGGCCCCCCGTCGAGGGGAGAAACCCTCAAAATACCCTGTGAGAACCACCTCCGTGTCAATATGTGGACAGACTTGAACACGTCGCGTGACGGCTACACCACCCAAACTGCCTCCAGCTGCCTTCAGGCAGACTACTTGGAGAATTGAATGTGTGATGCTGGGTGCGAGTCGAATATAGTGAAGAGAAGACGGTTTCATTGACCAACTACCTGTCTACCGCATTCTCGCATGCGAGAATGCGATTCGCATTGCCTGTGTGACTAGGACACGCATTCGCGTCTCAGACTCCCGTACCCAGACTCCCGCTAGCGGGCTAGGGGAGTTGGAGTCCACTATGTACTTGCACTCCAGGTCCCTGACTTGCACGCAGTGCAATAATGTGCCTGGAACCGGGGAGGAATGCAGTGCAAGTAATGTCCGGGTGTGCAAGTGCTATCTTCCTCCCTGTTTTAGGGGGGCAGTTGGCCTGTAGTACGGTGGTCAATAATAGGCGAAAAGGCCCGAACCAAAAAGAAGACGATGTTTTCGGTACAGCAGCGAAGGCCCCCAAATAAAGGAAAGGCAAGCCACCAGGCTCAACCAGAAACTGCTCGGGATCAGACAGAACAAGGTGGGTGGGAGAGGTGGTGGTTGCGTAAGGCCTCGAGGCTGGCGTCGTCGAAGCAGGCGGTGTCGGGAGTGTCCGAGCCAGAGCACCCTGCCCACCTCATGGACAAGACCATTAGACCGATGGGGAAGAGCGGCACAGGTGTGGCCATGGGTTCGATCCCTGGATGACATCAGTAGCCGCAACCTTCTCTTCAAGGCTACCAATGATGCTGGACTAGGGGGCCTTCGCTACACAGTTCTCGTGCAGCGGTCTTTCGTGGACTTCTGTACAAGGCGGCAACGCTACTCGGTGATGCCTTGCGATGCTCAAGTGCCTGCTGGACCCCTATGTCCTTCAGCCCCCAAAGCAGGCAACAATATGGGAGCAACCTAACAGGGAGGTGAAGAAGGCACGGGTCTCAGCCTGATGACACGCTGCAACCTCAAGGTGACTGGCGACACCTCTCCCACAGTCTGCGGCGACTCTGCCGTGGCGACAAGGCTTCCTGTCATGGGAGATCGCTGCGTGGATCAACGTGGCACCCGTGTGCTCGGCAGGTTGTTTCGGCGCCTGTTTTCTCCGTGTCATGCTCTTCGTGAGCGTGTCAGGGATGTTGGCACACGCTGGGGAGGGTTTCACATGAGGACATAACATATATCCTTGTTGGATAGAACCCTCATATCACACCCTCAATCAGCTGACGCTACTCGGTGAGAAAAAGTGAGGGCCTCTCTTCCCCTCACGAACTGACAACCTGTGACTCGGAGTGAAGGTCCCTTGAGTGGGCTTCGAACCCGAGGCCGTCAACACTCAATCAAAGCATCATCCAGGACCTGGCGGACGGACTCCACAAACGATAACGATCCCGCCATGTGCCTGGCATGTCTACACCGACGGATCTGTCCCCGAATCGACAACAAGGAACTGGGGTGCCACAGGTGCGTGCAGCAGAGGACAGAACATAGTATGCCGGGCTACCTCAAAGAGAAGCAGTTGCCTGGCCTGCACGGACCCCGCTGCACCAGCTACCAAGAGGAGCTCGTGGCCATCCGGGAATCCCTCGCCCGCCTCTGCGCCCTGGTATTCCCTGGCGATACGCTCGTACTCGCCATTCGCCGCCCGAATACGTGCTCGCCATCCTCTCCGACCCGCAGCAGGCAAGGGCGTCTGCTGAGTGGAGCAGCTCGAGATGCCTGAGCGAGCTCGGGCAGGGATCGGAGAGGCACCCGCCTGCAGCGCCCCGACCTGCACATGGGCTTACCGCCTGGGGGAGGCCACCATCCACCGCCTCGGACAGACCACCACCTTGTCTCTGGCTTTGCCTAGCAGCCTGGACACGTACTCAGCACCGGCCACAGGGGCTCCCTGAAGCATCTTTTCGGCTGCACTGCCACAGCGCCAACCAGGCACTGCCTGTTAGTGCATCGCTACGAGGAGGCGATCCGCTTCCTGGCTGCGTCAGGGAGGGGGGGCACAGCAAGCAGGATTACCCCGACGAGTGTCCCTCCCCCCACCAGGGGTGGCAGGAACTCAAATCCATCACGTCGGGGCTCTGTGCCAGTTCTAGGGATCCTAGCCCTTTTCTTCAAGAAAGGGACACAACAATGGAGGCCAGCTCGACCCCAACCTGGTGCCATGTCCGCATTCCGAGGGTCTGTGCCTCTTCAACACTGAGTATGTGGGTTTGGTGTGAGTCGGGGACTGGGAGAATTCACCTCTTGTGACAGGGTCAGTCGGGTAGCCGGGACCCACCCAGACCCGGCGGGACCCCCCCAGACCATAATCGTCATCGGCGGATCGTAGTGGGGTCACTTCATTGGCATAGGTGCCCCCTCTGTGGCGACACCAGGTCCTGGAAGGGATCTCGGTCGTAGTGGGGGCAACGTGCAGCAGTGGGCATTGCTACGCCCTAAAACCTAAATACCTGCAGTGAGTCTGAGGAACCACACGTACACTGAATCTACGTGGAACCCGGTTTTGTGAAATGTTGATTTGGTTCAGGTGTGGGGAAGTGACTCGTTCCCGATTGGGCCCGACGGGCAGCCGGCACCTACCCACTGGCGTGACCCAGTAGTACCCCACCTGGGGTACCTATTCACACCCATAACTGGCCTTTCGTCACTGGGGCTCGCCATAAGGTTTGGTTGTGGTCTCTCGACCCACTGTGGCTGCCTAACCCTTCTCTGTCTAAGAAAGCACCAGCAATGACTCGTTTGGGAGTGGTGCAATAAGTAGCGATAGTCGTCACTGTGTGTCACGATCTCGCCACCAGCGAAACAACAGAAAAGAGGAAGGGGGTGGCGAGGCAATGTTGTCCCCAGCCATGTGCGGCCAGAAGAACCCGAGACAGCGGACCCTCTCACCGGGGCTGCTACGAACACCCAGAATGTTCAAATCGTTCATACTCAGGAGGAACAGCCCCGTTCCTCCAGTGACAGAACGATGTGTTGGGGGCCGGGAATCGAACCTTGACATCAATGTGGACTGATGATTGCACGTCGTGCACTTCACCATTACTACGAGCCAGAATATGACTCAATGTGAGGTCAAGGTGTCCAGGACGCCTTGAAGTAGCGAACACCGGTCCGTACAGGAACGAGAAGTGTACCGTTCAACACTGCATTACCCAACGGTGTTGTGTGGTCAAGCAATTCGGATATTCTTCCCGTAACACCACTCTGCCCAAGATGAAAACCAGTACCCGATCAACCCCAGGCTCATCCTACCCGAGGGCTGGTAGTGACTCCACTTGCGGCTCGTTTTGACCCGAGTTGATGGAGCTCCCTGCCCCCACCGTTCCGCAGAGTTATACTGGCCGGTTTATTATCGATTAGCCGATCCTACAGGCACACCCTATATGCGGACAATTATTACGGCTTACGGTCTACGTAGAGCTTTGGGTATTTATTAGAGTCTCGGGATTCAGCCAGATTTATTAGAGTTCTAATTAGGCGATTATTAGAGTCAAAATGAATTTATTAGAGTCTGATTAGGCGATTATTAGGGTATTCATGGTATGACAAAGGTCTTAATAAGAAAAGGATCTTTTCACTTCTTTCTTAAGACGTCTTAATGCAGGTGCTGCATTAAATTTCTTAAATTAATGACCCCCATTATTTTTAAGAAATGCAGGATTTCTTAAGATTTCTTAATGAAATGATGAACATTATTTCCATATCTCCCAGCATTAAAAATGTCCATCATTCTGAAAAAGATCTTTTAAGATCTTTTTCAGAATGATGGACATTAAAATGCTAGGCATTAAGAAACACGTCTTAAGAAATCAGTAAGAAATCTTTAAGAAATAGCCCTTTCGGCATTACATTAAGACGTCTTAAGAAATTTCGAGATTTCTTAACATTTCTTGCAAGATCTTTGTCATACCATGGGTATTATTAGACTCTAATAATACCCTAATAATCGCCTAATTAGAGTGATGTGCCTGTGTTGTGGGGAGAGGAAGTGGTCACGAAAAGGGGCAGGAAGGGTCTTGGGTTCTGGGAGAGTGTGCCTGCGTGCGTCCTGTCGATCTGTGTATGCTTGGGAGCGCAGCAGCCTCAACAGTTGCTTCTGTGGGGAACGTATCTGTGAGAAACCTTTAGCTGGGCACCCTCCCAAGTGCAAGAGCGTTCCCGTTCGCTCCAAGAGCGGAGGCACCTTCCTTTCCAGTATGTGTGGGACCACACCGAGCACGATGTGCCACCTCATTGTCAACACAGTTTTGGCCTTCTGAGAGTCTTGACTTGGAGGCGTCATTGCTCATATCAACGTCGATCATTGCCACATTCGCGTTTGCTGTCGATCCGCAGGGTTGACATCGGGAAAGAACAGCCTGGCACCTTCCACCAAGGTCCCGGGCATGACCTTAAACTGCCCAGGCTTCTCATACCATGACGGGCACTTGTGCCAGGGAATGAAACAGCAGGGGGTGGCTCCCCTGGACCATCAAGGGTGCTTGCATCAGGAGTCCTGAACAGATGGCGAGGCGTCTCCGTGATCCCTTGTAGGCATGGCTAGCCACTCTGGTAGCACCAGGGCAGAAACGGCGCCAAGGGTAAAACCAAGTCTGGAGACTCATACAAACCTAGATCATGACTACGAGCAGCCTTCGGGTCGCGTCTAGAAGTAGTTGATACTCTCCCACCCGACACGCATGTGCAGGGCCCCCGAAGTAAACAAAAAAACAGCTGCAGGCCGGTGGGAGGTAGCTCTTCTGCCACAGCCACTTCTCCTGCGTGGCCTGGAGTAGGTGGCCTTCTTCCCCTTCGGCTTTGCCGCCGGCTTCGGTGCATGGTTATGTTTGTAACCTCATGCAATGAAGGGACTCGAACACAAAGGAGCAGCAGTACCCGCAGCAGGCAGTGTATACGTACGGTGCCTGCTGCGAGAAGAGCCACATCTCACCTCCGCACAGGTCGTGTGCGTGTCTGTCACCACAACCTCTCCACAATGTTTCATTCGAACGTGCGCTGCAATGTGACTATGGAGCGTCTGATTTTCACAGATACCTTCTGTGCAGGCTTTGGGTTCCTCACTTGCCGGACCTTGGCAGGGTGCTGCTGCTGCTGACGGAGCTCTCAGACACTGCCCGCTTCGGCATATCGCCCCTCTCCCCCGGCTCGAGCCTGTAACGCGTGGTCTGGGCGTTCTCTTGGGTGTAATCTCACCTCGAAATGCTCTCAACAACACCCTAATTAGACTCTAATTAGGGCATAATTATAGTATTAGAGTGTAGTTAGAGTTTCTGAAACTCTAATTATACGCTAATAAATCTTGGGTTAGAGTCTAAGTAGACTCTACGTAGACCGTAAGCCATAAATTATAATCGGCAATTGTCCGAGCCGAATCACACTCCAACAAACTGCCTCCCTCCAGCATTCACGTGCCATTCCCTAGTTGAACAGTAAAGGAGTAGATCACGCCCGTGCGGCGGCATAGACAACGAAGTGGATAGTGTATCAGTTCAGGGTGGAATGCTTCGACAGTTCACGGTCTCTCGTGGACTTCTGTACGATGCAGGTCCGCTGATCCAACATAGCCCACGCCGAATTGTGACTCCCGTCATACCCCAATAATCTAAGTCGAGCGGAAGGTAAAAGTCATACCAGCCAAACCAACCAACACTTAACCGAAGAGCCACCTGATTTTTTAGCCGGGCTCTTCTAGCCGGCCTACAGAAGACCATGCAGACCCATACCCGCCTGTGCGGATGTACGCACCTATATCAACCCATACGGGCTTAGGCAGGCCAACACGGGCCAATACACGCTGCTACGCGGCTGTGCTCCAGACCAGAGCTTGCAGACACCCAACTGCCCCGAGAGTATATACACACTCAACACCTCAGGCTATTGCCCAGCGCATCCAAACAGATGAACACAAAATGCCTGCCGCTGCCTCCGCCCCTACGCCCGTGCTCACAACTGTCAAGGTTGTTGTCGCAGAAGCACTGAAGACGGTGGAGAGGGAGTACCACGTGCAACCACTATCGTGGCGGGGTCCGGTCGTTGGGTGCCTTTGAAAGACCCGCCTATTGCGCAAGTGCCTCAAGTGCGCGTGGCCCACTGACCCCCAGGGGAACCGCCGCCTGTAAGGAAACCACATTTTTAACGCCCCCTACCGACCTAGACAGGCCAATATGGGCCTGTAGGTATACGCGCCTGTATTGAACGATTTGAACGATGTTTGGCCGTGTTCGTAGCGCTGGTGAGAGGTTCGTCACCCCTGCCTCAGCCAGGTACCGGGGTGCCTCGTTGTAGCGGTGCAGCAACAGGTTGTGCACATTCATGGGCGCGCCGCCGCGGGGACAGTGGGAAGAGATGATTCAGCGAGACCCGGTGCGTGATTCAGGCAGGGCAGACACGCTGAATGCGCCATGCCTGTGATGTTCTGGTCCTACACCAGGCGGTGGTGGTCGGCCCAGAGGTGGCGGATGGTGGACCCCCTAGCGGGTGAGGCCCTCCATGTGGAGGTCGGGGCGCTGCAGACGTCTCGCCAATCCCCGACCGGTACGCATGCACACCAGGATGAAAGGAGAGCTCAGCAGGGAGGGACAAGGCGAAATAGGGCAAAAATCAGGTGGAACAGGGCAAAGCTTGGGTGCCAAGTCGAAACCGAGAGCAGTGACCGCCGTCTCCCTGGTTGGGACACACCCCAAGTCGCCTGGCAGCCCCTGTCGGAGGCACCCCACACAATTTACTGTGGGGAACTGCCTGTCCGATGCAGTTGAGCACGCGGCAGCCGTCACAGCGATTCCCCAGCACAGCACAGAGGAGCACCTGCCTTGACGGTGCCACAGGTGCTGGAGACGTGGACGAGTGAGTGGAGGGCATCGTGCGTCCTGCCTGGCGAGTGGGATGTGCAAGGTGGTGCCTTTCGTTGCCACCAACTCGGCGCTCCTCCTCCCGGGTGGTTGGCGCACATGCGCCGCTGGGCGGCAATGGTCTCCTTTGTATTGGCTCCCATCATTCTGTGTATGAATTATCAACAGCAGGGCCCCCAACCAGACGCATATTTCTGCAAGCCAAAGAGGTACCGGTTGGCAGCGGAAAGAGCGGGAGGTGCCTGCTGACGGCGAGGGCATGCCGAACCGCACAGAGAGGACGAGCCTGATGATGGGGCGGCACAGCGGATCCGGTGGGGAAGGCCCAAGGCGGGTGCCAAAGGGGGTGACGAAAGGGCAGCAAGCCGGAGGTCAAGAAAGCGAATGTCACACAAGGCGAGTACCAAACCCACCGCACAGAACCCGAGCAGGAGGTGAAGTGCCAAGCCTCCCAGGAAGCGGTGAGGACAGGCAGAGATACGTGGTTGCAGACGAGGCGAAGCTTCGGCTAAAGCCGAAGCGCGTCACAGCTCAGGGTCGGTGAGACCACCAGAGAATTGCCACTCCCAGTTGAAACTGGCAAGAGGGTCAAGATCAAGGCAATGCACGACTTGCTGTTTGACGAGGGGTAGGCTTAGCACCGTGGCGGCGAGGTGCCGCTAATCGCGTGCTGCTGTACAGGCCGTGGCCCTGAATACAGCACGCATCGTGGCGAAAATCCACTCGGACAAGGTGCACGCGCGGTGGAATAGGAAGCGACATCGACAGTGCTGGTTCCACAGGTGTCAAGTGAGCCTTGTCTGCGACACTCACACGCACACTATGCATGCTGCTTCTTAGACGTGCGCGGGAGAGCTGTGGGCTGTGCGGAAGCGCACCTCCTTTAGGCGGGACAACACACGGCGAGCTCATCCTGAACGATACCCTCAGCAAACATCGCTTGCGACGCGAGACGACGGCTCTCGTACTCCTCCAACAGGGCAAATGACAGCAGGTGAGTCAAACGATACACCTCGGGAGTCGTAAACTGTGGTCAGTTCGAAACCAGGTGCAAATTATTGGTGCGGCACCACAGCCTGTGACAGGAACTACAATGAATATTCCGGGAGAGACCGACGTCCAGAAGAAGTACGTCTTCTTGCGCACTCAGGAAGTACCTGGTGAAGTCCAGTGGCACGGATGGGAGAGCACATGACTCTCACAGGAGGTATGACGTCCATTCCCAAGATGACATTAGGAATCGCATCAATAATGTTGGACCTGGGTGTGTTTGGAACCGGAGTGCGTCAATTCGAGCTCGGCTATCACGTTGTGCCTCCAGGGGACACTGTGCGTATTGGATCGGGACGTTGTGCAGGGAATCGAAACCGGGCCTGCATGATCCCCTGGGTGAATTCCAGCAATCCCCAGCGACACACAGTTCGCGATCGACAACCCGGAGGAGTCTCTCCATCCGTGCTCAGGGAGAAAGGCCGTCAGTCCGCGGTGTCTGAGGACCCACATCTCCACATCGCAATCTGTGCAGTACATCAGCACAAGGACCCTGCCGGATGACAGTCAACACACTAAGCCATAACAACCAAGAGGGACTAGAGGGATCTGGCGCAACGTGGCTGTGCATGCAGGAGTCAATAGCCTCGACCCGGTCCAACCCGACTTGGCCCTGAGTGCCGGTCAAACCACCGCAACTCCGCCCAACTCCGCTCAACCTGCCGAAACTCCGGCCACCCTGACGAAGCTCAGCGGTGCCTCCACCAAACCCACCACATCAGGTTGTGCTATCCGGCAGCGGGAGCCTTCGCTCCGCACCCCTCGCGTTTCCTCAAAGAGTTGCCGAGTGGGGAAATCGCGAGGGGTCGTCCCCACTACTGCCGGCGTTGCTGCCAGAGGTGACGGAAGTGAGATACAGGCGAAGGCGCCCGAGACACAAGCGATATCGGTATCAACACCCTCACCCCTGGCTCCGAGACCCTCAGGTCCGCAGCCCAGGCGCCCGCGATTTACTTTGTTGCTCCTCCCCTCAGGCGGGCTGCTCGAGGCTGAAGAGTGCATCCTGGGAAGGCTCATGACGGGTCCCTGTGGGTTACCGGGAAGGCATCGGATGAGGAGAAGGAAGGGGTCTTGAGAACAGCCATACGGTGTCGCACAAGGCGAGTGGAACATCAACTGAGGACAACCCTGGGTCTGGAGTGGGGTCTTGGCAGGAAACCACGCTTCTTTAGGGCAGGGCGGGCGACTGCCCCCTGGTGAAGGCCAATTCCTGGAGGAGACTGTAGAGGTGGGAGCCGAGGTCTGATACGGTACCTCGAGCTCAGGTGCTGATCCCTCCGCAGCAGCGCTTCCTGGATGCCCCGTGGTGGGGGTGCCCACCTTAGGGGTTGTAGCTGCTGTGCGCACCAGCCCCTGTGGCTCATGGAGGCGGCAGCGAGTCAGAGGGTCCTGCTGTCGAGCCTGAAGGGAAACGAAGGTGCGGGCACTAGATCCTCGCTGAATCTGTCGTCCTGTCCCAGCGGAACTGCCGAATCACACCGGTCAGAGCATTGCCGCTGCGATGGAAGCCTCTAAGCTCGCCCCTTCCAGGCTGCGGAAGGGTGTTCGGACCCTTGCAAGCGAACCAGGCTAGGAGGGCAGGCCGCTGCATGACTCCGCCGTTACCTCCGTGGGCTGTGGGGGCTTGCATCGGAAACAGCCCGGCCCAAAAGATCTTTTCTGTTTCAGGACTGACACTGGCCTGGAATACCCCGGCAAGATCCGTGGTGGCATGGGCATCTCCATGCTGAAGCACTGCCGCACAGGGAGAGGGCGCACCAGGCAGAGCACTTCTTTGACCTGCGGCAGTCACACAGTCAAGTTGAGTGATGGTGAGTAGGAGTGCCTGTAGCGTGGGGCCGTCTCCGGGCTCGTGGTGTCTGCAGTCAGCAGTCCTGCATGGGTCACAGTCGGCTTGCTGTGAGCAGGCCACGTGGGAGCGCGGACCACACCGACAGAGTATTCCGTTTTGATGGAGGGCTAAAGAGATGTCAGACATTGGAGTGTGATGAGGCGGAAGACAATGTGCGACGGCCTGCAGCAAGTCTCTGGGGCGACTAATCATGAGTGGTTCGACCGAGCTGCAAGGTTCGCGCGGTAACACATTGATCTCGGGCGCAAGGCTCTCGCTAGGGGTGATTTGGCTAAAAAATCACCTAAAAAAACACCACTTGAAAAATTGGGGGGGTGAAAAAAAGTAAAATCACCCCCCCCTGAAATTTAAAAAAAAACCGGGCTGGCGGAGTTGGTGGGGGGTGAGGGTGTTAGGCGACCGCCTAACACCCGCACCAGCAGCAGAGAGGGCCCACGAGCAGGTCATCCCGCTCGTGCCCGGCACCGGGAAGCTGGGCTATGCAACAGAAACATCTCCGCACATCATCCGCCCACAAGGAACAGATGTTCACTACCGTGGCCTCCGGCGGCTGGGGGGCTCCGCCCCCCAGACCCCCCAGACCCCCCAGACGCGTTTCTCCTGTACCTACCCTCCTGTGGATCACAGGACCGTGCTTAGCCAACCTTCCGAGCGGGACATCATCGGAAAACTCGCAACTGTCTGCCCAACCAAGCCCGGTGTGATTCTCTTCATATGCATCTGCTGTCCCAGCTCTCTTCGCCTGCTCCACACCACCGTCGGGTGGGGTGTGGAGCGGGTATGGGGAGGGCTGGGGCAGCAAACAAGGCAGAGATGAGGCCGGGAGCGGGGCTCCGCCTGCGTGATACGGGACCCCAAATCACCCCCCCCTGGGGGTCCCAGGGGTGATTAGCGAGAGCCCTGCTCGGGCGATGTGCGAGCTTAAAAAATCGCCACAAACGAACGATCATGCTCGAAAAGCGAGGGAAAAGCGACAGGGGCTTTCCGCGGGTCGAGATTGGCTTCCCGTGTTCCTTGCTTCTGTCTGTCAAGCCACACGAGAGCCTGTATCACCCATGGACCAGCAACGATGCTTGCGATGGACCCAACCCACTCCACTGCCCTCCTCACTTCTGCTAATGTCTGGGCTTTCACACCCTGCATGCCGTTGTCACAGACCTCGTGGCAATCTTTCTCGGGGAGTTGGTGCGCTCTTGCCGCAGGCCTTTGGTCTGTTCAGCCAAAGCTCTCAGTTCCACCCACTCTGCAGCAGCCGAGCAATGCCGACCTGGCGATGCCTTAGATGTCATCACCACCCTCATGAGGCGCACCAGGCAGATGCAGTCACCACCCCAATGGGTGACTCCCATAATGAGCACTCGGGCTTGACAGGGGACGTGCATATCTCCACCTCACCAACTGCCACTGGGGACTTTCGGGGCGGAATCGGCACATGACCTTTGACAACAGCAACTGAGAAGCGTCGTCCGGTGTAGCAGTACTGTCTTGCCACTGACTGACCCGACCTGCCAACAGAATACCTTGCCAGCTGCTGTACTTGGAGTTGCGTGCTAAGAGAACGAGGAAGAGGGAGGAAGCGGCAATAAGATAAATGATGACGACAGGGCGGGATACTTTGAAACGACTGATGCAGCGAGTCCAACAGCAACAACACGATGAAGGACCACGACACGGCGCTGAAGGAACACGACGATGAACAGTTGAACAACCGCAAACATCAGGATGCCTTGCCCAGCAGGACGCGGGCTAGAAGACGCGATGTCGTGTGGGAAAGGTGAAACGCAGGGCCCAGACACCGACCATTCCTGCTGAAGACTGCTGTACTGCACGTCCGCATGATCGCTCTCTTGGGGATGCCAAAAGGTCTGTCCCACACGTGACGAGCTGATCACTACCCGCTGCGGAAGACTTGCAGACCGGAAGCGCAAGCACTCATCATGAAGCCTGCACAAGGGCACTCTTCACCAAGAAGATGGCTGGAGGATATCGACTCGATGAACAACATCGAGCCCATCGGGGCAACACGCAACAGGGTGCTGCTGGGGATAAAGGGTGCTGGCGGGGAACGAGCAGGACAACGTCGTGACATCTGCGATACCACCTGCGGTGTTCCATTCCCAGGCCCAACACCGTGATGCCGAGGAAAAAGAAGAACTGTCGAGCACTGTTGATCCACTGGAGCACATGCCCTGCCGAAGGAAGGTGCATACATGATGCAGATCGGCAGTTCAGCACGAGGGACACAGGCTAACACGAGACACAAACCCGCTGTCGGCGGCATAGCCCTGCACCAGACCCTCCACACGCAGCCCATCGCAGCCGCGGTGCACCCGGAGGGGCAGAGGCTCAGAACAAAGTGGGTGTACCCCCCTACTACTGCCTGCCGCACAGCCCTGGGCGCTTCAGCATAACACCGGGACGGCACCGCTCGCGTGTGCCCAAGGGAGGAGGAACGGCAGCGACCCTGCAAGAAGGAGCTCTCGTTGCAAGACCCTCCAAGGGCAGGCAAGGCGGGCGCCTTGCCCCAAAGGGGCTGGGAGAGGATGCCCCAGTGTGGCGCGGTATCAGGCTGCTGAGCAGCTGGACCTGGAGCAGGCGGGGTGCAGCTGTGGGGTGACCGGTTCTGAGTGGAAAGGAGCTTGGCTGCATGGGTCATGCCTATGGTGTCGCACTCGATGGACCCAGTTGGGGCTGCCAGCAGGACAGGACTGGAGAACAGGGGCGTCCAAGCACCGAAGGGAATTAGCAGGGAGGGGGAAATCATGGAACTCTGTCAGGATGTCAGGACCTGGGCCCTGGATAGAGATTGAGGTTCGCCCGACCAGGTAGGGTGGGGTGGTGAATTACAACACGCCAGTACACCATATGCTGCTGATGCGGACGAAACCAGCGGAGCGAGACATGATTGTACGGCAGTGGTCTTACTGGTCCGCGGTGTTCGAGATAGTTGTTATGTGCACGAAGGGAATACCAACACCCGTAGATTGTTACCTGACCCAATAGTTACCCTATAGATTACCGTGTAGACCTACCAACCTTTAGATTAGAGTTATGACACGCCAAAACCCAACCACACGCCGGTGGTACAAGCAGACTAAACCAGTGACTAGACTTATCCCTAGAGTAGCGCCCAGGCCAGGCAAGGTGAAATGATGATCCGATATGCGCGCTGCTTGGGGACACTGCCAAGTGCAGGCGACGCATAACAAAGAAGGGTCCCACTACATCAACAACTGTGCAGCAGCGCAGCCCAGGCGCGCTCGCAGAGGCGAATCGATACGACCGGTGTGGGTGGTCCACAGGCACCCGAGATGGAGGGATGCAGGCAACTCTTGGCTCAGCACAGTGTGTTGACTGCCGAACACGGGTGGGCGTGTTTCCCATTCTCAGCGGAGGCGTCGCAGTGCTGGACAGAAGACGGAGAGGACGGGATATGAGCACACATAATAATAAGGCTTCGCACAAAGTCCCGTTATACCCGAACACCAATATGAATACAGTCCCGAGCAGTGTTCCCTGCACGTAAGGGGCACCGCAGCTCACGATTCGGCGCCTGCTCGAATCCGTAACCATATAACGAGACCCTCCAACCAGCAGAATAAATAACCATTGAGGGCCAACGCCGTGGCCTTAATGTATTGAACGGAGGGGTGTCGGGAGGTGTCGGAAACCACACACGGTTTCCCCATGGTACCAGGGCTTTGCCGGGTTCCACTAAAAGTGCAATACACCTTAGGGCCCACTTGGTACCCGGGAACCCCTGAACACCACTCCCCCTCGAACACCGGAAGCGCGCCCGATACAGCGCATCACTGCATCGGGCGTCGGCGCTCGGACACCTCGCTTTCGCACTGGATCAGGCAGCACGGGTGCAAACCCGAAGCAGGGCTTGCGGCGAGTGAGGGGAAAACCGATCGGACTAATAATTTTCCGACCCTCCGACTATACTGATATGGTAATTCCCTGCAGGACACAACACAGCCCTTGCAAACCTTGAGGAGAGAGGTCAAGCCGTCAGGGCCAAGGCCCCAACGGGTTGACCCCCCTCCGCCCCTATCCCAGCATCCCGACACCCGTACAGCCATGGACAGTGCCCATGCCTGTCAGCCGAAGCCCCGTTCCCTTCATCCCTCTTCCCTCTGGCATGCTTGAGGTGCAGAGCACCACCGCCAGCCCCAACGGGTTGGCCCCGTCTGCCCGACCCCGACATCCCCTCACCCCGTCGCCACCCCAACCCGCCCACCCCCTGCAGGCCGACCCCCGCGTCACTCACGCGACCCGGGGGAGATGCGGCAGAGGCGGCACATGCAAGCACGTGCACACCCCGAGACCCCAGACCCTCACGACACCCGTCAGGCGCAGGCGACAGCTGAGCTGACCCCCTTTGGCGCTGCCCCTCCCCCCCATGTCTGCTCGGCGTGTCCCCTGCGGCGGTCGGCACCCTAACCCAACCCACCCCACCCCACCCTGGTGTGCAGGGCTGCTGGCAGGAGCAGCCCCTGAGGCGTCGGGTGAGCGACCCCTCGAAGGCACAGCGGGGCTGGGGGCTGCTGCGGCTGGCAGGAAGGCAGGGGAGGGCACAACAGGCACAGGCACAGGGGCAGGCAGGCTGGCAGGGAGGGAGGGAGGGAGGGAAGGAGGAGGGTGTGTGGGGCGGGGTGCGGAGGGCTGGCCACCACAACCCAACCCCAACCCAACACCTCCTCCCCCGAACCTAACCCAAGCCCAAACCCGGCCCGCCACGCGTGCCTCAAGCTGTCTGTGTGCCCCCCCCCCCCCCCCCGCTGCACTGCTGCTGTTCGTCGGTCTGCGTCAGGTCCAGCGCTGCGGTTGCCCCACCCACCCACACCCTCACCCTCACCCCTACCCGACGACCCCTGCCCCTCCCCTGGCACCGAGGCCCATCCGGGAGGGATGTGCCGATGCAGAGGGGGGATGTCCCGCGCCGCCCAGTCGTGGTCAGGCCCGAAGGGTTGATCAGACATGTGCGGGATGTGTGGCAGTGCAGCACATCTGGTTGAAGCGTTCCCCCTCCCTCATACAACCACCCACATCCGAGGCAGGCAACTCACTCGCGAATTGATTGAAAAATATGGGTGGGGGAGGGAGGGAAGGGGGAGGGGAGGGGGGAAGGGGGGCACGCGCCATTTTTTTCCCTACTTGCCTTCACATTGTGCTGTCAGGGGGGAGGGGGGGGGGGTGCGGGGTGTCATTCATTCGGGGGGATGGATGGATGGGGGGGGTGTGTGATACATTTTTTTTGTCGAAAAAAAATCCTCCTGCCCTACCGGTCACCACCAACCCCCACCTCCTCCTCTCCCCTCCCTATCCGCCCACCCACCGCCACCATACCCGTCGGTAGGGCCCACCCCATGGATGTTGTCTCGAAAGGCCAACAAAAGTTGTTCCGGCGCAAAAACTGGCAGAAACTTGTATCCTTTGCCGGCCCTCGTTTGGGGTTCGGATTTTTTGCGATTGCCATATTTTTTTATTTGCTGTGCTGTGTTTGCCGATTCGTCGTTTTCCTTCTCTCCTTACCTTTCCTTGTTTTTCACTCTGCCCAATTTGTCCCGATCTGCCGTAGTGATGTACAACACATCGATCAGACGGCGTGGTCCTGATATACTGTCCACACAGCCGTGTGGTTTTCTTCAAAAGAAAGAAGAACGTACTGAGGACTTGCTCTTAGAGGCGAGCACCACGAATACAGGTAACCCACTTTTCCCCGGTGCATGTTTCCCTGCATCTCTTACCAGGAGTGAGGTAAGTCATAGGAAGGTCTTCATACGAAGTAGAAACGTGCATGGTGTTGTCATTTGAAGAAAGTTGCTCTCTTCACACAGATCTTTCCCTCCTTCCCTGAAGGAAAAGAAACTGGTCTCTTCTGACAACAGGCCTCCCACCACCCCACCCCCCCGCTGCCCCGGGTTCACCACAAACACTATCACCCTTGCCCGAAAAAAAGAAAAGAATAACAGAGAACAGAGAGAGAAAACGGGGGGTAGCAGCGACCAGTGCGTGCGTGTGATGTGGGGGGGGAGGTGAACCTGTTTTCTTCGCCAGACGTTTTCGCAAAAAAAATTGAACGGGCTTCTTTTTTTGTGGAAAAAAAAAGAAGAAATGGGAGAAAATGAAGAGTTTCGCTTTTGTTTTGCGGACTGGAAAAAGAAACCCCCGAGCCGTAGGAGGGAAGAGGGGGTGGGTGGGGGAGGGGGGAGGTGGGGGGGCTTCGTCGCGTGTCACAAGTTTCGAAAAGTATCCAGAACCCTGCAGTTCAGCGTGCATCTAATCTGATGTCACGGAACGCCATATGTCAAGACCCAACGGTGCCTGTATGTTGGCACCTGCCTCATTGGCTAATAACATAAGAAAATGTAGCTGGCAAATCCGGAATAGATGTTGCGCGAGTCCTTCTGAACACCATAACAGGGATCAGTGGAGTTGCAATTGCAGCACAGGGTAAAAAAAATCATATCATAGTCATGGAGTGGGGAGTCACCTTCTGCAATGCAGGTTGTGAGTCAGGGTGGTGGTGGTGGGGGGGGGGGGAGAGAAAAGACATTCCGGAGCACGGGAGTGAGACACATATTCGACACAATTCAGCCAGGGACAAAAGAAGGCAGCAGAACACAGAATGCTGTTTTCGTCACAAGCTGTGAATGGGGGAGGAGGAGGAGGAGGAGGCAGAGGGCGGGGTGTGTGGGGGGAAGGGGGGAAGGGCGAGGAGGGAGGGGGGGAAAAGACCTCGGAGAACAGGTGACAGCATCAAATGAGCTTGCCACTGATGCCTCCGCACTTTTTACACCCCCCCAGCACCACCGCCGCATGCACCACACGCCCCGCCCGTCCTCCCCACCGGTCGTTTCGTTACGGACTATTCTTGAATGGGAGATAGTCTGCCGCATTTCTTTGCAACACGGAGAACTAATTTTTTATCACCCCCCCTCCTTTCAACCCCGACCTTCACATACACACCACCACCACGGTAGAACCCACTCGTCTACTTCTTCGTTGGCTTCACATTTCATAGTTGTCTTGGTACCCGAAACCTTTTTTTCCATATTTTTTACAGTTTAGAAGAAGAGAAGACGAAGAAAAAACCACACTTCATCGAGAGAATATAGAAGTCCAATCCGCCCCTTTTGAATGAGTACAAACATGTTGAAACCGGGGGGGGGGGTATAAAAAGAAAAAAGAAAAAAAAGAAAGCACAGAAGGAGAGAGAGACGAAGGGGAGGGGCGGGATGGGGAGGAGGGGGTGGGGGTACCGATGGCACACACACACACACCACTCCATTCCCCACCCCCACCCCCGCTTCACCTTCGCCTTCCCCCCTCCGGGTCACAACTCCCCCCCTTACAAACCCCAAGACTAAAAAAGTACATCACCTCCGGAAAATAAAAAACACTGGAAAAAAAGTCAGAAAAAAAGGAGGAGGGGAGGGGGGGTGTGGGGGGATTGAAAAGATAAAAAAAATCACACCAAGAAAATACCCTACCATCTGAGCCAAGATGCGGCACAACACCCCCCCACAGGCAGAACCCTGCACAGACAAAAAAAACCAGGCGGGGATTCAGCTGATGAAGGGGGGAGGCGGGGAGGGGAGGGGAAAAAGTCCTTCCTACCCATCCCCCCCCGCACCCCCCCCCCCCCCTCACCCTACCCCCGCCCGACACTCTAAAAGCCGTGGCAACACGGATTTCTCACATGTCCTGGAATGGGTGGTGCGTTACACTACTGCACCTCCCCTCGCGCGCACACGCCCTCCGCCACCCCCATCTCCGCCCCGCAGGCGCACAGCCATCGCCCTTCTTCTGAGCCATCGAGGCTTATCAGAGGAGCATCGCGACGAATGCCAGGGCAAGCGTCACGACCGACGCGCCCAGGGTGGAGGACGAGGAGAAGGAGATCAGGTAGTCAGCAACGTCACCGTCATTCCTCTGCGACACACCGAAGCCGCCCTGTTGTGGGGGTGGGGGGAGTGTGTGTGTGATGCGGTGGCGCTGTTCAACGAAAGAGGGTGCTGATGATGATGACAATCAGAAAGGTAGTTTAAATTTACAACAGAGCTTGTTGCTGTTGCTGTTGTTTTGTGTGTGTGTGCATTGCTGTGGAGGCCGAATATGCTGGGTTGCGGCATGTGGTGGTGGTGTGACTCGTCGGTGATGTCAATGGCGTACCTGGGTCAGGCCGTAGCCCTTCTGCCAGGCCTCACAGAAGGCAGGGTTGTCCAGCTCGCGCTCCAGAGCGCCACGCGAGCCCTCGATGGTCAGGGCGCGGAAGTTGTCCACAATCGGCATGACGTACGACGACTTCACCTCCGCGCTGGTAGGCTCACGGCGGTTGCACGAGGAGAACATGTCCGAGCAGGAGCCACCGTCGATCGCACGGAGCGTGCCACGGGCCTCGTCAACACCGCCCGAAGCGGCCTGGGAGTCGGTGATGTTCGTTGCCGTCTTGAGCACCTGCAGGTGTGAGTGTGGTGGTGCGAGTGCCAAGGCTGTGGCAGCACATTCCATACCTGGGGGAAGGCCGCGTGGCAAACCAGGTAGCGCATGTAGGTGCCGCACCAGTTGGAGGGCACGTCACCCTCACCGTCGGTCCCGTACTTCGTTTCCTTCGCCGTCGGGCTGTCGCCGTTTGCCACGGCGTACGACGAGGGGTAGCCGTTCTCCGTCCCGAACATGTTGTACGCCTCACGCGCCTCGTTGTCGGTCTCGATGATGGCTTCCGCAGACAGGGCACGCACGCATGCCGCACCCGTGGTGGTGTCCCCCTCGTACTGTGTGGGGTGGTTGTGAACAGGACATGATCTGGCATGAAGATACAACTGCCAGACATTTTGTTGGTAGTCTTCTGGCCACCACCATGTCGCAGATGCGAACAGAACAACACGGTAGACCCGACTGCAAACCGTTGCGGATACATTGCCATTCCTCAGTACTGTGAGATCTACACAAGAGGTAGCACCTCAAGGCAACCCCCTGACAAACCGAATGGCAGCACGCATGACACGACATTGCCTTCACAGAACTCAGACACATGATTGCCACATACCTTGTACATGTCCAGGTACGACGCGCAGAACAGGGTGCCCCACATGTTGGGTGTCCTCGCCTCCACCAGCGTCTTCATGTTCGACACAAGGGTGGCAGACGCGGTGCTGGTGCCGTGGGCCTCGAGCAGTGCCGCAGGCACCACCACACCCTCCACGTTCTGCTGGTATGCGGAGAAGGGGAACTTGTCCTTGTCACCCCCAGTGTTGCACCGGCGGTAGTTCGTCCCATCGATGTTGGTGGTGTACTGGCAGTTACCGCACGACCACTGCGACCGCGCCTCCTCAGTGCCGGTCAGATCCCGGAAAGCCGCCACCTCTGCAACGAGGCAGAGCCCCAACACAACGCTCTTCATCATTGCCATTGGGAAGGGGCAAGAGGTCCTGTGGGTGCGTGCTTGTTGTTGCTGCCCCGACCGAGGCGGAGAATAACGTATACCTTCGACAAAACACATTTGGTGTGTAGTGATGGTGGGGTGGGGGGGGAGGGGGGATGGAGGGAAAATATAACCTGAGATCGCGCATATATCGAAGCGCTGTGTGCACAGCGCTGTGAAGATGCACAACAGCTTTGCGGGTTGGTGCGAATGGAGATACCTCGCACCCCCACACACACACGTCAAGTGGGCAAGATCCTAACAGAGTCAACCCACCGAAAGTGTGGTCACTCTACACACATACACATGCGCTCTTTTTTGCTTCGTGTCAGTTGCACCGCGAGCGAACTCTGGCGGTACCTCCACTGTGCAAAACCATCACACACCCCATCCCCAAGATGTCTCCGGCAAAACTGCCACCACAGGACGGAAAAGCATCATCAGATGAGTCCGTCGTGGGGAGCGGGGGGGGGGGGGTATTTGCTTCCCCTCCTTCCCTGAACCCTATCCTCCCCTGTGAAACTCCAACCCTAACCCTCTGAATCAACAGCAGCGAACGAAGTGTGCATTATTCAGGTCTGCGTCTGAACGCAGATCTGAAGGAATGAGGACTGGGGGGTGAGACAGCAGCGCTTCGATCGTGAGAACACCCCCCTCCGCAACATGCGTGGGTGTGGTGGCGTTCTGCTAAGGAGCTGCACTGGCACAGTTTCCTACGTTGTGCAGCACGGCTCTCAATAACAGACAGATGTGTCTCTGTGCCGAGCTCAGCACCTAGCTTCTCGGAGAACCGAGAACCAGATCTGAGTGAGGGCGATCAGAGCCCACGGGGCATGGGTCGTCCCCTTTTTTCCCGGGCCCGACGCACTTCAGTTTCACCGACGCGGGGCATAGTCATGTCTGTGCCGACAATAGAATGCTCTGCGTTCCGAATATCTTCTAGCTGTTTCGCCGTTTTAATTACCTGCATCGCTTCGCGCCCGCGCGCCCCCCACGTTTCCAGATTCCGGTTGTGCTGATACACATACTTAAAAAATCTCTTTTTGTGATACACAGCCGTTCGCCGCAGCATTTCTCAGCCGGAGGAGGAGGGGTGGGGCGGTGGCGGATGCTGCTGTTGGTTGGAAATTGGTCGTATGGCACACCCTCACCCTACGCCCACTTGTCACTCGGATGGGACACGAGAAGGTGTGTCTCCGCGCAGTCTCTGCGCGTAGCTCCGCGGCAACCCCTGCGTGCGCAGGATGTGTGATTGTCGTGACGGGTAAAAAATCGTTCATGCAAAGCCACAAAGGGGTTCAAGGAGGCTGGGGTAGAGGGGGGGTGGGGCGAGGCGACTGGGATGCAGCAGCAAGAAGGCAACCTTAACTGGGGTCCAGTGAGAATAATGGGCCAGGGGAGGTTGCGCCGTTGGGCATCGTGTGCGCAAGACCCCAGGACCCAGGTGGGGCTGAGGCCGGGGTGTGGGGGGGCGGGGTGTAGGGGACGGGTTTGTGATGAGCGGTGTTCGCACAGGGGAGAGAGCTAGCCTATGGTTCCCGGGAAAACATTCATTCCAGCACACAGACATGGGTCTTTTTGGAAAGGTCAGCGAGACACTTGGGAGGGCAGGCCGGTGACCCGCTAATTGGGCATCGACTCACCCCCAGCCTGGCGTGCGAGACTACTGGACAAGCTGTTCAGACCACACAGCATGCAACGCCACTCTGCTTCACACACCTCCGTGCATCGTGTTTGGTGGCAGTGTAGAAGGCACAGAGCGCCTGCTCTTGACGCAGCATCCGCATACCCACAACCCCAAAAACCCAGAAGCAAGGATGGAAAAAAAGGCAGGGGGGGGTGGGACATGAGGGGGGGAGGGGTGACACCAGGTGGAAATCTACCGTGTGGCAGCCCGTGGATCACCTCCTCCGCCTCCTCCCCGGGGTAGGCATGCAAAATGAAACGCATTGTTTTTTTTCGCGAGATAGGATCCCCTCCCCAACATGCACAGCGAGTACAAAAAAAATGCCCACTCTGCATGCCACCCCCTCCCCCTCCCCCTCCCCCCGGAGCGTCACGAAAGTGACAATATCACCGCAACTTTCTTTTTCGCTGCGCTTGAGGATGCATGCCGGGAGGGCGGTGTAATGTAGAGAAAGGGGGGTCGTTATGCAGCAAATATAATCATGGCGCATAAAATCAACCTCATCCCTACACTCGACATACAAGGAGGGGGGAGGGAGGGGGGGTGGGCGGGTGGGATGGGATGGGAGAGGGGCTGCTACGGCACTCGTATTACGCCTTTTTTTTTTCATTGCCCGCACACTCAGTCAGCTCAATAAGGTATCATCCTTTTGAGGCTTTCTTCGAGGCTGGGTGGGGAGGTGGAGGTGTGCCCAACCACCCCCTCCTCCTCCTCCTCCCCACTACCACCACAACGTTTATAGGTAACGACATGTAACAATATAGTATCAAACCATCAGACACCACGCACTGTTTCGGTGTATCTGCCTGTGTCGCCCAAAAGGCAGCTGCGGAGGATGTCACCCCATGCGACGCTACAGCTACGAAACTTCCTTCAGTCTGCTTTCTTAAGTCCTCCCCACTCACCACCCCACACCCCCCATGCCCCTGCCCCTTGCCTGCTCCTGCAGCATTGAGGCGGGTATCGGAGAGCGTAGTAGCTCAGGCCAGCACCACAAGAGCCAGAGGGGGCTAGGGGGGCGGCCGTGGCAGAGGTGTTGGGCTGCATCAGATCGACTTCAGCTCCTCAGCGAGCGAGCGCACCGCCTGTGGTGTGGGGTGTGGGGTGTGGGAGTGCAGTGGAGGGTCGAGAGGTCGTGCCGAGAGCAGGGCGGGGCGTTCAGTGTCTCTCTGCAGCTCCGCGGCTCTAAAAATAAAAGGCTGGGGTTTTGTTTGTGCGCCGCCTGTGCGCCTGTTGCGCTGCCAACGGTTCTTTTTTACCGTGACGCGGGGAAGGTTGTAGTTTGTGCGCCAAATCCGGGCAAAACAAAGGCAGCTCCCGCAGCCTGGTGAGGAGGTGGATGTATTTGTTGCCCAAAGCGCTGGCCCCCCTGTGTTGATTTTGAGACCGGCAGGGGTCCTGCTGTTTGGAGGAGTCCGGGTTTTGCTTGTGCGCAGGCTGGGTTCCGGACCAAGCCGAGGTGCGATACAACGGCAGCACCTTCTGCACGTGACGCGTGCTGACCTGGGGGAACGTCGCCGCCCCCCACGGAGGTGACCATTTCCCCGCCACCCACGACCCAGACGGTCCTGCACGTTAGCGTGCCACTCCGCGTCCGCAGTGCTGCACAAGAGCTTCGCAGGGATGTCAGGGCTTCGGATGGTGACACTCAAGGGTGTTGGTGTCAAGAAGCTGCTGTCTGTCTCCTCAAACCCAGAGGAGCGAAGAAGCTGTGGATGTTTGCTGGGGAAGATACGGAGGCTGTAGTTGTTGAGGGTCTTGGTGGGGCAAAGCGGGTGGAATCTCTTCTTCACACCTACCCTGCTGTTGAGCAGCTGCTTCGGACCCACAAGAGTATGTGAGGCTCTACACGACAGCAGGGCAGCTGCTGGACAGTGCCGCAGACCACTCCGGGACCACGTCAGTCCTTGTTCATCTCGACACCGTGAGGGGGCAGCCCACAGCGCCAATCAACAATAAAACAATGACTGGACACACCGCCCAGCACCACAGCCCTCCCGACACAGCCCCCCATTAAGAGGGGGAGGACAAGAAGAAGCAGATGCGCTTCAAAACAGGGACACCGCTGCGATGGTGTTGGCCATCAGCACACCCTTCGCCAAGCTCCCCACACAACAGCGGGAAACACGGGGTGTTCTGGCAGCTCCGTCTGGTTCTGAGGAGGCCCTCGCCTTCCTGAACTCGCTCAGCCGGGTTTGCCTACGGGGGCCTGGTCGCGGCGCGGAAACTGTTCGGCGTCCAGGTCCTCGGCAGCCTGCCGATACCATCGCCTTGCCCCTAAGCATGCAAGGCCTTGCCGCCCCGCCACGAACGGCCACTAAAGGTTGCGGAGAAACTTCACTGTTTAGTTCCCCATGAAAAATATCTGGTGACATCCCGCTGCGATAAAAGGAACACATCAAGTCTGGAAGCACAATACCTCGATCCTTGCGCCCGTCACTGTCCCGTGGCTCTTGCCGTTGTGCAGGCCCACGAAGTGGGGGATGGAGAGTGCCTCGTACTCCTGCCCGATGTCCTGCAATGCAAAGGGTGGTGGCGGTGAATGCGGTGGGCATTTGGATCGGGGATCGAGAGACCCCTTACATCGCCAGCCGCAAAGGCTGGATGTATCAGTGATTCCGCAGTGCTGGCAGGCCGAAAGAACACAGACATAACGGAACGCACGCCAACACCTTCAAAAACACTATTAGCATCAACATCTGTGCCTGTCTGTGCCATGTCTGCATCATCCTTGTATACCCCGTGCTGAGTCCAGAGAGGAATGTCCAGACCCGTTGTGCTGATCTCGAGGCACAGCAATAAACCTTCGAGTGTGGGCACAGCATCAGTCTCCCTCAAGCATGCGCTGCATACCGGGTTGTCATCGACGTTCACCTTAAGGAAGGCAACGTCCGTCACATCCTCAGACAGCTTCTCGTACGCACCCTTAATGCTCTGGCACGGGCCACACCAGTCCGCAGTGAAGTCGATCACGACCTTAGAGTGGTCCTTCATCAGCTGAGCCAGGTGGTCCTCATCACGGACCTCCGTCACCACTGTGCGCCTGCCGACACGCAGCAGCACATTACGCGCAACCCTGTTCATTGTTCTGCGCTGTGCCTGCATTGTGGGGTGCCATTTGAGGAACCGGACGGCGTGCACGGGTGGGGAGGGGGGGAGCAAGCCTTGGCGGCAGCAGGATCCAAAACCATAACCACCACCCCCACCCCCCAGCAACTGGCAGCACACAGCTTCCTCCAACGTTGCATCGCACCGCAGGGAGGGGGGAATGCGCCTCCCTCTCGGTGGCTTCGGCCTCCAGAACAACAGAACACCGCCCCCATTATGAATACCACCACACCACACCTTTCCCCACCCCACTCCCCACTCTCCCCCCACTCTGCGAGGCTAGAAACGGATCCCACCAGCGCTACACACTCTCTCCAACCTTCGTCAAACCGCCCCGTTGGGGCTGTCGTGCGCTTATGCTGCGCTTCCTGTGTATTAGGGATAGATGCCGAAGCCACGGAGGGCCTGCTCAATCGCAGGGATGTCGTGGGCAGCGCACGCTTTGCTGAGGGTAACGATGCCTGGCTTGGCAACAGGGGAGGGCGGGTTGCTCCCGATGGATACAACGAGAGTCTCGAGGCGCTGTGCGATCTCTTGGGAGCGGATGTCGGGGGAGTGCAGAAGGCGGTCGCGCGCAGCTTCGATGGGCGAGAGCAGGCTGTCGCCTTCGCCGATCACCAGAGAGAGGCCGCAGGAGGCGAGCATGGGGAGCATGAATATAACCACAAGCACAGCGACGGCCAGGGCAGGCTGTTCGTGCACCCATGCCATGACAGCGTTGGCCCACTCTCGCCCAAGCAGAAAAATCAACATTCCAGGGAGTGACAACGCATGGTGTTCCACATCCCTCTCCACCTCGTCAAACGAGATATCCATTGCACACCACACCGCCCACCGCCTCCTGATGGAGGGTAGGGTGGGATGGGGGTGTGCCTGCACAGTGGACTGCACAGTGGTGATCACATCAGGGGCAGGTGTGATCTATTCGGGTTTGGTCTGCACGACTCACGACTATGAAACTTTCATGTGTATGCATGCGCTGCGCTGCACGAAAACATCCAGCAGTCCAGTTGTTTGGGGGAGGGGAGTGGGGTGGGGGTGGGGGTGGGGGGAGTATGTGCTGCCGCCTGGTTCCCCTCAGGGGTGCGGGCTCTGCTGGCCATTGACTGTCGCACGTCTAACTGCGGTTTTTCCCTCGACGCGTTCACGCGCAGAGGGAAGGGGTGCGGGATTGGAGGGAAGGGGTGGGAAGGCTGACCACGTGTTGTCGAGGAAGGCAATGCGAAGGGTAGGTCACCCAGCGAGGGTCCGCAGCATTCTTCCCCTTTGTTTGCCCCACAGCACACACAGAGGGGATGCAAGCGGTGTTTGCGAAATGGCATGGATATGGATTCGGTGGCGGTGCAGGCGTGGTTCGGAAGTTTGTGGGATCCTCGGAAACATCAAATGGCCGCAGCAGGGGGGTGCCATGTTGGGACAGCAACGCGGGTCTCTTTGAGCTTCCTTTTGATATGCCAGGATGGGGTGACCAGACCAACCCCATTGAAGCCGATAATGCAGAGACAGAATGAGAGGAAAGAAATGAAGGAAATGGGCGGGACAGTCGGTTCCGAAGTAACCCGCTGTACAGCTGGGAAAGAGAGCCTCGTGCTGCACCACAACGCGCGTGAAGAACTTGACAACCCCGCTATTTTTTTCAATCTGAGAACAACCTGCACCAGGCCCGATCGAGGGTGCGTTTCTTATCGCAATCCAATCTCCGCCCCCACAACGTGGTGCACATTCACTTGACTCCTTGCCCTGCCCACCCCAACAAGACCAAAGGCAGCCCCAACACCCCCTCCTGCCTGGCACAGGCAACACACACACACACCCTCCCCCACGCCCACCCCTCTACGAACGCTCCTGAGACACCTCCCACTCCAACTTGACACTTGGAGGAAACTCTCCCCCATCCCACCCCGACTACACCTCATTGAGCCGGGGCCCCGCCCATTGCACCACCTTAATCCGGGGGTTTGATCGTCGAGAGTGAATGGAAAAGTAAGTCTCCCAGCACCTTCTTGCAATCCGGGGGTGGTCCTGCATGGGCTACTGGATGGCAAACCAGGTGACTGCATCGGATGTTGCCGCCACAAGGTGCAGGGCGTCTGCATGCAGGTGCACGACAGGCGAGTCGAAGTCGCTGGTGTGCCGCATCGTGTTGAGCGAATGCAGATTCCGCACACACAGCACATCCGGCCGCTCCACAGTCGTATGCACCAAATGAACCTGGCTGGGCCCGCTATCAACCAGGCAACTGGATGACGCCTTCGACACCCCTTCAGCCTCATCCTCGAGAATCTCTGCCTCGCCCCACTCTGACGACACCACCCCTTCGCAACGGCGCCGCTTCCTCGCACCACTGCTCTCCTCAGGCGTGGGCATTGGGGGGGGTGCCGCATAACCATACGTCGCTAGAGCCACCACAAGGCCGGCATGCCTTATGCTTCCGAAGGGCACATCCAACGTCCCCAAGACGGGGGGGCGCATCATGGCGTAGCTCTTCCAGACCGCCACCCCAGCCACACCCGGGCCCAGGGGATACACCGCCACCACATCCTTTGAATGCTCTGCGACGCACACCACGGGCACGCCGTGCAGGGGTCTCCTGGAGGCCGGGGGCAGCGTGCCGACGTGCAGCACCCACTGCCAGGGGGAGGTGCCGCGCCGCATCGCCACGCCCTGCCTGCAGGAGAGGAGGGCTCCGCCCCGCCCGTTCAGCGTGAGGAAGTGGAGGTCGTAGGGTGCAGATGGCTGCTCCGTGAGGCTCGCTGGCAGCGCCACGTCGTGCGGCTCGCAGACAACCTCCGTGAGGGCAGCGCCCCGCCTCACCGGCGCTGGCGGGGGCATCTTGCCGCTCAGCACGGCATGGCCTCCCTCAGAAAGGTGCAGCAGCACCGCGCAGCGCTGCTTGCCGGAGGGGGTGAACTGCGCCCTGCGGACGGAGCCCACTCCCACGCTTCCCCTTATCCTCCCGCTGCCCCAATCCAGCACGGTGCGGATAACGCCTCCGGAGGGGGCCCCAGAGGGGCTCCCCTCCGGGGGATCGAGGAAATACCGCAGCAGCAGCACGCGCGACTGGCTCCAGACGCACAGCAGGGAGCTGCTCTCCGACACGCACATGCCTCTCCAGGCGTGGGGACCTTCACCCCCTTCCGGCGCAGGGGGTGGGCTGGCAGGGTGGCCTGTGGTGGTGGCGTTTTCCGTTGTCTCTGGCTCGGAGGCGGGTAGGCCCGTAGGGTGCGGCTCGGTGGTGGTGGTGTCGGGTGGTGGAGGTGTGTCGGCAGCGGGGAGGCTGCACTGAGCCTCGATGCCGCGCTCTGGGTGTCGGATGTGCACCGCGTCGGGGTATAGCACGGCGGTGCGTCCGGAGCAGCTTGCGTAGGCGGTGGGGGTGGCGGCGTCTGTGTCGGCTGCCTGCAGTGCGGAGGGTGTGAGGAGTGCTGTTGGGGTGCTGCGGTAGGCACCCAGCGACAGCAGCTTCTTGGTGTACTCCTTCACGGAGGCGGAGAGTTCGGCGGAGTGGAGACGGCGGCGGTTGGCGGAGGCTGTCTTGCGCTGCGAAGCCTCGACATCCTTCAGGGCGCGGCGGAGGGAGGAGTCCAGCTCGTGGGACTTCATCCCGTCGATGTCAGGTGCGCTGAGCTTCTGGATGTCTGTGAGTGCATTCCCAGGTGCCTTGCACACGGGGCAGGCGCCGCACTGCACCAGCCACTTCCTGACGCAGGTCAGCCCAAAAACATGTCCACACTTTAGGGCAGCGCCCACGTGCTTTGACTTCGGATCGGTCACCCACGGCTCAAAGCAGATGGCGCACTCCATCCTGGAGTGTGCGCCTGCAGTGGGATGGGATATGTTGCTGTCACGCTCTGGTGTATCGTGCGTTGTTGTGATATCGATGGCGTTGCGCTTTGTTCAAAGCAACCTGTCCCGTGAGGGCGACCAACACACACGGTGAGTACCGTAAACGTAATTAATCTGAACCATAAAAAGCTTTGGTGTAATTTACCAGGGAAAAATATCCCCGTAACGGAAAAAGTGGCCCACCTTTTCCGTTACGGGTACCCCGAAAAAGCGGGTTTCTGTTGAGGAAAAGGCTGTGGGCACCTCAGCCTTCTGACCACCTCGACCTCAGAGAGAGGGCAGCTCACAGGTGAGGCAGCAGCAACATGGCGCAGCAACATGCCGACACACCAAACGTCCTCCCTTCGAGGCGAGGGCACCGGGAGGGGAAGCCAGGGTCGGCGCCCCCCTCAAGGCCTGAGGTCCTGCCTGATAATTGACGGTCCCGGGTTCAGAACCCGCTCAGGTGCTGCGTGTCGTCGACACCGTGACTGCGGCAGTCGACATCCCAGACGGGTCGCCCCTCCTCTGTGCAAAGTACATCGGGCGAGGCTCCCCTCGGGGGAACGCCGTCGGGAGATGTGCTGGAGCCACCGCGCTCGATTCTGGGTTGTCCGCCACGTGCTGTCATGGAGCCTGCGTATTCGGGCGTGAAAACCGTAGGTGGTGGTTCGATTCCCAGAACTTGGGTAGGATATCCTATGGGATAACCTCCACGGGATGTTGCTTCTCGCGTTGGATATCCTACGCCAAGGTGGAACCCTGCAGAAGACACGAGAGTAACAGAGAGGGACATCCCACGGATATCCCGCTCTATTACCTCTCTGTTCCCTCGGGTACCCGAGAGAACGTCACCCCCCCTCGGCCTGGGCTTGTGCACTGGCTAGGCTGCTTCTTGTACAGATCGATGGAGTGAACGCGCTGGGTTATTGCGCCAGGTACTAGCTTCGGCAAACTGCAGCAGAGTGGGTGGCTCTCCAGTTGTGCTGGGAAGAGGTGGAGAAATTTTCGAGTCATTGATCCAAGACTATGTGTGTGTGTGTCACGACTCTTTCGGTTTGTTGAGTTGCTTGACTAGTAGTGCTTGGCTAGTGCCCTGCCGAAACTGCATGGAGCCGAGAAACACGCCTCCCTCCGACGGCAGCCACTCCCTGCTGCACACGATTGTGTCCCTTCTGCACTTCTTCTTGGGAAGAGAAGACGCACCAGCACCAGAAGCTTTCCTGAGCTAGCTTCATGATAACCCTCTCTTCTCCTGTGGCCATTTATCGCCATGACGAGCGTAGTAGCCTGCATGAGGCACCACAGGGAGAGGTTTCTCTTGTTAATTTTCGCAGCAACTGATCAGGGCAAGAGTACCCGGCAGTCCCCCAAGCACAGCAAGTCGAGGTGATCCCACAGGATGCAACGAAGAGTTGTGCAGCCCAAAACGCAGTGCAAGTTGTGCCAATCTGTGTGACAGGCTGTTTCTGGTGTACTGAGCAAACCGTTTTCCGGCTTTCATTTCACCCAAAAATACCCCAACGATGTGCAGTTTTCACGTCCTCTCTGTGTCTCCAACCCCCACCAAGCATCGAAAAACTGTTTTCGGGTGTTTGTTGGGGGCCCAGTTGAGGACAGTGGCCGGATTTTTTTTGGAAAAACCTGAATAAATGGCTAAAAAGTCGGTTTTTTGGGGGGGGGGTTTATAGACGAGGCCATATGTTCACAGGTTGACATGATCCAGGTCATGTCAAGCCCCTTACCAAAGTCGGTGGGTCGATGGGTCGATAGTTAGGAATTGCCCGGCTGCCGTATAACGGCGGGGGGGGGGGGGGAAACTCATCGGGGGGGAGTCCCCAACTTGAGCTATGCATGGCAGGGGGGGGGGGTAGGGGGGGGTCACTGGGGGGGACAAACCCCAAAATTCCACTTTCCCTCGGAGGTCATTTTTGGGCCAAAAAAATATGAAAAACCGGTTCAGAATGTGTCGGAACCCGGAAATACCCCCACTACAACATGATCTGTGGCCTTGTTACCCTCTCAGACCCCATCCTAATTTTCCATACACGGTGGACTCCAGCGGCCCTAGCGGGAGTCTGGGAGCGGGAGTCTGAGAGGGTGTCAAAGACTCCCGCTAGCGGGAGTCTATACTCCCGCTAGGGGGAGTCTGACTCCCCCTAGCGGGAGTCTTTTCACCTATTTTCATCCATTTTTCCCATGATATAGTTACAGTCTACTGGCGTGGGGGGTAAAATCATGCGGGGGGAAGGTGGAAGAGGGATGGGGAGGGGCTTGTTTTGCTTCTGTCAGTTTCCCCGGACTCTGGACTACCTACCTATCCTCCTGGTAGCGGCTGCACCTGCGGAGGTGAGCGGTTAGAATTTGAGGTGTCAAAGTGCGGCCGTCGCCTGTCGTAGTTGTGTTACACCTTGGGCAAGACAAACCATCCTGCAGGCTTTCCTCATCTTCTTCGTCAGAACTGTCATCCCCCTCCTGCTGTGCGCGTTGGTCAAGCGTGCTCAAAGTCGCCTCGGATGACACGAATGGTGTGAAAGTCGCCCCCAGCGGGATTGGCATTTTGCACAAGCAGAGCGATAATTTGCGGTGTCCTTCGGGGAACCGGAACAGGAAGTAGGGCGCGCTGCTGGGTTCAACGAAGTCCTGTGTGTTGCAGTGCACAAACCCCTTCTGCAGCTGTGTCAACTGTGTGCAAAGAACATACACAGCCAATCTATGAGCGTGTCGGGTGTGCAGACACGGACACAGAATGACTTCTCTATACCCGAGGATCCCGTCCTGCGACAGGTGCGCAACCTTCCAAGGCATGCCCGATTCGCGCCGCTTCTCTTCTGCCATTGCAAGATCTCTCTCGTAAGTTGCGGAGCTGGCGATTGTAACGGCATCTTTCTTGCGATGTCCGTTCTCTGCTTCTTCAAATTCGTCGTTGTTCTGCAGAGGCACTGCATCTTCTGGAGCCCACCAATGATGGAGACTGTGTACGTAGGCATTGCGCGTTGATCCCTTTTCGGCATGCTCCATCAACCAGTGAAATATATGCCCTGAGATCCGAGCACGCAAGAAGGGAATCCGGGCTGACTCATCCTTGCATCCCCAGAAGCGCCAGGGGATGTCTGCATACCGGAAATGCATGAGGTCTGCAAGGGAGACAAAGAGGTAGCGGAACAAGCCCTTGTAGGTGGTGTCCTGTGACATGGCAAGCACGACCTTCCGGAACTGAGCACCTGTCCCATTCTGCGACACATTCAGTGCAAGGTTTGTACAGGTCTTGTCGAATATTTTTTTGTTGTCTCATCCAGTACCCTGATCAGCCGCATGGCGAGCCCCTTGCAGTCATGGAGTGCTGGGGTGACGTAGCGGGCATTGGGAAGCACACCTGCCAAGAGGGAGGGGTAGCCAGCCTCTTTCATCTCAGAGAGAGTCAGGTGCGGGTATCGATGCACCTGTTGATACCAGCGTTCTTCTGGGATGTCGCACAGTGAGCATCGGCCCCTCGAGCATCACCACATGCACGTTGGCTGCCCCAGGCAACGGGGTGACCACCGGGAAGTGCTGCATCACATTCTTCGTCGTAGTATCCTCCTCCTGCTGCACGGCAGTGTACACGTTGTTCATCTCGACCTCCTTGTAGGCCGGGGCAAGCGCAGCAAGGACCCGCTGGTACAGCGGATTCTTCTTGTGGCCCTCCTCCGCCCAAGCCAAGGGCATCTTTGGCTTGAGGGTGACACCCACCAACTTGGTGTCTTGCACCTTCCCGCGCTTCACCTCAACCCTGTAGGTGGCGGGGAGGGTGCCGTCCTTTTGCATCATCTCGACCTCCCTCACAGCGAGCTTGTCCATGTCAGGGAATACGGCGGTGATCGCGTTGGCCACCTGGGGGCTGTGCTTGTTGATCTCCTTGCCGGTCAACACCGTTGCTAGGAGCCTTCTAATGGATCCCAGTGTCAGCACACTTCCCCCTTTTTTAACGAGGAAGGCCGTGCAAAAATCAGCCACAATGTTCGTCGCCTCCGCAGCCTCGGGACTCTCTGCGCTCTTCTTCTTCTTACTCGACTTCGCCGCCGGCTTCGCTGCCACCTTCACTGCCGGCTTCGTTGTCGTCTTCCCCATTTTTGTGAATCAGGTCTGCGAGCTGGGATGGGTGGAAACGTCCGTTTGGTGTGTGTGTGTGTGGCTGTACTTCAGTGACGAGTGCCACATTGCATAGGTATCATGGGAAAAATGAGTGAAAATAGGTGAAAAGACTCCCGCTAGGGGGAGTCAGACTCCCGCTAGCGGGAGTATAGACTCCCGCTAGCGGGAGTTGGACTCCCCCTAGTTGAGACTCCCGAAAAGGGTTACCCTACCCCCGCTGGAGTCCACCGTGTACCACAACTCATAGATGGCAGAAAATTAATTTTTGTAATTTTTAATTTTTGCTATCCGAAAAGTTAATTTTTTGTTTTTTTTTTTTTTTTTTTTTTTCGCGTATCCGTCAGGTGGACCACCGGGTGGGGAGAGATCCGGTGTGAGGCACTTGGGTCCGTCCAGGTGGGCAGGGGGAACCTGGGGGCGGGGGGCCTCAAAACCCGTCTACCAGTGCCGCTTCTAATCTCGTCGGTCTTGTCCCAACCACCACCAGCCAGCCCAGAACGCCCTGACGCTGCGACCTCGTCGATTTTTCCGTTTCGCCCATCCGCCCAACTTTTCCGCCCATCCGCCCAAATTTTTTGAAAAATTAATTTTAATTAATTTCCGGAATTAATTTTTCAAAAAATTAATTCCGGAAATTAATTGCAGTTAATCGCCCCTCCCCAGCTACGCAAGGTGAAAAGTGGGAAAAATCGGGCAGTTCGATAGGCCACGGTCCGGGATGCAGACAGGGGATGAGCTTGGCACAGCCTCTCAAATTCAAAATTTTCTCATGGTGTGCGAATGTGTTCAGAGTAACGGAAAATGCCCAAATTTTCGTGTATCGAAAGAGTTGGCGAGCAATTCGTCCTTCTGTTCAATTCGACCCAAAACTGCCACCAGCCATTTTCTAAGGGCTTCTGGGTGGGTTCTGCTGACCAGAAAAATCGCTGAAAGATGGCCAGAAACCCCCAAAAACCACCCAGAAATGGCCAGAAATCGGTGTTTGGTCACATTTTTCACCCAGGAACACGTTTTTGGGCCTCTGTGAAAATTTCGATTTTTTGACATTTTTCGCGATTTTCTACGACTACTCGCCCACACAAAAACCATTGTTTAGCAGGGAAATGCACAAAATCAACGAATTGGGCCGTTTTAACCCCTTTCGTGCACTTTTTGGTCCCAGAAGGGAGTATCTGGGGTGTTGGGGTCCCCCTACGACTTGTCCGTTTTTGTGTTCAAAGGGCCAAAAATGGCCAATTTTCCAAAATTAACTTTTTAATTTCCAAAAATTAAAAATTAATTTTCGATTATTCGCCGGAACAGCAAAATTAATCAAAATTACTCCCAAAAATTAAAAAGTTAACTTTTCAAGCGGAAATTAATTTTCGGGAAGATGGCAATTAAAAATTACAAAAATTAATTTCCTGCCATCTATGACAACTTGTACCTTGCCTACCCCCCGTGGGCAAGGTCTCGTCGCGATCAACATGCAATGGGCCAAGAAAAGCTCTGTTCCACCCTTCAAAGCTGCCGAGAGGTTCCTGTGGAGTCTATCGGAACAGCGGTGCAAGCCCTGCTGTGAGATGGCGGTGCTGCAGGTCGCAGATATCGCACAAGAAGGTACCTACCGGTTGTTGTACCGGAAGCACACCGTGGTGAAGGTGCAGCACAGGTGGCACGGTTGCCCCTGTACGAACACATACTCCACTGCAGCGCTCGCACCCTAGTGCTGACGTGAGCCGAGGTCGGTGTGGATCGAATTCAAACAGGTGTGGTGCACGACTGGCTGGAGGGTCTCCTCTCGTCAGTGACAGTACAGCTGATCAGCCGCTTTCAGTGTACAGCCTCAACGGTGACCGCACTCGCACAGGTCAACACAAGCGGAATAGTGAATACTGAGGTGGGGAAATCCTCCTGTACCCTCGGCAGAGGGTGTGCGCGCATTTGCGAAGCTACCGCGTCCCCAGACAACTGCCCAGGAAGCGTTCCGGGAGATACTTGACCCACAAACAGGGCGAGATCCGCAGCTTCCTGGGAAGGAAACGGGGTGCTGAATTGATGGATCGCGACGAGGAGAGCGGGCTCCACCAGGATGAATTCACCATACTTGAGCTCCAGGAGAACCTCCTGGACGATATGTATGCGGAACTTGATACAATGCCTCTCCCAGTGGTTGTAGTCAAAAAATGACGAAGCCACGCTACTACCCCGAGGTACAAGTTCTGGTAGGAAAAATGAAAATGGGCGAAAAATGCCTTCCCGGGTGTCAAAAATCACCGAAATGGGCCTAAGGAGGATGTATAACGAACTGTAAATTCTGTAAAATTTTGTAAAAAATGGGGGGATTTTTTGGAAAAATGGCCAAAAAAAGAGTGTGGGGAGTTGGGTCCAGTTTAGCAAAGTCCGTGTATTTGGACGCGGCCCCTCAGATAAGGAAGCCGCGTCTCAGGTGTAGGATGAGGGGTGTTGTAGAATTTCAGGGTTGACCGCTATCCCTGGACCAACTCACCAAAACTGTGCTGGGATATCGGAGACGGGAGCTCGAAAGTGGGAAGACCAAGCCGATCGTTTGTCCGTGCCAGGATCATTGAGGGAGAAAACAGAACAGATGGGGATCCTCCCTGACCCTGCAGGGCACATATATGAGACGGCGTGGCTGTATCACAACAGAAGGGACAGAAGAACATCAGGCCGCTAGGAAGCTGACCGTGTATCGCACAATCTTTGACACAACATAGCATGACCAGAATTAGTGTGTGCCGCACCCCCCCACCCCCACCCCCCACCCCAGCTGACGTCACCTCCATGCGAGTGATTATATGTGTCAGCTGGACCTCCTCCTTTTTTCAGGAGGACCAGCGCCCCCGGACGAAACTGGTCTCTTCTTGCCGCTGGCGCCTAGACGAGCCCGTTTAGCTGGTACCACATCGTCACTGCTGTCCGAACTGTCCGTAGTGAGATCGCAGGAGCCGGAGAGGGAAGCAGCAGCGACAGGATGAAGGTCTGGGTCGAAGGTCTCCTCTGCCCCGTCAACGTACTGGCGATCAGGGTCGGCGTCATCTTCCCATTCACTCGCTTCCTCGGACTCTGCGGTGCCCTGGCCAGGGGTGGCGTAACTGCCGTCGTCCCGGAAGACCCCCCACTCGGCAGGCTCCTCATTCATGAGCTCCGACCAGTGCTTGCGCTTTTTATGGTCAGTCCAGTGCGACATTGCGGTATTCGCATTGCGATGGGAGGCCTCCATCGCCGCACGGTCGAATGGGGACCCCGCCTGGCGCAAAAGGACACGGTTCAGGTTGGAGCATCCGACAGTGGGCAGTTCGGGCAAGCCCCACTTGAACCGGAAGTTGTGGAGGTGTGCAACAGCAGTGATACACGTGTCAATCCACCCGTCCCCGAGCCTGGTTGCCGGGACGTTCCACGGTTCCCGCATGACGGCCCACCCCGTCTTCAGCCGCCCGATGCAGCGTTCCACACAGGAACGGTCCACAGCGAAACCCCGGTTGAACTCCCGCTCTATGGCCGAAGCAAGGTTGGTATAGAAGTGGTTGTAGTCCGGGGTGCGATTTTCATCGCCCTTCCGGCTCGTGCGGCGGCTGGGGACAACGCATGAGGCAGCCTGTGGGAATGCCCCATCAGCGATGACCACATCACATGCCCTCAGAGGGGGCCGGGAAATGCCAGAAGAGTGCGATGTAGTCGTACCCCACATTGCGGCATCAGCCATGGAGCCAGGAGCGACAGGAGAGATGTGAACAATCTGCCCAGATGGGGTAACCACGACCAACACCTTTGAAGCACACCGGTGATAATAGCCGGAGAACTTCGTGGTGTCGTACGTCACCTCCAGAGGGAAACAGTCCACAGCGAGGGTGGCACAGGGGGTGAAGGCGAAGCGACACACTTTCTCCGCTGCCCAGGGCTTCCGGAACCACTCCCTCCCCGCATCTCCCGTCCCGATCTCATCCAGAACAGTGGCGAGATACGTCACACCAATCTCCTTGTCGCGGGAGATCGCCAGCTTCCCGAGCGTCAAGCCCGGGAGGTGAGCACGGTATGCCTCCGGTCTAGTGGCGGGCTTGTGGCGGAGGTACACAAGGGCAACAAGCAGACGCCGGCGAGCGAATTCGTCGGTGTCGTCCCCGTACTGCTCAAAGAGGATGGTGAGCTGCCACGGGGTCAAGGATGTGGCAGCACTCGAAAAGTCATCGCTCCGTGTGGTGGAAACATTGAAGAAGATACACCACTCCTTCACACAGATGCTGGATGTTTTCACCCCAAGGAAGGGATGAACAGCATCACGCTCCTGCTCAGTTGCGCGCAGGGCAGCAAACTTCAGGCGGATCTGCCGGCTCTGCCTGAGGAACCGAGCCACCCGGTCCGAACAGTGGCTCCCCCACACGGCCTCGAATGCATCTTTCTGTGCAATTCGTTTCTCTGCCGCTTTCAAGGCCTCATCGATGCGTTTTTTTTGGCTGCGGATCGGGGACCTTTGCCGAAGCCCAGCCCTTTCGCCACCTCCTTCGTCCTGGCCACAGACTTGACCTCCTCGGAGTTCATCGCAGCCTTGTTGCTGAGGGTGAAGGAGGAGGCCTCGCCGCCCGGAAGGATGTCGTCGGCGCGCTGCTTCGCGAGCAGTCCCTCCTTGTGGGCGCGAATGCGATTCCGGGACTCCCTGTAAGACAGCTGCGTGACGCAGTGTCCAGCACCAACCGCCAGAGCTTGGGTGAACCCTACCGGCATAGTTCCCGCATCCAGAGCGTCGAGGTAGTGCTGAAGGTCGGTAGAGAACTCGGTTGCACGCCAGAAGTCCACCACCGCCTTGCGGAACAAGGCGAGGAACTCGATCCTCCCGTTCCCATTCAGGGTCCGGTCCACCCGAGGAAACAGGGACAGCAGGAGACTGTCCCCTTGCAGTTGAGGCAGCGCCTGCATGAATGCAGAGTAATTTGCAGCAAACTTCCCCTGCATCATCAGCCGGTTGCCAATCCTCCGGCCCTGTGCAGTCGTGGGGTTCCGAAGAATGACACCCACTTTCATCGGACCATATCCAACGAGGATGTTGTCATCTGCCACAGATGACTTGCGGGATCGCGTCCGACGCCTTGTAGGCGATGCCGATGGAAGGGTACCTGGGTCCTGGGCTGCACCCGGCGTCTCAGACGGTGGGAGGTGCTCCGGATTGGCGTCTGGCCTGCGACTGCCGGGGACTGCGGGCCCAACATCGCGACCGAGGGCACCTGCAACTGCGTTTGCGATGCGGGACACATCGTCTTCTGAGATGCTCGGCGGCAAGAGGGGGTTTCTGTGAACCTCTGGTGATAGCCGCGGAAGGAGGTAGGGGCTCTCAGATGACGCCGCACGGAGGCTGACAGGGGTTCTGTCAGGCGGGGTCGCAACGGCCGGCACAACACCTCCAACCCCAGCGGATGTGCGGGAGTCGCTACTTGCCCGAGACAGGACAGACCGCTGGCGCTGTGCCTGTGAATAAAGGGTGGTGTGGTGCACCATCACAGTGTCAACAGCCTTCTTGTCGCACAGGAAGTAGTCTGACAGGAGCTTTGAGCGGAACACTTGCGGGGTCGCCGTCGCCCAAGCATGGGAGTTGCGGTGTAAGCCCTTCACAAACCCCTGGTAATGCGTCTTACGCATGTCGAGGTCTCCAAGATTGGCGAACTGAAAGACATCAGTGGGGACGAAGATGCGTTTCCCGCCGCTATCCTTCCGCAGCACATCGTACAGGGCGGATGCTGGATTATCCCACATCCCCTTCAGATCCCAGTTGAAAGGAGAGCTGCTGAGGGAAGCCCGGAGAGTTTTCCGCCAAGCCGTGGGCTCGAGGGCTGCGTCACGTTTCGCAATGGCATCGTACAAAGATAGTACAAGCACCTTGGCACCGGGTGTCAGCGCACCCTTCCTTGCACTCTCGCGGGGGTTCGGGTCCTGCCACTCACAGGTGCTCTCTCGCCCTTTTCCCTGAGATGCGGATTTCGTGCGCTTGGGGGAAGGTGTTAGGAAGAGATCAGGGGCAGCGCGCTCCCCCTTCGAAGGCTGGAGAGGGCTGCGGGGTTCCTCAGGAATGGGCGGAGTAGAACCCTCCTTGGGTGGCAGGAGCGGGTTGCGGGCGTTGACTTCCTCGGGAATGGGTGGAGTCGATGTAGAACCCTCCTTGGGTGGCAGGAGCGGGTTGCGGTCACGGGGTTCATAGCCGAAGGAGGCATCATACGGGTGGAATGATGATGCCCCCTTCTGGAAGCCTGGAGGAAGACCAGGTGGAGGGGGTGGCGCCAACGGGGCAGACTCCGAGGCAGCAAGCGGGGTAGACACTGAGTCAGCACGCGGGGCAGACTCCGAGGCATCACGCGGGGCAGACACCGAGGTAGAGCGCGGGGTAGACACCGAGACATCACGCTTAAACAGCAAGATGTATGCCTCGGTTTCATCCAAGACTGGTGCAGGAATCTGGCTCATCAGGTCGTCGTTCGCCTCCCACCACTCATCGCCCTTGCGAACCACGGCAGTGTAATGCCCTTCCACCATGGAGTCCCCGTGGTGGAGAATGTACCCGTGAAGCGAAAACTGATGGGGTCCAATCATCAGCGTCTCGCAGAGCGTGGCTTTGTAGCAATCCTTCAAGAATTGGCCAGGCTGCCCTGCGTCCCGAAACCGTGGCAAAACCACAAGGAGGTCGGTGAGGGTGTCGGGGATGTGGATGTCGGCAGACACCGTGTGCTCGACATCATGCCTCTCACGGTCAGGACACTTTTCTGCCCGATCGCTGTCGGGATCCTGCTCGTTTTCGCAGTGCTGACAGTCCCGTGAATGAGCACGGAAGCAGTCAGGGCACCGCGAAACGAAAGAGGAGACCTTCGACTGTGCAGAAGCCCTCTCCTGCACATCGATCACCTCATGCCGGTCTTCCGCGGGCAAGCTCAGGAGCAGCATATTGAGGTCGGTCGCATCACGCTCACGAGTCAGGCCACAATCTTTGCAACAGGAGGTGGAGATCTCTCTCAACTGAAAAGGGAGAGACTCTGCGTCCGACAGACAGGGAAAGACACCGAGAGACAGCAACTCATATGCGTCCTCCTGCACTCCGCGCTCGAATGGCTCCGGTAGCGCCTTCAGGAATGCCGAGAGGTTACGGCCGCGACCCAGACATTGGGCGAGGGCCTGACGGCGGTTGCGCGACGTCCCCGTCGGAGCGGTCTTGCTCAGACCGGCCAGGGAACTGCTCAGCAACAGTTGAAAGCTGGCTGCGAGGTAGCAGGAATTCCCCCGGTTCTTGAATCCCCGCTCCGTCATATTAGCCAGATGAGGGGAAGTGAGGGGTCAGGCACGGGGCGGGACGCGGAACGGGAGGCAGGAGGGTGGGGGGGGGGGGGGGCGGGCGCGAGAGGGGTCACCTGCCATGAAAGGATCGGGGTGCTGCATGGCAGGAGTGCGGGCACAAGTCGGAGGACAGCAACAAATGAACGGGATGACGGGAGGGCGGGACGGGCGGCTCTCACTGACTTCCGATAATCTGCCGACTCAACCCAGAAACTCTGACACAGAAGGGCTAGCGCAACCGACGACGGAATGTGAAGCAACCGTGAGAGGATACAAGTCACCGGAGACCGTGACGGCAAATAAGGAACCAGGAACAGGCGGGAAGAAACGTGACCGAAGGCTCGGGAACAACCGAATGATCTACGGGGCACAGATCTCACTCACTGCGAGAAGAAATCAGCCGATACAGCAACCCATACCCGGAGATTCACTGTCATAGCACCAAACCGACGCCACGGGGAAGGCACTGTCACAGACAGACGGAGGTCGAAGTGAAACGGTTGTACAAAGGGCTCGGCTTTACCGATGTCCTTCGTACAGAGTGAAACGAAGACGCCGCCGAAGGCGGCTAATCCGCCGCCCGAAGGGCGGCGGAAAAATTTTTGGGGTGTTTTTGGGTGAAAATCCGGGCAACCCGGGCCCTTTGGGACCATATACACGGTGGACTCCAGCGGGGGTAGGGTAACCCTTTTCGGGAGTCTCAACTAGGGGGAGTCCAACTCCCGCTAGGGGGAGTCTGACTCCCCCTAGCGGGAGTCTTTTCACCTATTTTCACTCATTTTTCCCATGATACCTATGCAATGTGGCACTCGTCACTGAAGTACAGCCACACCAAACGAAACGGACGTTTCCACCCATCCCAGCTCGCAGACCTGATTCACAAAAATGGGGAAGACGACAACGAAGCCGGCAGCGAAGCCGGCGGCAAAGTCGATTAAGAAGAAGAAGAGCGCAGAGAGTCCCGAGGCTGCGGAGGCGACGAACATTGTGCATGATTTTTGCACGGCCTTCCCTGTTAAAAAAGGGGGCAGTGTGCTGACACTGGGATCCATTAGAAGGCTCCTAGCAACGGTGTTGAGCAAGGAGCTCCACCAGCACAGCACCCAGGTGGCCAACGCAATCATCGCCATGTCTTCCCTGACATGGATAAGTTCGCTGTCAGGGAAGTCGCAACGATGCGGAAGGAGGGCGCTCTCCGTCATATACAAGGTGGAGGCGAAGTATGGCAAGGTGCAGGATACAAACGTGTCGTCGGGGGCAGCCTGAAGCCGCGAATGATCGCGACACGGGCGAACGGCTTGGCACCGTGGGTCTGGATAGATGCTGGAGTTCGGCCGGGTGAAACCGGAAGTCGCAGCAAAATTTGCCCCCCCAGATTTCTTCCTCAAACCCACCCGTGGGCTGATCCGGCCTTGCACGGTGGACTCCAGCGGGGGTAGGGTACCACTACCGGGTTTAACCCTTTTCGGGAGTCTCAACTAGGGGGAGTCCAACTCCCGCTAGCGGGAGTATAGATCAGCAGTGGGCAACAATGAGGCGATGCGGGGGGCGAGGGCACCGATGCTCACTGTGCGACATCCCAGAAGAACGCTGGTATCAACAGGTGCATCGATACCCGCACCTGACTCTCTCTGAGATGAAAGAGGCTCGATGCCCATATCGCCCTTTGAAAAACTGCGTGATTTTGAAATGGGTTCCTGCGAAGTTTACGAGCATTGTGGTGCAGTTGTGGTGGAAGTTTGGTACCATTGGACCTCCCAGGGTGCTTTTTCGGGGGTTTTCACCCATTATTTGACCAAACTGTGGGCCCAGAACGTTGTGCGAAGTGCGTCCGACTTACGTCCGACCTTGTTTTTGGACATAAAAATACCAAAAAATACACCAAAAAACATGGTATGACAAAGGTCTTAATAAGAAAAGGATCTTTTCACTTCTTTCTTAGGAGGATCCTTGAAATCGGTAGTGGACAGTAGCGGACAGGGCGGACATTTCCTTGTGGAAAAAGTGCCCGAAAAAAAAAATTCGAAAAGGTCCCCCTTACAGAATTCGCCTTTTTTCAAAAAATCGGAAAATTTCGGACCGCAATTTGTACCCAAGAAAGTGCCGAATTTTCGGACTTGGTCCGATTTGAACGATTTCCGTGCCTCTTGCAACCCCCATGAGGGGGGGCTGCTGTTTCGGGTTCTTCCGGTGGTACATGCTGGGGTGTCAGGACAGGGAATCCTGCTCGCTGTACCCGGTGATCCCTGACGCAGCCAGGAAGTGGAGAGCCTTGGAACCCTGGTTGAGGCCTGTAACACCCGGCCTTCCTGCCACTTCTGGCATTGTGGAGTGGTGGAGTGATATGGAGAAGGTTCTCTCTCCGTCCGGTCGAGCACAACCGTCCTCTCCAGCCAGGGGCCATCTACTTTCCAAACAAGGGCCAGGAACATGCTCAAACAAACTACCGTATACGTAAATATTTTGGAACGTAAATATTATGGAACGTAAATATTATGGAACGTAAATATTATGGAACGCTGGTGGGTTGGCGTTCCAGATTTTTTTCGTTCCATAATATTTACAGGGCTTTCTGCGACTCGGGGACTTGGACCAGGTGATCGGACGGCGTACAGAGTCCCTGACGAGACCTACTCGTGCACTTTTCGCGCGATTCCTGACGCAAGCCGTCCTCACCACCGAGTGGCCCAACTGGCCCTGTAAATATTTTGGAACGTAAATATTATGGAACGGACCGGCCAAAAATGGGCCCGTTCCATAATATTTACGTTCCATAATATTTACGTATACGGTAATTGATCAGAAAATCTGGCTAGCCGTGGAATCATTGAGCAAAATTTGGGGAGTGATTGGTGCCCCATTGCTGCATATGACATGTCCATTTTTGACGATTTTTGGGCAGAATTTGGTGCGTGGGACCTTTCGATTTTCATGAATTTTTCGGAATTTCGTGGGGACCGGTACCCCATTTGAGGGCCAAAAATCTCATTTCCGAGGCCTGGGAATGGTCGCAGTGGCCTCAGATGTCCAAAAACGTTCAATTGACCTCTCCTCGAAAAAAAATTCGAAAGGTCCCCCCTACTGGCACCCCGGATTAGGACATGTCTCTGGGGGTGTCCGGGGGGCATTTTTGGCCCATTTTTGGCTGGGGAAAATGGGCCATTTTTCACGATTTTTTCGGTTTTTTGTCCGGACCGGCACCGCATTTGAGGGGCCAAAATCTGATTTCCGAGGCCCGGGAATGGTCGCAGTGGCTTCATTTGGCCAAAAACGTTCAATTTACCCAGGGGATAAGATAGGTCTGGTTTTCCGGTTTTCAAAACCAGGGTTTCCCGGTTCCCGGTTTTCTGGAAAAAAAAAAAAGGTCGGTCTCATTTTTGGCGGGTTTTTTTGTGACTTTGGGACAGTAGAGAGGGGGCCCGGTGCCTGCGCGCGTCCTGTCGTACTGTGGCTGCTTGGTGGGGCTAGCGCAGCAGGTTCTACTTTTGCTTCTACGGGCTCTTAGCACTGTAACATGAACTACACGAACAACAAAGCTCTAGGGCAAACAAACCGCGCACTGGCCGGGGTTGAGCTGCGTGGGGCTCCGTGCTGGCGGCATGAACAAGGGGCTGTAGGTAAGTCTACCATTCACAAGGGGCAGCCCGCTGGTGAGGGGAAAGGGGGGCGAGGTAAAGGGGGGGGGGGGGCAGGGGGGGAGGGGCGAAAGCGACTGACAGCGAGGGCGTGGACCGACTCCGCTGGCGCATTCACCGGAAGAAAGGGGAAGGGGGCACGGGGGTGGGGAACGGGAGGGGGGGGGGGGAGGGGCGAAAGGAAAGAGGGGGGTAGGGGGGGGGGGGGGGGGGGAGCCGACCTACGGCTATCTCGCTCCCCTGGCGGCCCTACTCCCCTGGCTCTGGGACCCCTGGGAACTCCGCTGCGAAGACCCCCGCGCCCCTGGCCGGCTCGCCCGCGCCCGCTTGCCTGCCCGCGCCCTCAGACGACAACAGACCACGTTGTACGCCTCCGCCTGTGAGGCCTTGTCATCCCCCAACTCGGCCCACCAAGCCTGAATGGCCCGGAGCGCCGCCTCCTGCTCCTCCTGCGGTCGGTGCACGTCGGGGCAGAACTGCTCCTCCCACTCCCCCACCGTCGTGGCCCCGTCGTCCTCATCCATCTCCTGACCACGCTGCGGCGATGCCGACTCCCGCTTCCGCTTCGGCTGCGACGACATCGAGGTGGCTGGTGCTTGCGCAGGGTTGGAGCCTTCCTCGGTGGCGGTCGGGTCGGAGCGGCCGGTGGCCGGGGCGCCGGTGGGTGCAGGAGGGGGATCACCTTCTCGTCGAGGGGGATCACCCTGGTCCTGTGGCTGCGGGACCCTCGCAGGCGGCTCCTCCGCGTCCCGAGGCCCCAGATCCATACAGGTCTCCCCCTGCTCCACGCATTCCCCACACGCCCTGCAATCGCAACCGAAACAACGCCAGTGTTCGACTGCGGTATCCACCGCCTCTGCACAGCGGGCACAGTAAAAACGGCGGCGCGACGGCTGGGACGGCACCTGGCACATGGGGAGGCCCTGCTCCCCCCCTGGACAGCCAGTCCGCCCCAACACCGGCGAGGGGGCGAGGGCAGACACTGCCTCCGCCAGAGGTGGGGGCACCAAAAGGGGGGTGTAGTGCTTTCCCTGATGCTTGACTCCAAGCACTCCGACGAAAGGCTTCACCCGGGGGCGGTGGACCGTGGGGGGCGCTTGATCAGATAGGACCACCACAGCCCACAGGGTATAAGATAGACTTTTTTTCTGGCGCCGTTTTCCGGTTTTTCTGGTTTTGAAAATTTTTCGCGCGCGCCTTCGGCGCGCGCGACCCGCGCAAACCCTCCCAGAATCTGAGAGGGCCCGGTGCCTGCGCGCGTCCTGTCGTACTGAGGCTGCTTGGTGGGGCAGGCGCAGCAGCTGCTTTGAAAGTTTGGACTCTCGGCCAAAAAAGGTCTGGTGCAATGTTTTTACGCAGGGGGGGTCTGGGGGGCGGAGCCCCCCAGCCGCCGGAGGCCACGGTAGTGAACATCTGTTCCCTACAGTCTGGATTCGCTTGTAAGTAGGAAGGCTTCGCTGTATCGCAGCCCGGCCAGCAGGAGATCACTGGTCCTTGAGGGTTCAACCTTCAGGGTGGAGGAGGACGGGGGAGCGACCACTCGTGATAGGTGTGCGTTGTGGGTGGAGTGGGTGCACGACAGAATGGCCAAAGGGTCCACGAGATCTCTGCACACATTCCGTTGTCGAGGAGATGGGCACCTAGCTGTGACGACAGGCAACAAACAAATCTCATCTGTTAGTTGCCCCCAATAGGCTTGGCGACCTTCAAGACTGCTTGAAAGTCGTTCGTGTTCTCGTCTCAGCCCTCCAGACAAGCAGATCTGTCTCGAGTTGGTGGGCTGTCGCCATGTATTCGATGGCACCGAGTGACGCTGCACAGAGGCAGACGACACGGTGAACTCCAGCGGAGGTTACCCTACCTCCGCTGGAGTACACCGTGTGTCTCCCATGAGTCTCAACTAGCGGGAGTCTTAGCGTAAATTAGCTGGAAAATAGACTCCCGTCTCCAGTACAGACTGCAGTCTTAGACTCCCTCTTAGACATGGTGGCTGGAGTCCACCATGTGTGCACCTTCAAAACAGAAGAGACCTGCATGACGAGGGCATCACCACCCACCGGGCCACCCGCTAGGTCCATTTTTTCTTCTCCGCTTCTCTGCCTTCTTTAGACTATTTGAGCTCTGTGCGGATCACGATGGGGTCACTTTCTATTTTTTTATGGCGTTTTTTCTGACTGTTTTACTGTCCCAAAGTCACAAAAAAAACGCCGAAAATGAGATCGACCTTTTTTTTTTTTCAGAAAACCGGGAACCGGGAAACCCTGGTTTTGAAAACCGGAAAACCAGACCTATCTTATCCCCTGTGCAAGATCTTTGTCATACCATGAAAAAAGTGGCAAAAGTGTCCAAAACAGGTTAGAATTGGCCCAAAAAATCATTTTGGGCCCCAGTTGTGCTATATGTGGGTCCAGGATGTCGACATTTTCGATTTTTTGGCGTGATTTTCCTGAAAAATGGCCATTAGGCCTGGAAGGGCGAAATCGGTGAAAACCCCGATTTCTTCGCATTTCTCGGGTTGTGGGGTGAGTTTTGTGACGGAAGTTCGGTACTATTGTACCTCCGGAGTGCTTTTTCGGCGGTTTTCACCAATATTTGGCCAAATATGGGCCTGGAACCTGGTCGAAAGTGCGTCCAACGAGGGTCCAACGTTGGTCCAACGACGTTTTTGAGCAGAAAAATAGCAAAAAAAATCACCAAAAATGTGGTAAAAGTGCCCGGAATAGGTTGGAAATGGCCCAAAAACCATTTTTGGGCCCTAGGTATGCTATAGGTGGGTCCAGGACGTCGATTTTTTTGGCCCTACCGCCCGAAAAATGGCCATTTTGCCTGAAATGGCGAAATAGGGGGAACCCCACTTTTTCACCCATTTTTCCGCATTTTTCGGGCTGTAGGGCGAGTTTTCGGTCAGTTTTGGGGTCACAGGTGTGTGGGAACACATTTTTGAGGTGGTTCTCACCCGGGGGTGCCGGGTAGATGCCCAAATATGCCGAAAAATATTTTTTCGGACACAGGGTTCCGTGAGAACAAACAGGGAGTCGGACCCCCTAGGGCTCAGTTGGCGTGATACGTGATACGTATCGCGTATCAGATACGTATCACGTATCACGATTCGCGTCTCGCGTATCACTGCATGGGGTCAGTGTTTTCGGTCCCCATACCCAGGAACCAGCAGATCGCCTTTCAGGAGGTCTGGGGGGCGGAGCCCCCCAGCCGCTGGAGGCCACGGTAGTGAACATATGTTCCCGGGCTGACATATCGTCCATGACATGTCAATCACCTGACCAAATTCGGTGGGTCATTGGGTCAATAGTTCGGAATAGCCCTGCTCCCTGGGCCCCAGTGGGGCCCAGGGGGCGGGGGCAGATCAGAAATAAGATTCTGGTAGGGCAGGCTGGTCAGGCCTGCCCTACCAAGGTTTCGGACTGAAATTAAATAGGTGGGGCAGCTGCCCCACCTGCCTGACCAGGCACGAGATCACCTGACACCTTCTCCGGATATGTGTCTAGAAAGGGGCCTGCCGTATCAGCGCCGTTGCCGTATCGGATACGTATCACGTATCGCCCCCGCCAAAAATGTGCTCTGAAACGCGTATCATGCCAACTTAGCCCTAGGGGGGGGGTGCTGTGCCGAAAAACGCGTCTCGTGGGAGATGGGGGTAACTCAGCCACCGCTTTTCCGTTGCATTAGGCACCGTTCAGTGCAAAAGCTGACGTACGGAGGGGCGAAGGCAGGGAGCAAACATCATGTGATCTAAATCTGATGAAGGGTGGTGTTCGTTCCGTTCGCCCCCCGGCACATCACGAGAATCGAGCCTGTTCAACAACACACACTGCATCACACCACACGGGTTTGATCACTTTGGCTTTGTGCCGAAGTGCAGAAGGGGGTGGGTCACATACACATTGAGAGCCGGAGTCTGCACTGAACGATGTTCAGATGCAGCCTTCGCAGCTCCACTTTGAAGTGAGCGGTATATCAAACGAGAGAGGGGAGGGAGGAGGTGGGGGGTAGTGAAATCGAATTTGAAGGGAGCACAAGAATGATCACTCTTCACTCGTTATGCAGGTTGTGTCTGAAATCCAGTGTTTTTTCCGGCCTGTGTTGTGTTGTTGTACTGTGTGGGCAATTAGGCTGTGATGGTATGCAAAAACGTTCTTTGGTTCTCATGTTCAAACGTCAAGGCACTCATCTGTGGAAATGTGCGGAACTGGTGTCATCATTGTAGCCAGGTTTATGTAGCCCATGTGACCGCAGTGATGTCTTCAGTCATTCCATTTGCATGTCAGCTTGTTCGTTAAAAGAGGAACGTTCATAGGAACGTTCAGGGGGGGTTTGATCGTCGAGAGGGAATGGAAAAGTAAATCTCCCAGCACCTTCTCGCAATGTTAGTCCTTTTTGTTCAGGGGGGGGGGGGGGCGCAAAAAATTGCTTATGGTAGCAGTTTCGGCTGCCAACCCACGACCTTACCATAAGGACGCGGAACACATGCCGGGGCAGCCCGGTACGAGATGTACCTTTCATCAGGTGGGTATCGGCAAGATGTACAGCGTCAGGGATGGGGACAGATAGAGGGCAAAAAATGAATGGGGCGGTGGGGTAGGGTGGTGGTTTTTAGAGAAAAAGAAAAATCGTACTCCTTTCGCTTTATTATAGACACCCTGTCCAGCAACTGTGGGAGAACAGTTCCGGACTACTTTTTGTTGAGCGCACACTTGCTGTCTCACGCGACTTCGCTACGCTTCGTCGCTCGTAACTAGGAAAAAAGAAAAGTGATGATTAAAAGGAGGAGAGAAAGTAATAAAAAAATAACAAAAAACTATCTGTGCCCCCGCTGGATCGTAAAGTGACAGCAAAACGAGACAACAAACCAATTACTGCCGAAAGTTGTTTTGTTGGAACGCAGACCCCACTCTTTGTGTACACCACTCCCCGGTCTGATGAAGTGGTGTGAGTGGGGACGCACGATCCAGCTAAAGGCACAGAAAGTTTCCCCAGTTGGCTACGCCGAACTAACAAAAAAGGAAAAGAAGGTGTGGATCGGAGCACGACTCCACGGGCCACGGGAAGCATATGAAATGCCTCCCGGATCGGACATTGCATCTAGGAGTGTGGCAGGGGAGACGGTGTCCAGGGGGGGGTTTCATCGTCGAGAGGGAATGGAAAAGTAAATCTCCCAGCACCTTCTCGCAATGTTAGTCCTTTTTGTAGTCACTACACCAGATATGTTGTACAAGGCAGATCAATGCACAATGGGAGGGTGTGTAGCAGTTGTCTGTCAGTGGCTTGGTGGTTGGACCGCAATACAGTATCACTAAAACACAACCAGGTGTCTGTACAGGGGGGGGGGGGGGGGTTGAGCGTATGGTGACTAAGTGCATAGCCAAAGTATAATCTTTGGGGGCACAGAAGCATGCCATTACGCCGAGGAGGTGGGGGGTGGGGGTGCTGTGCCTGCACTGTTTAATCTGCCTGTCCTGTTGATTGCCGAGTCAGCAGCCTCACTCCTCACCGAAGCGCCTGGTGTACTCGCTGCGACGCATGCGGTGCTTCGAGCTGGCGTGGCGCAGCACAGACTCTGCGGAAGGGAACGGCTCGCCGGATGCCAACGCAACCGCCCCGCACACAGCACACGCATGGGTGCTGCCCGCAGGGTCCTCCTCATCGTCCTCACGCTTCCGCTTGCTGCTGCCGCTTCCTGGTGTTTCCCCCACAGCACCCTGTGCCGTCTCTGCTTCTGCTTCTGGTTCTGCACCGTCACCATCACCTCCATCAAGGGCTTCATGCACAAGCGCCTGCACCGCCTTCGCACCCCGGCCTTTCAGGCCCGCTGCCACGGAGACACACGTCCTCCCGTCTGCAGCAGGCTTCGTCACGTCTGCCCCGCGTTCCAACAGGAGGTGGCACACAGGCGCACTTGCCGCAAGCACCGCAGCGAGCAGCGGGGGCGATAGACCGTCGTTGACACCAGCACCGTGGTCCAGCAGCAGGGTCACGACCTTCACGTCCCCCGATGCCGCTGCATGCCCCAAGCACGTCCACCCGTCGTTGTCCTGTGCACCAACGTCCGCACCCTTCTCCAGCAGTGCCCTGCACCTGGCGATCCTATTTGAACGTGCCATCCGCATCAGTACTGTTCTCCCATAGCTGTCGCGCACGTTCAGGTCGAGTCGCGGTGATGCCATCAGCGCCTCAAACATGAAGGCATTCTTGGTCAACACATCGTGCAGCAGCGGCACTCCTCCTCTTTCGCACACTTTGGGGCACGCACCGGCAGCGAGCAGTGCAGCGACTGCATCATCATAACTCTTGACTGTGACTGCCATATGCAGGGCTGTCGGGCCGTCGTTGTTGTGGGCAGAGGGGTCAGCACCGGCAGCGAGAAGTGCAGTCACTGTCTCACCACAGTGCCTGCGCGTGACTGCGATGAGCAGAGCTGTCAGGCCGTCGTAGTTGCCGACAGAGGCACCATGCGACGTGAGTAACACAACAAGCTGTGCGGACAGCTTGTCTGCCTCCTCAGGCTTGAGGGACGATCCATTGGTGGTGGGGGTTTGATTGTCGAGTGTGACTGAAGTAAAATCACGTCTCCCAGGCTGGGAGGGGGTGTGGGACGTGTATCCGGTGCCTGACACGGCATGCATCAGGCATGTCCATCCTTTGGAGTCCTTGAGGGCCACGTTGGCTGTGCGATTGTTTGCCTTCAAGTACGCGAGTATCTCCTCACAGGCAGCCACATTCTTGGCGGAGGCTGCCTGCATGAGGTATGTCCCCCCATCACCGTCCTGTACACTCAGCTCCACGAGCAGGCGTCGCACGTCTGTCCTGTCGGGGGAAGGATCACGCGCAGCATACACCAGGGCGTCGGTGAAGGAGGACTGCTGCAGGGTGCCGTGTGAGACAATAATACGTACTACCGGCAGACTGTTTGCCTCGACAGCCTTGTGCAGTGAGATGCGCAGGACCTCACGATCTTGTGGCATGAAGGCAGCGAACACCCAGTCACGCCCTTTCTCAGCAGCCCTGTAGAAGAACTGGTTGCTGAACTCTGTGACACCACACTCGATCAGGATCTGCACAAGATCACGCGACTGCAGCGCGTCGCTCTCTCCCGAGGGGATCAGATACGCGAGGTGCTTCTTCCAATGACTAGATGCAAGTAGAATCCGGCACATTGGCAGGTCAGGTTCAGCCAGAGCAGCGTAGAGTGCACGTGGAACGGGGGTGGTGCTCCAATCGAATGTCCTCGAGCCCCATGCAAGGATTATGAGGCGCACAGTCTCAGTATCCCCTCGCTCCACAGCCTGATTGAAGTCAGGGAAGATCTCATCGAAGCTGTTGTCGTAGCACGACTCCTTGACACCTTTCTCTTTCAGGATACGTCTGGCCCCTTCAGCATCAAGAATCGGTACGACCTCGATGGTGCTGCCTGAGGACAGGGCAGCGACACTACTGTCGTCGGACAGGAGCAGCCCCTCTGGCATCATCGTCATCCTGAATGTGGGGAAGGTCCCCTGATCCAGTTCGCACAGCGTCTTGTGCACCGCGGTGTGCAGTGCAGCCAGTTTCGGCTCACCGGCAAACTCACACATCACCTCATGTTTCCCGAGCACCACACGCAGCTCCATCGCAGGTGTTGTGTCTCCTGTAGGATTCGCGTGGCAAACGGAACAACCAAACAGGCAAGTCAAAACCAACCAAGACACAGGAACAGGGCAAAGGGGGCCTTGTGCACTTTGATGACGCACGTTGGGTGCCAAGTCGAAACCGAGAGGAGTGACCGCTGTCTCCCTGGTTGGGACACACCTCAATTCGCTTGGCAGCCCCTGTCGGTGCATTCCCTGATACATCAACAAACGTACCATCCAGAGCGACTGAATGCAACAGCAAGTTCCTTCCGCTCATCTGGATGTGCAACGGAATTGTGGATGGGGGAAGGGGATGTGATGTCGGTGTGCTCCCGGCGTGAAAGCAAAAGCAAGTCACCCAGCACCTTCTCGCAATGGTTGTCCGTTCTGCTGCCACCACACCAGATATGTTGTACAAGGCAGATCAATGCACAATGCGAGGGTGTGTCGCAGTTATCTGTCAGTGGCCTTCCTGTTGGACCGCAATTCAGTATCGCTAAAAAGCGACAGGGCGGGGGGTATTGACTGGGCCCTTCTTACAGATACCCGGCGGCATTCTGAAGCCCAAAGAGGCAATTTCCGGCAATGTTAAACCCTGCCTGCACCGTTGTTCTGTTGTTGTTGCTGTGTTTTGGGAGGTGTCGCTAAACAGACACCGCCTCAAAACTGGTTTCAACACACACACACACACCCCACCCGCCCGTAAAAACACCGGCGTGCGCTTGTGAGGAAAGTCCCACCCATCAAGAGATTATGTGCGTGGACGCATGAACACATCACAAACAGAATCCGAGCCAAGAGCCCCTCCGCAAGGGCACAACTAATCACAAGCTTACTTTGTTCGAAGTCCGTTGCTCTTAGCGGCCACATCACGAGAATCGAGCCCGTTCAACACCAACAACAACGCACACTGCATCATACCACACGGTTGCCTTGCAGTCCGTTTCCATGCCAGGAGATTCATTGAAAAGTACGGAGATAGAATCACCGCACGACGGGAGAAGCACAACAACACAATATGCTCCCCACAGGGTCGGAGAGAGGGGAGGGGGACACCCGCCTTGTCAAGGTCTGCGAGAGGCACCAACGCACACACACACAGCAAAATGGAATCAAGGCTCTGCACCTGCTGAACATGCCTCCCCCCCAGAGCCCATTCCTACTGGGCGGGAAAATCCCTCCCGTTCGGCTGAGAAGCGAACCCACAGGAGAGGTCCTCCAACCCCCCCTGGGTTAAACCCTGCCTGCTCCGTCGTTCTGTTGCTTTTGCTGTGTTTTGGGAGGTGTCGCTAAACAGACACCGCCTCAAAACTGGTTTCAACACACACACACCCCACCCGCCCGTAAAAACACCGGCGTACGCTTGTGAGGAAATGCACGACACAACAGCCAAACATGCTCCATCAACCACGAGTCCCACCCATCAAGAGATTTTGTGTGTGGACGCATGAACACATCACAAACAGAATCCGAGCCAAGAGCGCCTCCGCAAGGGCACAACTAATCACAAGCTCACTTTGTTCGAAGTCCGTTGTTCTGAGCGGCCACATCACGAGAATCGAGCCAGTTCAACAACAACAACACACACTGCATCATACCACACGGTTGCCTTGCAGTCCGTTACCATGCCAGGAGACTCATTGAAAAGTACGGAGATAGGATCACCGCACGACGGAAGAAGCACAACACAATAGGCTCCCCACAGGGTCGGAGAGAGGGGAGGGGGACACCCGCCTTGTCAAGGTCTGCGAGAGGCACCAACGCACACACACACACACACACACAAGCCCTGAAGACTCTTGGAGCGGCCTGACTATTTAGTGTCTTTGTCGCAGCAAGGGGGACATATATACCGCCTTTTTTATTGATTTCACGTGTCAGTGTCTGACTTTTTCGCAACTTCATTTCTTCCTCTTCTCCCTCTCCAACCCCACCCGTGACACCACCAGGGTCTAGCTAACCCTGGTCTGATTATCCCCGGTTCATCGCTGAAGAGACGCGGTCGGGGGGAGGGGTACGAAGAGTACGCGTCGAAACCGGTGTCCCGTCGTGTTGGGGAATCCTTCGGGAGTGCGATACTGAAGGGGACGTGCTACTGCCCGTGCAGGGCGACACCGCCTTCAAACTTGATAACCACACACACACACACACACAGCCCTCAAGACTCTTGAAGCGGCCTGACTATTTAGTGTCTACGTCGCAGCAAGGGGGCGATATATACCACCCTTTTTATTGATTTCACGTGTCAGTGTTTGACTTTTTCGCAACTTCATTTCTTCCCTTTTCTCCCTCTCCAACCCCACCCGTGACACCACCAGGGTTTAGCTAGCCCTGGTCCGATTATCCCCGGTTCTTCGCTGAAGAGACGCGGCCGGGGGGAGGGGTACGAAGAGTACGCGTCGAAACCGGTGTCACGCCGTGTTGGGGAATCCTTCGGGAGTGCGATACTGAAGGGGAGGTGCTACTGCCCGTGCAGGGCGACACCGCCTTAAAACTTTATAACCACACACAAACCCTCAATTCCCCCAGGCCTGATGAGCAATCCCCCCTGCCTCATGTTGTGACTTCCTTTTTACCTTGCACAAAACATCCCATTTGCCCCTTTACTTCCTTCGAAAGTGATGTGACTACCCCCCCTTCCCCACCCCTCGGGAGTGCCACTCCTCTGGTGGTTAAAAGTGACCCGCCGTTGTGCCTTCGGCATCTGTTGCGTGTGCCGTCGTATTCTTCCTATGCACTAGTTATAGCTATCCGGGGGCGGTCTGCTGTCGCACCAGCGGGCTGCCCCACCTCTGCACCCTCGGTTTTTAAGATGTTCACCACAGTGGAGAATGATCCCCTTCTCTGTGGCGATCGAGCCAAGCTGGACGAGGTTCGCCTTCGGGCGAAGGTCATGTGGGCGGACAAAAGGTGCCTGCTCCTGAGACTCATCAGCAACCTGCTTCTTCCTTCAAGCCCTCAAGACTCTTGAAGCGGCCTGACTCTTTAGTGTCTACGTCGCAGCAAGGGGGCGATATATACCACCCTTTTTATTGATTTCACGTGTCAGTGTTTGACTTTTTCGCAACTTCATTTCTTCCTTTTTCTCCCTCTCCAACCCCACCCGTGACACCACCAGGGTTTAGCTAGCCCTGGTCCGATTATCCCCGGTTCTTCGCTGAAGAGACGCGGCCGGGGGGAGGGGTACGAAGAGTACGCGTCGAAACCGGTGTCACGTCGTGTTGGGGAATCCTTCGGGAGTGCGATACTGAAGGGGAGGTGCTACTGCCCGTGCAGGGCGACACCGCCTTAAAACTTTGTAACCACACACACACACACACACACACACACACACAAAATGGAATCAAGGCTCTGCACCCTGCTGAACATGCCTCCCCCCCAGAGCCCATTCCTACAGGGTGGGAAAATCCCTCCCGTTCGGCTGAGAAGCGAACCCACAGGAGAGGCCGTCCGACCCCCTGGGTTAAACCCTGCCTGCTCCGTCGTTCTGTTGATTTTACTGTGTCTTGGGAGGTGTCGCTAAACAGACACCGCCTCAAAACTGGGTTCAACACACACACACCCCACCCGCCCGTAAAAACACCGGCGTACGCTTGTGAGGAAATGCACGACACAACAGCCAAACATGCTCCATCAACCACGAGTCCCACCCATCAAGAGATTTTGTGCGTGGACGCATGAACACATCACAAACAGAATCCGAGCAAAGAGCGCCTCCACAAGGGCACAACTAATCACAAGCTCTTATTGTTCGAACTCCGTTGTTCTGAGCGGCCACAGAAGGGGGTGGGTCACATACACATTGAGAGCCGGAGTCTGCACTGAACGATGTTCAGATGCAGCCTTCGCAGCTCCACTTTGAAGTGAGCGGGATATCAAACGAGAGAGGGGAGGGAGGAAGTGGGGGTGGGGGTGCTGTGCCTGCACTGTTTAGTCTGCCTGTCCTGTTGATTGCCGAGGCAGCAGCCTCACTCCTCACCGAAGCGCCTGGTGTACTCGCTGCGACGCATGCGGTGCTTCGAGCTGGCGTGGCGCAGCACAGACTCTGCGGAAGGGAACGGCTCGCCGGATGCCAACGCAACCGCCCCGCACACAGCACACGCATGGGTGCTGCCCGCAGGGTCCTCCTCATCGTCCTCACGCTTCCGCTTGCTGCTGCCGCTTCCTGGTGTTTCCCCAACAGCACCCTGTGCCGTCTCTGCTTCTGCTTCTGGTTCTGCACCGTCACCATCACCTCCATCAAGGGCTTCATGCACGAGCGCCTGCACCGCCTTCGCACCCCGGCCTTTCAGGCCCGCTGCCACGGAGACACACGTCCTCCCGTCTGCAGCAGGCTTCGTCACGTCTGCCCCGCGTTCCAACAGGAGGTGGCACACAGGCGCACTTGCCGCAAGCACCGCAGAGCAGCGGGGGCGACAGACCGTCGTTGACACCAGCACCGTGGTCCAGCAGCAGGGTCACGATCTTCACGTCCCCCGTTGCTGCTGCATGCCCCAAGCACGTCCACCCGTCGTTGTCCTGTGCACCAACGTCAGCACCCTTCTCCAGCAGTGCCCTGCACCTGGCGATCCTATTTGAACGTGCCATCCGCATCAGTACTGTTCTCCCATAGCTGTCGCGCACGTTCAGGTCGAGTCGCGGTGATGCCATCAGCGCCTCAAACATGAAGGCATTCTTGGTCAACACATCGTGCAGCAGCGGCACTCCTCCTCTTTCGCACAATTTGGGGCACACACCAGCAGCGAGCAGTGCAGCGACTGCATCATCCTTACTCGTGCCTGTGACTGCGATGTGCAGGGCTGTCGGGCCGTCGTTGTTGCGGGCAGAGGGGTCAGCACCGGCAGCGAGAAGTGCAGTCACTGTCTCACCACAGTGCCTGCGCGTGACTGCGATGAGCAGAGCTGTCAGGCCGTCGTAGTTGCCGACAGAGGCACCATGCGACGTGAGTAACACAACAAGCTGTGCGGACAGCTTGTCTGCCTCCTCAGGCTTGAGGGACGATCCATTGGTGGTGGGGGTTTGATTGTCGAGTGTGACTGAAGTAAAATCACGTCTCCCAGGCTGGGAGGGGGTGTGGGACGTGTATCCGGTGCCTGACACGGCATGCATCAGGCATGTCCATCCTTTGGAGTCCTTGAGGGAGGCCACGTTGGCTGTGCGATTGTTTGCCTTCAAGTACGCGAGTATCTCCTCACAGGCAGCCACATTCTTGGCGGAGGCTGCCTGCATGAGGCATGTCCCCCCGTCACCGTCCTGTACACTCAGCTCCACGAGCAGGCGTCGCACGTCTGTCCTGTCGGGGGAAGGATCACGCGCAGCATACACCAGGGCGTCGGTGAAGGAGGACTGCTGCAGGGTGCCGTGTGAGACTATGGCACGTACTATAGTCAGACTGTTTGCCTCGACAGCCTTGTGCAGTGAGATGCGCAGGACCTCACGATCTTGTGGCATGAAGGCAGCGAACACCCAGTCACGCCCTTTCTCAGCAGCCCTGTAGAAGAAGCCCTTGTATAACTCTGTGACACCACACTTGACCAGTATCTGCACAAGATCACGCGACTGCAGTGCGTCGGTGTCGCGCTCTCCTCTCGAGGGGGGGTATTTCGCGAGGTCCTCCTTCCCACCACTAGATGCAAGTAGAATCCTGCACATTGGCAGGTCACGTTTAGCCAGAGCAACGGAGAGTGCACGTGGAAAGGGGGAGATCCACAATCTCAAACTCGAGTCACCCCATGCAAGGATTATGAGGCGCACAGTCTCAGTGTCCCCTCGCTCCACAGCCTGATGGAAGCCACTGAAGTTGCGCTCGTGCATAAGGCCGATACCTTTCTCTTTCAGGATACGTATGGCCTCTTCAGCATCAAGAGTCGGTACGACCTCGATGGTGCTGCCTGAGGACAGGGCAGCGACACTACTGTCGTCGGACAGGAGCAGCCCCTCTGGCATCATCGTCATCCTGAATGTGGGGAAGGTATGATCCAGTTCGCACAGGACCTTGTGCACCGCGGTGCGCAGTTCAGCCAGTTTCGGCTCACCGGCAAACTCACACATCACCTCATGTTTCCCGAGCACCACACGCAGCTCCATCGCAGGTGTTGTGTCTCCTGTAGGATTCGCGTGGCAAACGGAACAGCCAAACAGGCAAGTCAAAACCAACCAAGACACAGGAACAGGGCAAAGGGGGCCTTGTGCACTTTGATGACGCACGTTGGGTGCCAAGTCGAAACCGAGAGGAGTGACCGCTGTCTCCCTGGTTGGGACACACCTCAATTCGCTTGGCAGCCCCTGTCGGTGCATTCCCTGATACATCAACAAACGTACCATCCAGAGCGACTGAATGCAACAGCAAGTTCCTTCCGCTCATCTGGATGTGCAACGGAATTGTGGATGGGGGAAGGGGATGTGATGTCGGTATGCTCCCGGCGTGAAAGCAAAAGCAAGTCACCCAGCACCTTCTCGCAACGGTTGTCCGTTCTGCTGCCACCACACCAGATATGCTGCACAGAATGGATTGACTGGGCCCCCTTCTTACAGATACCCGGCGGCATTCTGAAGCCCAAAGAGGCAATTTCCGGCAATCCAAGAGCGGAGCAGAGAGTGGCACAGACACACCAAACCGAATGCAGGACACACACACACATAATGACACTGTTAAAGCAAAGGGGCCCACACTGCGCTGCACTTTCAAAAATCCGGGGACGACACCATAGCATGCCTCACCTCAGCAGTGGGATGGATATGGGGAGACACGACACCGGGTAATACATCGCAGGTCGGGCCACCTGGCTGGAAAGCCGGGCACACCCTCCCCAACCCACCCCTCAGAATACGGGCAACGGATTGCCAGGGGTGGCAGAGGCACAGGACCGGTAAATCACCTCACAGCACCCGGGGTCGAAACCAGGGCTGTGGAGACACGCTGCTCGTGGTTCGGGTTTTCCCGGAGATACTTCGCCTGCGCATCCTTCATCATGCCCGCAAGGGCCTCTGAGGGCACGCCTATCTCCTGGGCAATGGAGGAGACAGCCTTGGCGGTGTCACGCGACAGCACCGCTGGGCCTGCGCGTGACAGCAGGTCCGGGAGGAAGGCGGCGTTGAGCTGGGTGCCGCTCCCCACCATCGCCTCGAATGCATCACACATCGCACGCTGCGCGGCGTTGCCTGGGAACCCAATCGCAGCAAAGTGTGTCTGCACCTTCGCCAGCAGATCCTGCCCCCGCTGCCTCTGCGAAGCCTCCGTCGTCATTACCTGCTTCGCACTGCTCCACAGCGATCTGCCCCACTGCACACGCAGGGGATCCGTCACTATCAGGTCAGGAGCCTGCCGCCGCTGCGACGTCGCCTCATACAGGCCTGCCAGCCGTGCATACTGCGAGCTGAGGTTTTTAAAGGCGAGGGCTGCCCTATCCAGCCTCCTCTTCTGCACCTCTCCGAAGCCCCACGCGTTGGATCGCGGCTCGCTGACCTCCGCCAGCTTCCGCCCCTCCTCCAGCACGACAGCCATGCGGGCGCGGAACCCATCGGTGTCACGCGACGACCCGATGTGCGCGATGCCCTCCTCCATCACACCCAGCACCTGCTGGAGGGACTCCTGGCTCCGCCGCCAGGCCTGCAGCGTCTGCTCGTTGGGTGCCTGCTGTCCTGCGGCTGACGGATCCGCCTGAGAGGACATGTGGGTCAGCGATCTGCTCGGCGAGGAGGGGAACCCCGCCGCATCGCCCTGCGTGCGGCTTGGCGGGCGCTTGAGGGGCGGGACCTTGCCTGTGGAGGGGCGGATGCGGCACCGCGCCCAGGCCTTGCCCCCCGCGACGGCGCGGGTCGCGATCTGCCCCAGGTGGCGCACGCTGTGCCCCACCTGGCCCTTGCAGCGGTTCCGGTCCTCCAGCACCAGGGAGAGGTCGTGGTCCAGCCGTGCCCGGGTGAGGTGCCACGACTGCTTCCACCCCTTCACCTTGCTGTCGAGGGGTGTGTCCTCTGAGGTCCTGCCGGTGCTGCAGCTGCAGTCGTCGCCAGCCTCCTCATCCCCCAGGGGTGCCGGCACCAGGGCGGATGACACGGGGCTCCGCGCAGCCCCCACCGACCCGCCACCCCCAGGCACCGACAGGCCGAGCCCCGCTGCAGCCGGCGCCGGCGCCGGCACCGCCTGCAGCGAGGGCACCTGCGGCGTAGGCCCAGCCCCGACGTCAGGCGGGACATCCAATGAGAAGTCCTCCAGCAGCATCACGTCGCCCGCATGGGTCGGGCTGGGCGACGCGCTCCGCTCAGGGCTCATCACAAGCTCCGCCCTGGGGAACCGGAAGGGCGCCTTGTATCCCATCGCCTTGAAGCTGGGGTGGATGTTGTCGGGGTGGTATCGGCACTGCGGGCCGTGCCGCTTCTTCCGGTGGTGGTCCTCATTCGCCTCCCCCTCGTGCTCAGCGCCGGTGGATCCGCGCCGGTGCCGCGGGCCCTCCTTCCTCTTCCGCAGCTGCTTCTGGTGGTAGGCACCCAGGTCATAGAAGTCGAGGTGCGAATAGTTCGCAAGGTCACCCTCCTGCGGAGCCTGCACCGCAGGCTGTATGGCAGGCTCGCTGGAAGGCAACGCATCGCGCTGTGGGATGGTCGCCGTGAGGCGGAAGTTCGTCAGCTTCTTCATGCTCTTCCCGGGGCACCCCTTGACCTTTGCGCCCTTCGCGGCGTCGGCGGTGCCGGTGCGGCGGGCGGGTTTGGGTGACAGTTTGTGCGCATCGAGGAGGAGGTCCATCGCTTCCCGCTGCTGCTCCGCCTGCGCAGTCTTCCCCTGCCGCTTGAGAACAGAGATGTGCGACGTGATGGACTCCACACGGTGGCTCACGGTGCAGCGGTCCACACTGTGCTCCGCCAGCACACGCTCTGCCCACTGCATCTGTTCCTCTGTTGGCATCTCGATGCCACTCTTCGCCTTGCTGCGCTGCGGCGGGTAGGCAAACGATGCGGCAAACGAGACGGGGGTGCGCGGCTTTGGCGGCGGCTTCTGGTGGTCCAGCTGCCCGCGCCGCGGGCGCTGCACAACGCGCACGTCGTCCCCCTCCTCGCCCCAGCTGGTCTTGAACAGCATCACGAGGTATGGGTCCTTGCTCTGCCGCAGGCGGGACCACATCTCCTTCTCCTTGTGGATCTGGTAACTCGACATCTCGTCCCTGCCGCGTGAGGCCCCATCTGAGGAGCACAACAGCGCCCGCTTCCCCATATTGCTGGGCGGGCGGCAGGCCTCTTCGGTTCGGATGACGAGAGTCATCGTGACACCACCACCTGCAGACGAGGGGAGCGGCAGTGGTGTATCGGTGCATTGTGGCTGCTCAACATGCGTGTCACGGGGCGAAGCCCAGTGATGAAGAAAGGGTGGTGGGTGGAGGGGGGAGGGGGGCTTTGATCGTCGAGAGGGAATGGAAAAGTAAATCTCCCAGCACCTTCTCGCAATGTTAGTCCTTTTTGTAGTCACTACACCAGATATGTTGTACAAGGCAGATCAATGCACAACGGGAGGGTGTGTAGGGGGGAGGGGGGCAGGGGTAGGGGTGGTGATTCCTCGAGCCCTGACCAGCACTCTCAGCAGCACGTTGCTCTGTTCTTCAAGTCTGTCAGACCGGTAGTTTGGCTCTGATAGCCTTTTGACAACTAGGAAAGTGCACACGATTGCCTTCTGTGCTTTTTTGAAGGGATGAGGGGGGGGATGGGGATGTAAGTAGAAATGCTTGAGGGGGGGGCCCGGTGGGGGTGTGTGCGGAGGGCAAATCACAAAAATATTCGGAAAACAAAGAAGGGGCATGGGGGTTCAGCCCCTGGATGGAACAGCTTTGCAGCAGAATCCCCACAGGCTGGGTCTCCCCGTGGCGGGACCTCCGTGAGCAGGTCGACGCCGCCACAACCCTTGAGAAGCGAAGGCAGATGCATCGCTTCTCACACAAGCGCGGATGAAAAGAATATGGGAAATGATGGTGCCCCTGAAAACCTTCTCGGAACTACATAAAAAGGGCCTCTTAGGAGGATTCTTCATATTCCTGGATTTCCCGAATTTCCTGGATTTCCCCCGGCCCCTTAGGCGATTTCAGGGCGGACAGGGCGGACATGTCCGGACCCGGAAATCCGGGTGTCCGGATGTCCGGGTCCAATTTTGACCCCCCCCCCCCCCCCCCGGACATTTCCCGAATTTCCGGCCCGGACATGTCCGGGCGGACATTTTCGGGTGTCCGGATGTCCGGGCGGACATGTCCGGGCCGGAAATTCCGGAAATCCAATTTTGACCCCCCCCCGGACATGTCCGGCCAGGACCTCAATAGTTTGATTTTTGGTCCAGAAAATAGTTTGAAATTTTTTGAAATCTGGGTGCCCAAATTTTTTGCTCCTAAGACCGGCGATTTGTAGGGGGACCAGGCCTGGGCGGGGAACGAGCCCTTTTTCCAGGTTTTTTGGTTCGGGGAACCAGGTTTTTTCTAAGAATTTTCTTCAAGATTACAAGGGATTTTTTGCTCGCCCCCCCACAGTTTCCAGGCGCGTGCCCGTCAGGCGGGACTTTTTCTCTGATTTCTCTCCGCGTCATCATGTGACAGCTCTCGAGTGATGCCCAGAGATGCTTGCGGCAGAGAGTGCCCCTCATGCGCGTTACAGCTGAAAATGAATGAGGATCACCTGGCGCTCGTTCTCATCGGGGGTTGTGCTCCGCAGGGACTCAATACACCTTGGCACTCGCGCAGGGCTGGACATGCCAGCAGCTGGAGGACAGTTACAAAGCTGCCACTCCCCGACGCCACCCACCTGCTGGCCCCTTCAGGTCTGAAAGCCCAAAAGCTCCCGGGGATTTTTGCAGTGGTGCGCACCATATTCAGCGCAGTAGGGTGATCTCTCCGATTTTCCAAAACTGCTGGTTTACTGGTTTGGGGAACGGTCGCCGGCAGACCGTTGAAATGCCCGTGTTAGCAAGGCACACTCACGTTTCAGGTAGCGTGTCGCGTGTCACGCATGTCGCGAACGCGGCAAGTGTACCTCCCAGGTGGGGAAGCCCGACCTCCTGTCCGATGTCAGTCAGGCTTCGAAGAAGCGCTTCATGGATGCGGCGCTGACCTCCTACGCTGCACTGTACCCGGGGAAGTGAGATAGATGGACGGGCACACGCTACATCGGGGGTCTGGGGGGCGGTGCCCCCCAGCCGCCGGAGGCCACGGTAGCGAACATCTGTTCGTGTGGGTGTACAGATTCTGTGCGAGTTGGCTGCGTCCTCAGAGGCGACTGGAGTGGTTGGACCCCGACTTGATGGGATTCGAAGGACTTGAGTACGAGACGTACACCACAGGGGGGTCTGGGGGGCGTGAGCCCCCCAGCCGCCGGAGGCCACGGTAGTGAACGTCTGGCTCTCCAGTTGGCCAGCAAGGCGAACGGTACGTGGGACAGACTTCCCTTCCATCCTTGTGCGCGCCCTGTCGACTGGGGAAAACTTAGAAAAAGTTTTTTCCTCTGCGAAACAACCTTAGAAAAAAATTCCCCTAACAAAATTCTTAGAAAAAAACTTTTTTTCCCCTTACAAAAATTCTTAGAAAAAAAGTTCAGAATCCTGAAAGTGGGGAACAAGCCCCCCAGTTAGGAACAGCCCTGAGGGGGACCCTTTCGAATTTTTTTTTGGGAAGGGTAAATTGAACGTTTCTGGCCAAATGAAGCCACTGCGACCATTCCCGGGCCCCGGAAATCAGATTTTTGCCCCTCAAATGCGGTACCGGTCCGGACAAAAATCCGAAAATTTTGCGGAAAATGGACTATTTTCGGCCAAAAAAAATAGTTTGATTTTTGGTCCAGAAAATAGTTTGGAAATTTTTGAAATCTGGGTGCCCAAATTTTTTGCTCCTAAGGAGGATTCTTCATATTCCTGGATTTCCCAAATTTCCTGGATTTCCCCCGGCCCCTTAGGCGATTTCAGGGCGGACAGGGCGGACATATCCGGACCGGAAATCCGGGTGTCCGGATGTCCGGGTCCAATTTTGACCCCCCCCCCCCCCCCCCCCGGACATTTCCCGAATTTCCCGCCCGGACATGTCCGGGCGGACATCCGGACATCCAGAAATGTCCGCCCCGGACAGGGCGGACATGTCCGGGCGGACATTTTCTGGTGTCCGGATGTCCGGGCGGACATGTCCGGACCCGGAAATTCGGGAAATCCAATTTTGACCCCCCCCCGGACATGTCCGGCCAGGACCTCAATAGTTTGATTTTTGGTCCAGAAAATAGTTTGAAAATTTTTGAAATCTGGGTGCCCAAAAAAAAATTTCCTAAGACCGGCGATTTGTAGGGGGACCCTTTCGAATTTTTTTTTGGAGAAGGGTAAATTGAACGTTTTTGGCCAAATGAAGCCACTGCGACCATTCCCGGGCCTCGGAAATCAGATTTTGGCCCCTCAAATGCGGTGCCGGTCCGGACAAAAAACCGAAAAAATCGTGAAAAATGGCCCATTTTCCCCAGCCAAAAATGGGCCAAAAATGCCCCCCGGACACCCCCAGAGACATGTCCTAATCCGGGGTGCCAGTAGGGGGGACCTTTCGATTTTTTTTCGAGGAGAGGTCAATTGAACGTTTTTGGACATCTGAGGCCACTGCGACCATTCCCAGGCCTCGGAAATGAGATTTTTGGCCCTCAAATGGGGTACCGGTCCCCATGAAATTCCGAAAAAAATCATGAAAATCGAAAGGTCCCACGCACCAAATTCTGCCCAAAAATCGTCAAAAATGGACATGTCATACGCAGCAAGGGGGCAAACCACTCCCCAATGCTCAATGATTCCACGGCAAGCCAGATTTTCTGATCAATTGGTTTGTTTGAGCATGTTCCTGGCCCTTGTTTGGAAAGTAGATGACCCCTGGCTGGAGAGGACGGTTGTGCTCGACCGGACGGAGAGAGAACCTTCTCCATATCCACCTCCACTCCACAATGCCACAAGTGGCAGGAAGGCCGGGTGTTACAGGCCTCAACCAGGGTTCCAAGGCTCTCCACTTCCTGGCTGCGTCAGGGATCACCGGGTACAGCGAGCAGGATTCCCTGTCCTGACACCCCAGCATGTACCACCGGAAGAACCCGAAACAGCAGCCGCCCCTCATGGGGGTTGCAAGAGGCACGGAAATCGTTCAAATCGGACCAAGTCCGAAAATTCGGCACTTTCTTGGGTACAAATTGCGGTCCGAAATTTTCCGATTTTTTGAAAAAAGGCTAATTCTGTAAGGGGGACCTTTTCGAATTTTTTTTTTCGGGCACTTTTTCCACAAGGAAATGTCCGCCCTGTCCGCTACTGTCCACTACCGATTTCAAGGATCCTCCTTAGAGAGGCTCCACCAAAAAGTCTCAACTACGTCGGAACTACGTAAAATGGCCTTTTCAGGGGCACCAAAGGAGGCAGCACTCATGAACACCGATCCTCACGGGGGCTGTGTCATATAACAGGGCTCACTCAGAGTGCTGAGTTCCAAAATGACAGGCTCCGAAAGCGCACACACTCTCCTACATCTGGTTGAACCCTGAACAATTTGAACAGTTTTCAGCCGTGTCTCTCGACCCCCAGCGAGAGGGACTTCTGTGCCAAGTTCGCCTGACCACACGGCAGCATTGCCGTGCCAGCTTATTCCTCATTCTGCTTGTTGCTGTTTCGTTGGTCTGACCCAGAGAGAAAGTGAAAGAGCAGAGGCCTAGGGTATCTGGTTGAGCTATGGACAGCGCGCAACGGCAGGGCGAGCACCTACAAGGTATGCTGTTGTGGCATGTGAGGCAACGGACACCCTCATCTGGTGCGAAACGCGCCATACATCAAGATTGCGTCCGTGCCAGAGGCACATCGGCAATGGGGCTTAGCAAGTCTGCCCGGCAGGATCTGAAAAAAGAGAGTGGGCTGGGTGGAGCAAGGACGGTTATCTCCTTGAGGCCCCCGAGGGACACACACACACCACACACGCGACACACTCCCATGAACAAAACAGAACCCAACCCGCTGCCGCGGGCTGGCACACACATCCACTATTAGGCAACCCCGCCTCCGAAGCTGTGTGCGTCTGCAAATCAGGAAGGGGTGAGAAGAAGATCCGGTGGGTAACCGTTGATCGGAGAAAAACATCCTCCAAACAATATCGAAGCATGCTTCGGCATGCCCTTGGTTTGGCAGTTTTGTGAATAGACTCTGCATCACCCCCCCCCCCCCACTTCTTGCCACCTGCCTGCACACAGAGAATGCAACCTATGCCTCCGGGCCACACCCCATGGCCTGCCCGACCGCTCCCCCCTCCCCACCTACCCTCCACCGTGACCCAGATACGAGCGAGAGGAGGGTTGGTTCCACAGTGCTGTCTGCATCACAGCGGGTCGGTGGTGGGGTAGGGTATCAGCTGAACAACAGCGTGAAACTAAAGAACACGCATCATACCATCCTCCCCAAAGGGGTGGTGGTGTAGGGGGTGAAGGGGAGGTCGGTGAGAAGTGAGAAATGAG